>VYZM01014608.1:161855-229355 GCA_013398915.1 Dromas ardeola | reverse complement strand
AGTTCCACAGCTCTGCCCAAACGGACGCTGCAGACCCAAGAGCTGTCCTGGAGACAAAGACATAAGCCAGGTTTGGATCTGTTCCCACAAGATTTAATCAGCTGAACATGTGCCCATGCAGACAAAGTGAACCGCTATCCATGAACTGAATCTCAATGACCCTTGCTCTCCTCAAACGAATCTCAGTATCTCTTCATATTTTACTTGGAACAGCTGTTAATTGCTCTGAACATTGTTGTTCTGCTCAGATCGGGTGCCCCTCTCTCATTTGGTGTGCGTCACCTCTGGATTGGTAGGGAGCCTTTGAAGCTACCCTCTTTAATTGTAATTCAACTACTTGTGATATTTTGGTACCAATTAATATTGATTTTACAATTGGTTTACAGAGATGTTGTTTTATTACTAATATATTTAATGTGCAAATCAATAAGAACACTTGTTTGGCTCTCTCCCTAGAAGGTAATAAAATCAAATATCTCAAGAGTAAAATGCTATCTGATCCATAAATGGCAGCAGCAGATGCTTAATGTAATAGTTAAAGACTATGCAGCATTCTTGGCACCTTCCATGCATTTTCCACACACACACTGTACTAAAGTGACACTCAATAACTTGCTAGTTACAAAAAGTTTGGTAAATTTGTTGGCACCATGTCAGCCTAAAGGAAGGCTTCAGTGTCAAGGAACGATGTTTCATGGACAAACTAGATACTCCTCGCTGCTCCTTGTGCAGAGCTCCTCGGGGTTTCCCAGCTGGTGACTCCATAGCAGAGAGCAAAGCTCTTTACGTCTCTCCTGCATCTTGGATCCCAGGTGGTGGTAAACAGCTTTGTGGGAAAAGGACCTGGAAGGAGGAGAGACGAGCAGGGATTTCCACAGACTGACAGCTGTCCGGACCTTCTGAAAGATTTAAAGCTCTGCTGATGCTTCTGGGAGCCATTTGCAGGGAAAGATTTAGGTGATTCTGCTGCTTCAGCACAGGTTTCCTCTGGTGCTTTTCTTCCCTTGGGTTTTTCTGCTGAGCGGATTTGTTGGAAGCCAGGACAAGGTGGGGGTGAGTCTGCTCGCCATTCCCACCCCTCTCTCCAGGGAAATCACCTGCTCCACAGCTCACCCCGCTCTGAAACGAGCCTCTCCTGGGCTGGCACCGCAGCGTTTTCCATCGCGCCCAAATGGGAAATTGCCAGCGGCGCACTAACCCGGGCAGCAGAGCTGGCAGGGAACAGGCTTCCGTGCTGAATTCCTGAATACCTGGAGTAGGAATGGTGAAGAGTTAACAGAGATCAAGCTAACTTCGGGGAGGCTGGGGAGACACAGGCCAAAGTGAGGAAAAGAGCAGTGCTTGTGTGTTCCTTCTCTAATTCCTGCAGAATCAACAAGGTCCCGGGGGTCCTGCCATTCCTACGGCACCGGCGCGGCGGATGGAGCGGCTCCGTGGATGTGGGGTTTGTGACACATACTAACGGCAGCCTCACAACAGAGAGGGAATTTACATTTGGCTAGTGAAGATGATTTATGGGTGAGCAAATAATGAACTTGGCAAACAGTACATAATAAAGAGAAAAATCTTACACTTTTAATTAGCCAAAAATAAATGACTGAGCATGGGGCTGAATGCATTGTCTCCGCATCTCAAGTTCTTCATCTTCTTTTGCTAGACATGGTCTAATAAGCATATTGCAGAAGTTTTCACTTTCTTTTAAAATTACTAGAGAATTTTAAAATCTCTTTTGTGAAAAGGAAGGAAAGCACACTCGAATCATCTCCTCTGGCAGTTTTGCTGTTTTTCCAAGATCGCTTTAGAACTGCTGGTAGCCGCGTTTGCTCTTCCGATTCCTGTTGCTGGGGCTGCGTCGTGGTGCTGGAGTATTAGTTACCCTCTGAAGTGCAGCAGAAATGGCCTCATAATATTAACTGCACAAAAACCTCTTTCTTCAGCAGGCTGAGGGGCTTTCTGGGGAAAGGATCCTGTGTTTGGTGCATTTGTGCAGTTTCTGATACAGTAAACCTGGCTGCAACCCCTTGGTCCTGTTATTACAACGGCAATTACTAAATAGATTATCAGAGATCCCCGACCTTCGGTATTCCACTCAGAGGAATCCCCCAGGGACAAGAGACTTTTCCCCAGTGAGATTCAGGGCAAACCCTCAAAAAGAAGGTGAAGACTACCAAACATTTCCAAGTCAAAATGAATATCAAAATTCCCTGCAAAATGAAATTCTGAACAAAGCTGACAACTATGCAGCTGTTTAGATAATTATTCTCACTCAGGTAAAAATAATGCTTAACTGCTCCAAACAAAAATAAAAACTAGAGTGATGCATTTCAGCTTTAAAGTCACCAGTGTGGCTGGTTTTGCGACTTCTCGCAAAGTACCTCAGATGTGGTGAAGCTGCCTCCTTCATCCGAAAAGCATTTCATGCATTTTTACAGTAGCTGCCGGTTTTACCAGAGCTGCGGGGCTCCGGCCTCTGCCCCAAACCGGTGAATGACGGTGGCAGCGAACAGGGATCCCCGCAGCCCTGGGCTCCCAGCCTGGCCGCTGGCGTGACAGCTCCCCGGGGGCTTGTTGGCCGATGGATAATGGGGTCTGAAGATAGAATTCTCTGTGATTGACCCAAGGACGTGATGTTTCCGTGAGCGACCCTGCACTGCAGCTCCTCACTCAGGCTCGGGAGTTTTCCATCTCTGGGGTGGGATGGGGACCTGCCGTATCCTTGTGGGATCTCCTGTAGACAGACTCATGGGGCAATGGTGGCTCTTCGTGTCGCATTCCAGCCCCAAGCGTCACAGCTGCTGGCACAGACACCACACCAGCAGCCCCTGCCCAAGGAGTGCAGGGGGCTGCCCGCCTGCTCTGGAGCATCCCCACATAGCACCCCTGCAGCGGGCATGGGGGGCTTGGTGACGGCTAAAGCCACCTCTGGGTGCTCCCCATCTTCTGTACCGGTGTGCACAGCTTCTCTCCTGCTTTGACAGCCCCACAGAGGACAAGACCCATTATTACTGCCCTAAGAGTTATTATTCTTCTTAATAAAAGATGCTAGTTAAGTGAATGTGAAAGCATCTTCCCACGTGCTCAGCACCAGCTGCCCATGGCCCGGCACTCTCGGTCTACCTCCATCATCTCCTCATCCCAGACAGGTGAAATGGGATGCCTGCCATTGCAGGGAAGTCGTAAAGTATAAAATGCTTCATTTGTTCTTGAAATGGAAATTTGAACAGCCGGAGAGAGGGGCCTTGCAGTGTGTCCTGCCTCATATCCAGCCAGTGGGGTTTGCGGTGCTCCTGCCACGGAGAAGCTCCGTAGGATCCCACGGACCTGGTGGCCGGAGAGGTCCCGGGGAGCGCCGAGAGGTCCCACCTGGTGACGGTGCTGTGTCGGTGACAGAAACCGCAGGTTCGTACGTGCTCAGAGGCGCAGCCTTGGGGATGCTCTCTGCATGGGGAGCACAGGGCGCTGCTGGTGCTGCCTGCCCTGCCCGCAGAGCCCGCCGCCCCGGGGCGGCCGCGGGGCACAGCACCGGGGTGGGCACCCTGCCCGCCCCCCGCCAGGGCTGCTGCCACCGCTGCAGCAGAGCTGCTCCAAGGCGCGAAGGAAGCCCAGGCAGGTCCGCTGCCCGGCAGCGGGGTGTTGTTACAGGGAAAGAGGATGTCTCTGGAGTCAGATTTTTCAGAGGCGCTTGAAATGTGCGGGTTGCAGTGGGATTTGGGTGCCTGATGCCACAACCTGCGGCGCTGACCCCCAAGCCGGCCCAAGGGCTCGATGCAGAGACTGCCAGCCCTCCGTCGCACTGCCCCGGGCTGCCTGGTCCTGGCTGGGGTGGAAAGCCCACATTCCCATCTGGAATATGCAACATGGAGACAATAGAGCAAAGTGTAACCACTGTTTACAGAAAAAATTGTCAAGGATTTATTTATTGGAAGTGACTGAGGAATATGAATTCTACACTCCATTTAAAATGCTTTTTATTTCTCTCAGCCTTGGGGCTCTGAGTACATCTAATTTCACCCATAGCTATAATTCTCCACCAAACAGTTCCTGCTTCTCCTCTGGGTTCCCGAGGAGTCATTTTGGTTTATGTTCTCTCCCGGTGCAGCTCGTGCAGTGGCTGGAGACAGTTACACGCCGGTGAACTTTCCGAACCCTCCCTCCCCACCGGGTGCACACACACATGCGGAGCAAGCGAGCGGCATGCGCTGGAAACAGCTTGACAACACACTATATATTTATTTAAGAAAATAAAACTCTAAATGTCTTTATCATGTAGGGGTTTCTCCTGAGGAGCCATGTATTTCACCTCAGACACTTTGATTGTCCCTACCTTGCAGCTAACAAACTATTAGTTTTGTTAGTATATTTATTCCACTAAAATTGGAGCCTGTGATTACAAATCCAATACTGTGATTGAGTCAGGATTTGGAAATAAATCTGTCCAGGGCTCATCTGGTGTGTTGGTGCCGGGAGGGCTGGGAGAGAGCCCCAGCGGTGGCTGGACCGTCCCGGCTGTGGGCACGCTGGGGAGGCTGCACAGCCGCGGTGACGGCTGGCCCCGCTTGGGGCATTGATGGGGGCTGATCGGTGTTGGGAACGGAGCCCCTTTTCCCCAGAGAGCAGGCGGTGGCGCAGAGCTGGGATTTCCAAATTGTGACCATTTGGGTGCACAGGTGTTTGAGCTGTCGCGATTTGTTCGATATCCCGCCCCTGCCAGCCTCTGCAGCGCTGCCAGGTTTGTGGCATTCAGCCAGTGGCTTTGGCGACACGGCAGATTTTCTGCCCGAGTAGGAGGTGCCCCTTCCCGGGAGGGTGCTGAGGTCGGGGGAGGGTGCTGAGCCCCTGGGAGGGAGCAGGATGCTTCCCTTCCCCGCAGGCAGAGGGATGCTGGGGAAGGACCGGGTAAGCCTGTAGATGTGTGGCAGAGCAGGACTTAAACCCAAATTCTCTGGATTTTTTTAGGAAAAACTTGTTATTTCTTACAATTTCAGTTTATTCTCTGAAAGCAAGGAGAGCGATTCATCCTCTGGGATGTGCAGATGGGTGCCAAGAGCCTGAGTGCTCCCTGGCTGAGACCGTGCCAAGGAGAGGGGGTAGGGAGGGAAACGGGAGAGGGGTGAGGTGTCGTTCTCGCCTTTCTGATATCCCTCCAGATTATTTCCAGTAAAGCTTCTTTGCTGAGAAAATTTACTTTCTTTAAACTAAATTAGTTTTTCAATTTGTGCAGGTAGGAGGTGGCAGCGTTTTAACCGTTTGGGTATTGCTCCTTGCAGGCCCTCAGGAAGGGAACTGGCAGGACAGAAATCACAGCGCGTGCACAGGTGATAGCAAAGATGCCACTCTGGGCAATGCGTCGTGGGGTGGTGATGACCTTGTCCTCAGGCAGGGCTGCCCAGATACCGTGGACATTGTCCTCCCGGCCACTGCTGATGTGCAGCCCCAGCCCAGAAGCTGCCGTTTCCATCCACGGCTTCTGCAGCACAGAGGTTGGGCGACACAGACCCAGCCCCGCATCCTGCTCTGGCCCTGCACCCTCCTCTGGCCCCGCATCCTCCTCCAACAGGGATGCAAACCCGCGGGGTCCCGTCCTGCGCCCGAATCCGCTGCCTCCGGCTGCGCTGCCTGTGGCTTCGAGTCCCTGCAGCCGCTCACGGGAACACATGTGCTACCAGTATGTACATACGAAAAACGCCTGTCAGGGAAGATTAAAACCCCAGACAGTCTTTATCGTAAGATTATTTTTTCCATTTATTTATCCCTTTTTTTTCCCTTTTAGCAAGAGTAGTCAGGTTTTGATATGATTAGAATTGCAAATCTTGCATGTTAAAAGGGAGGCACTGAAGTAAAAGGATGCTGCCTGTGTAATGAGACACATTTTAAATCCAGGCTAGGTAAATTTTGTGTTGAGCATAAAGGGTATGAAATAAACTAGCAGTAAGCTCAGCAAATGCCCCAAGGCGCGTCCCCATTAGTATTCCCATTTGTGAGCTCACTTCATAAGACTAATGGAGTTGCTACCTGGGGACATTAATTGTGCATGACACCATTGCCGAGCCTTTGTGCACTCTTACTAATATCACAGTGCCTCCTTGACAAAACGCCTGCAAAGATTACAAACATACCTAAAATAACTGCCACATTCACACTCATATTTGACAGGGATCTTCAAGTTCAGTTACAATAGAATTACCATCATTTCTTACACCTCTGGCTTTTTATTACATTAAACAATGGTTGATATTGCTTCCTTAAACCAGTGTCATATTGTGTAAAATCTATCTATCTCAGGCTTTTCTATTAAGCCTCCCATTTATCAGGGGAATGTATAGCTTCCATACTTGACTCTTACTACAAATATTATATATTATATACTTAAGCACGTGTACACATGTACACGTACACCCTCCCTCTGTTTTAAAGGCACAGCAATATTTTTGTGTTCTTGCCATTAATACCGAGAGGCTCTGCCATTGTGCAAGGTGCTCACTCTTCCAGCGTTAATTATGACATGATCTGTGGGGAAAAGTCTTCCTGGGTCTGTGCTCCCTGTTCTGAATCCTAGTGTCCGGGATTAAGATGATGGATGAGAGGATTTGCAAAATTCGCAGCGACCAGAGCAATATTGTGTTTAGGAGAACAGATGAATTGGGATGTTCTGGAGCTGTGACACGCTGGGCTCGGCCTTTCCAGGGCGTGCGGGTGGCACTGACGGGCTCCCGCGCTGCATGTCCCGTGGCCAGTCCTGCTGCGGTCCCTGTCAGACACCCACGTGCTCACCGCTCCTCCCACGGTCCCTGTCAGACACCCCGTGCGCTCACCGCTCCTCCCACAGGCGCCAGGGCTCCGGTGGGGCTCCATGACCTGCGTGGGGGGGCATCTGTGGGACACCAAGGGAGGTTTCATCCTGGAAGTGACGTTAGGACAAGGTACAAAAGTGAATTATTGAAAACCCTTCGGGGATTCAGTGCTCAGCTCCTTGGAGTGGGAATTTAGTCCTTGACTAATCCAAATTTTTTTAATATTTATTTTAGAAGGAAAGCGTTTGACTTTTTTTCCAGCACTGGCACCATCCGTGCCCCAACAGCCCTTGATTCTGCTCTTTCCCCTCTGCGCTCGTGTCCCCTCGGGTGTTTCCCTTTGGAGAAGAGCCACGGCAGGCTGCAGGTAAGAGAAGTTTGACGTGATGTGCATTCGAAAACTCCCTGTCACACCTTTCCTTGCTGGTGGGTGGTGCGGAGGTGAGGCCCTGGGTTTGTCTTCAGCTGGCCAAGGACATTCTGACTTTACCAGGTGGCGACATTGAGTGCCCCAGAGAAAAGTCTGGCTCCATATTCACTAGGCAACAAAACACTTTGTCAAGGGAATGTCCTCTTTGGAAATCAGGGTTTCCTTCAAATTCCTAACCTTTGAGACAGACAAGATAACGACATGTGGAAAGACGCGAAAGAAGACACGTGGCTCTGCTCTCAGGATTACAGCTGGGTGACCCTGGATTTAGATCTCAATTGCAGTAGGTTTGACATGCAGAGGATGACACTGGCGCTTCGCTAGTGGCCTTTCCTGTTTCTGTTCCTTGAGACTATGACAGGATTTATTGGCAGTAATTAATTATTAATTTGCAGTGGTGCCTGTCAGCAGCTGATCACAAACTTCTTTACAAACATTATACTGAACAACTTGCTGCCGCAGGAAGAGACACAGAGGTGACCACTGGGCAGAGCTGCTTCCCAGGGTTTTAGGGAAACTTCCCTCGTCGGACTGGCCCTGTCCCACGCTTCGGATGGACTCCTGCAGACGTCCGGACAGGAGGAGCCACCAGGGCACAGCATTCAGCCCGTCTTTGCATCAGGCGTTTAAGAGAAGCCCTGGAGAAATGAGTTTGAGCTGAGAAATACACAGCGTAGGCATAAGGATGATCCGCCCCTTGGAGCTGGCACTCGGTGTTTTCCTGCTGTCTCATTGACTTCTTGCCAAAAAAGGTTAAAATGCCGGAGTTTTCTCTGGAATTCTGAAATTGGAACTTAAAAATACTTCAAACACTTGGTTTAATAGACCTTCACATCAGCGTATTCCCAGTTCCACATAGCTCCCTAGTGACACGGGACCTTTTGTCAAGCACATATGAAATTAAGTGAAATAAAAATCATATTAAAAATTATTACCATCTAACAGCCATTAGTCTGCACATTGCTGTCACGTCTTGATGGATTTCTCACTTAGTTCAATGAATGTTCTAACGACAGTGATAAAATCACTCAGAAAAAATATAATAAACTGTTAACCCTTTATGCGGCCGCTTGTTTTTCAAAACCCTTTAAGAATTGTTCAGCGTTAAGTTGCTCCCCGGGGTGCAAGGCTGGAGAGGAAAACCTGCCTCTGCCTGCCTTGGGAACGATGGAGGGGTGGAAATCCCGTCCCCTTTCCCCAGCAAGGGGCGTCACGCCAGGCTGGGGACGGTCCCCGCAGGACGGCTGTGGCAGAGGGGCGGCAGCGGCGCCGGCTCAGCCCCGTGGCTCTCGCAGGCGTCAAGCTGCTTCCCGTGGGGCAGCGTGGCTGAGGCCTCGTGGCGGGGTGGCACGAGGAACCCGGCTTGCACGGGAGGATGCGGTGCAGGTTAGTTATTGCCTATTACACGTACAGCTTATACAGCCCGACGGTTTGGTGCGTGCCACAAGGCAGGTGATGCTCTGCCCGCCTGCCCCTCGAGACACGGAGGCTCCCCGAGTGCTGGCTCTGGGACAGGGCCTGCGGTCACCGCCAGCACCGCCAGCACCGCCAGGGGACGGCCGGGGCGACACAGCCCCACGCTGCTGCTGAGAAAGCCCAGGCTCCGCAGCAGCTCTGGCTGAGGACTCTGCTTCCTTCAGGAGCGCCGGACGGGCTCCACCAACATAATTCTATGCACCAACAGCACAGGACAACCACACAGCACCCCTTGTGTCCTCCCTGAGGCTGATTTGGCACAAAGCAGGAGGATGCAAACCTGTCAGCAGCACTTGAAGGGAGCTGTGGGTGTGAGCGGCTTAATGATGCAGGAGAGCGGATGCTCTACTCCGGCAGGAGCAGTGAAATCCCACAGGAGGGTTTCAGTTCCTATCACAGAGGGCGAGAACCAAGCACGGCTCATGTGAGGACACCAGCTCCAGGCCCCTGCTGTGGGGTCCAGGTGCCATCGTCACATACGGAGGTGCAGAATGAAGGGACGCTGTTGTCACTCATTTCAGACAGAGAATTCCTGGTGGGTTCCTCTAAAGCAGAGAACTAACGATCCCGCTCCTCTGTCCTCCCCCTGGCTTGTGCCTGGCACGTTACAGTGCATGGAACAAACGGCTCCATTTTCCTGACAGATCCGAGGGTGTGGGAGGCTCAGCCCGGTGCAGTGGTGGCCTGGGCAGCGCTGGGGGCCATCCAAGGCCCAGGTGACAGCGGGGAGATGGTGTCTTTGGGTGCCCAAGCTTGGAGGAGTCGCTGTGGAAGTACCACATGGCCCCCCGAGAAGGGCATCTGCAGTGGGTTATTAACATAGAGCTACTTAACAGGCAATCAGCACAGCCTTGTTAATAAAATACATCCATTTGAATCACATGAATTACGCTGCGTGCTGCTGGGGCTCTTGGGCTAATAGCAGCCTCAGCATCACAAGGTTTGTTATGTCCTGCAAACTTAATACATGCTTACTTCTACGGAAAATAGCTGGTAAGGAAGTAAATGACAGACTGCAGGAGCAGACGTTGCAATATAATAAACTCAGTTGGCACTTTTCCTGAGTTGTATTTAGCCTACCATGTTCTGTGGATGCCTGGCCGTGGGCCAGCATGTGCCAGCATTGGTGCACGAGGACGTGCCCAGCACTTGCGCGGGCAGCAGCGGGACCCGCATGCTGTTTGCAGGTGGCGTTGGCTGTTGCCATGACGGCTCCTCTCTGCTGGAGTTGCCGTTCTACATAAAACAGAGGCCAATGACTCACCCCCAGCCAGCGTTAAACCTTCGAGCTCGAGCAGCTTTGAAGTCAGGCAGAAGGAGGGTCCCCAGCCCCCAGTGAACACTGCCGAGGGTGTTTCTGGCTGTGGGGAGCCAGGAGGGGAGCGAGCAAGTTTTTGTGAGTGTTGTCACTCAGCAAATTGTTCTGCGAGACACCTGATTGCGGTATTAGAAAGACAGATTGATGTTCTCAGGAAGATCAATGAATTCACCAGGCTTTCTGATGACACGCAGCTTGCCTCCCTCTCGGCACAAGTGACAGCCCGACGTGTCCCTGCTCTGCTCCCACCGAAGGGACACCGACACTGGGGCAGCACCTACACCTACACTGGCATCCCCGGCCAGCGGCCACCCCCGCGGGACCAACTCAGCCCAGCACAGCACCGAGGGATGGTGCTGAGCGGGGACGGAGCTTGTAGAAGAGCAACAAAAATTAGCAGCAATTGGAGGGAACCAGGGACAGAGATAAATGAGTTTCTGGGCAGACGACATTAGGAAGAAAGCAGGCACTGGGAGGCGGGAGCAGCCAGCCCCTTAGCTACGGCGGGCTTTAGGGGAGGGGGACTGGAGCACTGCATGGGGTTGCAAGGTGTGAACCTTTCTTCGTATCAAGTAAGTACCAAGAGAGAAAACACGTGGGATGCTGGAGAAGAGGGATGGTGGTTTCCCGTGGTACCTCAGGGGACGCGGGTGAGACCCTGCAGGCAGAGGCAAGGCTGGCTGGCAGAGCTCGGCTCGCCCCAGGCAGCCCGATGGGCTTTGGGGGCAGCTCCTGCGGTCCAGCAGCCTGTTGCCCTCCAACCACCATGGCACAGGCCTGCCTGGCCACCTGCCTGGCCACCTGCCTGGCCACCTGCCTGCCCGCGGGAGCTGGCAGGGGCTGCGGGCGGCCCCACTGTGGGGACTGACAGCACAGAGGTTACGGCTGCTGCTGCGGCAGCGCGGCCACAGCAGAGCCACGGTGCTCGGGAGGAGCTCGGCGATGGAAGAGCCAGGTGCTAAATGGGAAATCTGATTGTTCATCCTTTGTTTTCCTCCTTCCATGCCGAGAGTGAATTAAGTCAAAGCCAATTCTGAGGAAAAGCAGATCTCTCCTACCATCCATCACGGACGAGAGCACGGCTGGGCAGATCTACAAGCCTCTGAAGGCCTGTGCAGAGATGTTGTCCCAAATCTCATCTCCATGGCTCATGGTGATTGATCTCAGCTATTCAGATCTGTGGAGCTCAATGATTTCTCTCTCCTAACCCCTACCTGGTTCCTGACTGTATTTTATATGGAAAAGATTCTTGGAGGATGGTTACGTTTTAAAAATAAACTTAATCAGATCTGAAATAATGGGACTGAATCCTTTCGCTGCCTGTAGCTCAAATGTGCGTGTCAAAGCTGCCCGTAGTTACCTCACGCCCCGGGAATTTTGCTTTATGGGCTTATGTTGCATTTTGGCAGAAACACAAAGGGTGATTCTGGGCCCCTGGTTTCTGGGAAGAAAGGTGCCGCCGTGCCACCAGGCAGCAGCGCTGGAACAAGAACACAAATGGTGGAACTGGAGATCACCTCCTGGCTCCCCTCCAGGTGTTCTTCCAGCCAAGCAGCAACAGCAACCACAGCTCGTCTGCTGCTGCTGACCTGCGGAACAAAGACTGTCTGAAGAAGCCCTGGTTGAGCTGCTGGGCTGAAAGGCCTCTACTTTGTGCTCCTTCACATTTGTAGGACATTAACTAGCTGCCTTCCTGAGTTGGGGGCATTCGTTATCATTTCTATGCAAAGAATTATAGA
The DNA here is from genome assembly GCA_013398915.1 of Dromas ardeola. Lineage (NCBI taxonomy): Eukaryota > Metazoa > Chordata > Aves > Charadriiformes > Dromadidae > Dromas > Dromas ardeola. The sequence goes on along the minus strand of VYZM01014608.1, from coordinate 217,601 downwards.
CATGTAGGACTGGAACTGACCCCAAATGATCACCCACTCCATCTCTCTGCAGTGGGACAGGATCTCATATTCCTGCATGATTCCTTGCAGATGTTTCTCTAACCAGCCTGTAAAACCCGCCAGTGACCATCCACAGCCTGTTACCTGCTCTGGAGTATAACTTGCTTATGGTTTGGAAGGTGCTCTCTTATCCCACCTAGATTTTCCTTCCTGCAAGGTCAGCACAATATTTCTGTCCTTCCCCTTATACAAGAAAAAAGGACACCTATCCTTTTTGGCTCAAATTCCTGTGCACTCAAAGGCTGTAACGGGTAGAGCTGCTCTGCTCTACGCTAAGTCATCGAGCCCCACCAGTTTTCCATCATGCATTGCAGTTTATAAACCTGCCAGTGTTGCATTGCCTCTGGATTCTCTTTCATTTTCTGCTTCCCTCTAAAAGGGAAAGCTGAGCCCTCTCCTGCAAGGAGTAAAGCCGAGTTTTTCTCTCAGGCTAGAAATGTGGGATACATTCTCCTTGCCTCCTAGCATGGGCTCTGTAGCAGAGGATCACGTTCCTGACAGATGCAGTGGTTACTGCAAGCCCTGGATCCTCCCCGTCTTCTGCTGACTCAAGCAGCAATCCACACTGCATTTGTGTTTGATTTTTCCTCTTCCATGTAGGACTACTCCGTGCTCGTCTTTACTGAATTGCACCTAATTGGTTTCAGACTACAGCTAAACGCATGCAGATTATTTTAAATTCTACTCCTGCTCCTGAAATGCTCACAAACCTCTTTGCTTTGTCACCTGCAGGTTCTGGTTCAGACGAAGGGCTGGGCAGCAGGAGCGCTGGGCAGCCAGGGAGGCTGCTCCCGGGGGGCTCGGGGGCTGAGGCTGGGCAGGTGCCACCTATTCCCTAAGCACAGGGACGGTGGATTGGAGACGCTGCCTGCGGAGTGGCGGCAGCGGGTGCCCGGCTGTGTGGCAGGGCAGGGAGTGGCAGGGATGCAGTGGATGCAGTGGACGCAGTGGATGCAGTGGACGCAGTGGATGCAGTGGATGCAGCATCCCCCACACCAGGCGAGGCTTCCCGGGTCAAACCTGGGGGCAGCCCGGCCAGGGAAAGGCAGAGGAAAGGGGAAGAATGGGCTCCAACTGTATTGCTGGTGTAAATTAAATCAGCCTGTTACTGCTGCCTATAAAGAGGTCTGTGTAACTGCAAGTGCACCACTCCAGAGACAACCACGGGGAGTTTTTATCACTGTGAACCGAAGAGGATGTCCTGTTTAGTGTAAGAGGTTTTAAAGAATAGGTTACAGCTGGGTAATGAAAGCCAAAGGACACAGAAACAAGGCAGTTTATGCCCTTCCTCCCTGTTTAGTGGATCTGGGGGCTTTTTTTTGTTTTTCAGAAATGTGTGTTGGGGAGCGTTACCTGCTACTAAGCCAGAGGGAATAAGGTGGGACTGCGAGGCTGGTTCTTAGAGTGGCGTGTGTACAATACATTCAGATAGTACATAGATTAGACTCTGGCACCCTAAGCGACTGTTTAACGCGCACTAGAGAGCGTGACTATCCAATAGGCAGAACACAATGGAGGAGGGGTCCTGCCTCCCCTACGGCAGTGAGCTGGTGGTGACCACCAAACTCTCCCTCTGGCTACTGGCATCTCCATTGTGGGCACCTGTGTGTCCGGAGACCTGGGTGTGAGCTCTGTAGCCTGTGGGACTGAGTGCTGCCACCAGCCTTGCCCGGGGAGAAACCCCCCAAGGGGTCCCGGGATGACGGCCCCTCGTCCAGGGCCCCGTCCCCCTGCGAGCCAGGTCCTGGGCACTGCCGGAGAGCCGCGCCACCTCTCCAGTGCTCTTGGGGCCAAGCGATGCCTCCTCCCCGCAGGACCGTGGTCCCCAGGGTGTCCCGGAGGCCTGGGGGGAGGACAACCCATGTCAGGCAGGGACCCGCGACTGCCGCAGCAGGGGGACTCATGGTGCAGCAGGACCCCCGCAAAGAGCAGAAACTGGAAACATCAGCTATGCCCAAACTCTGCTAAATGACCTGGCAAACTGTTCCTTCCCCTCCCTCTTCGTGCCTGAGCACATCTTATTTGTCAATGGAAAAGTTTCCTCCTAATGAGTTTGCCACAAAACGGAGAAAAATGTCCATGGCCTCAATGCAAAGAAAACGGCAAATCTGATGGTGGCAATTAAGCAGGCACATGAGATGGGAAATCTGCCGGCGTCCCGGAGAGAAGGGGTTAAATTGCCATGGAAACAACCATGCATTATTTACATGGCCTAATGAATAAAACATTTAAGTAGTAGGCTAATAAATTTCAGAACACAAAGCAAAGTAAGCTATGATTTAAATATATGCCTCTGATGAATATAACTTGAGTTATAGAGCTGAAGCAGTGGGAGACCCAGCTCAGTTTTACACCCTCATCTCACTAACATGAAGGTATATCTTCTTTTTAATAAATGATTTTTCCAACGAGCACACAAATTGGCATGAAATTCTCTCCTGTCAGGCATCCTGAAGCCTTTTCTAATAGCTTTTCTTGTGAATTTCTGTTGAGGTAGGAATGCTTTTGTTTTGGTTTTTTTCCCCTCCTGCACATTATGCCAGATTTCAGAGCAGGATAACATTAGCAATCAATTTGTTAAACTGTTAGCAGAACATATGTCGGAAGGTTTCAAACAGACCCAGACTGAAAGATGTGTTGTTTATTGTGTATTGTATATATGTGCGATCCATATGGCTCCAAGTGCAGGATCCCTTTGTTTTCCGCCCGCTGCAGATTCCGGTGTGTGCTCTCCATGGGGAACGGGTGCCGGCTGAGCAGCGCGGGTGGGTCAGGGACAACGCGCTGCTGCCGGGAGCTCGTCCCGAGGGCGGCGGTGCTCGTGGGGGCAGCGGCTTTGGCAGCGCGGGAGGGTCCCTGCGCCCGGCCGGGGCCATCGTGCCGCGTCTTGGGCAGCAGCAGCACAGCCTGTTGGGAGCGGGCTTGAGTTTCCGTCTGAGCTGGGCTTTGCCGCCACTAAACAAACTGTTTGCTTTGGGAGAGCAGTTTGTGACTCGCCCTGGCAAGGGCAGGCAGGTCCCCAGAGGCCCGTGAAGGCTGCCCCAAACTCATATGTGGAGCATCTCTCACATTCCCCACTGCGTACGTGGTCGTGAGAAGCAGAGCTGGTGTATAGGAGAGGGAATATTGCGTGTGCAAAGGGGATCGATTGAACTGGGTTAGCCCAGCCCTTGCTGTTTGATTTCCCTGCAAACCCCTGAACAGCGATGGTTTTCCAACCTCTGTTGGATGGTTTTTCACCCGAGCCTTGTGCTGCGCAGCCACCACCGGCGAGGGCAGCCCCAGCGGGGCCCGGCAGAGCCAGGCGAAGGGAAGGCAGAAGCCGGGCAGCCAGTGCTCCGAGGAGCCCCCAGCAGCGGATGGAGCCCTCAGCACAGGAGGGATTCCAGGGGCTCCTCTCACAGTGGGGGTGATGGGGTGGTGGCCGCCAGGCTGGGCACAGTGCAGTGGGTTTTATGCTCAGGGTGCCGGGGCTCGCCACCCGCTTTGCAGGCAGGTGGGACACTTTTATTACCCAAACCATTTCCTTACCCTGGACAGGTTGAAATCTGCTGCTGCTATTTTTAGGAGGATGATATCTATCAATTCAGGTAGCAGATTGCTGGCCACAAAGATAGATGGAACAACAGCTGGCGCTTCTGCGCGTGATCAGGACAGCGGAATGGCTGCTGCGTGCTGAGCCCACACACCTTACCTGTCAGTGGCCAACGGGGATGCAGGAGCTCAGCGAGCCCAGGAGCTCCGCAGCCACTCCAGGACACTGGCTTTGCGGGGGTCCCCCTGGCCGCCCCAACCTCTGCTCAGGCAGCCGAGCATGGCCGGGGTGCCCTGGCTCTCCTTCACCCTCTGTCTCCTCATCGGCAGCACCATCGCTCTAACTACTTAATTAACTGCTGCAAGACGGTGTTGGAACTCCTGCCCCACCAGCCATCCCCACAGCTATCATTAAGCCACCCATCTGAGCATCGCTGGCGCCTCCGCGGTGCCGGGGTCTCCACAGAGCTCCCCACCACCCCGTGGCTGATGGCTGCTGCGCGCCCAGTCACCGGTGACCGTCGTCACGGCACAGGTCTCCCCGTCCTTCCCTGACCTGGTCCCAAGCAATTCGCCTCTGCTGCAGCTACGGCAGCGTACGCCTTGGCATGCAACCAACCCATTTCTGGAGGCAATCAGCAAACGGACTTGCCCTCCACCGCTCAGTTGCTGATATTTTTATGACAATTTTTGCTTGGGAAGAGCTCAGCATCTTCCCCTCGGAAGTCGGGAAAGGCCAGAGGATGAAAAGCTCATGGACAAATGGGGAACAAAAGGTTTCTTGGTTTCAGCCCAAAGGTTTGCTTTGATTCCACTGGTTTGGTGTTCTCCTTACTCAAAAAGAATAATTTAAGCTTGAGTGATGAAATATTTACTGAAATTAAATTTTGAATGGTGTACATCTTTGCAAAAATGCCACTTTCAGTCCTAAAAAGTGAAACCTGCAGGGAGAGGTTTTAAAACAAATGGTATTTTTGACAAAGCAGACAAGATTCAGAGACACGGTCTCCTCATCAGGTCAATATGTGCCCAACAGCAAGTTCACTTTTAACAACTAGCCAGCTGGTTAATAACAGATAGGTCATCCTTTGCCTTGATCATCAGGACCATGACATTTTTGGTTCAGAGAGAATTGTTTTCTGGAGAAATCCTGGAGTTAAAAAAAAAGAATGACGGATCACATTGCCTACTTGTAGACAGGAGATGTAGGGGGGGAAGAAACCAGATGAATTGTGTTGTCTAAACAATTTGTTATGAATTATCCAGTCAACTGTAATGAAAACATATGGACAAAAATCTCAAGAAACTCCACCAATGTTTTAAAATTTGAGTGATGCTGATATTGATTGGGTGTACTTTATGCAGCTTGGCTAAATGGTGCTGCAGTGGCAGGAAAGGGCACTTGAAAGAATTAGGAAGGCACAAATTTCAGTGCACATTTTTTACATACCAGAAATTGTTTTGATCAAGCTTGTGTTTGCGAGTATGCAAAGGTATTGACTTTTTTTTTTCAAAGTGAAAGACTTGTTTTGAAGGTGGTTAAGAATTATTCTTAAAACAAAATTTCTAGTTATATTACGCCTATACTTAAATGTTGCTAAGCACTATATTCCCGCAAAGATTTTATTTTTGTTGTTCAACTATGCTTTTCTTTCTTTATTTTTAAAAGCCCAAAGGAAAGTCACTGAACAATGAGTTGACTAAGACTGAAAACAAATCTATTTACTTTGAAATCACAGATCTTGATGTTGAGGGTTCTCTACTAACATTAAAAAAAATAGACTTATATTTTATATGTTTATAATAATAATGGAAAAGCCATACTCCAAAAGGAAAATGGAAGAGTTTCAGCATTCCAGCAAAACCAAAGAGCCATTTTCATTGTATAAGGAGGTTCCAAAATGTTTTGTTTTGTTCTGATTTTCAGAAAAAAATGGGAACCGTCAGAATTTCCTCCAGCAATGGGGGAATCTGGGTCCTGCCGACAGGCATCCTCCTTTTGGTGGGCTTTGCCCTGCAGAGCAGCCGCGGTGGGGACCCACAGCCTCCCCGGGGACACCAGTGCAGAGCCCGCTCCTCCGCTCCCTCGGCCCACGCTGGATGGTCCCTCCTCAGCCGCAGCTCGGCATGGAGGAGCGGAGCCAGGAGAGCTGCCGGCAGCCGTGCTGGCACTTCTCCACTCCGCTCCCCTCCTCTCTTCCCATTAATACCACCACAAATTAAACGACAGCGATGCAAATGTGGAGCGTGGTGTGGGGAACGCTGCTGACTGCATAATGGCCGTCATCGCTGCCCGCATCCCGTCACTCTCCTCCAGGTAATTAATTGCCCTGTAAAGTGCTTTGAGATACACTGTATGAAAAATGCTATATAAAAAAGACTGATACAACAGAGCTGTTGGTATTAGAGGTGGTAAAAACCAAGATACGAAGACTGTTGGCAAATACATTTTTAGTCACTCTTTAAATTAGAAAGGTCCATCAATGAAAACTCGGGCAATTCATTACCCCCTCGCCGCTGCAGTGCTATGTTTAAGGTACATACACATACAGGCCAGAATCATAATTTCCATATGAACTAGTTATTTATAACTACTGACAGGAGGAATTATGTGAAATAAACATAATTTATAGTTATTCCAGGAAAAGCCATCAAAATGAAAACTAATAAGGATTTCTTTCAGCTAAAAAGGTGTCAATTTGTTAGAAACCAATGGGCAATGTTAATGCATCTGACACAATTATTAATATATTTTCAAACAATGTGATTGTTTATAAGCAGTCCACCTTTGCCAGGCCAGGGACCACGGCAGCGGCAACGCAGAGGAAAACACTGATGGCTTGACTTGTCCGGTGACTCAGTTTTTACAGCAAACACTAGAAGCAACCCAAAGCCATGACAGGCATGAAGTGCAGGACGGGGTCTGGTACGGAGAGGGGTCTGGAGGCTCAGGAAATGCTGTATAAGTGTGAGGACATCTCCTGTGTGTCCTCTCCCATGAGCCCGACTCAGTCCCATCTCCATCCTGTCCCCATCATGTCCCCATCCCCGTCCCCATCCCCATCCCTGCCCCTGGCCCTATCCCCACCCTGCGGGGTCATGGCTGCCAGCTGTCGGGCCCTGTCCAACGGGCATTTCCCACTCTGCCGAGCAGCCGGGAGCTGTTGGGATCTGGCATGGAGCTACCGGGGACAAAGTCCAGGCCCCCCCAAAACCCTCGGGGGAAGCTGCCCTGGATGTGGATGGGCTGAAGGCCAGAGCCCAGCCCCAGAGCCCCCTGGGTGGGACAAGGCTCTTCAATGCAGCGCTGATGTCCCCTTCTGCTCAGGTGGCAGCACAAGCCGCCTCCAGGTGCTGCTGGTTGGTGACAGTGACAGCATTTCAGCAGGGTTTGCATTCAAACCATCTACCACAATCCCTGCTTTGCACATGAACTGACAGAATTGTCCTCTTGGCAAATTCCATTTTTTTATTGACAAATGTTTTTTTTCCATGGGAATTGTCTTATGATATAATAATTTCCATTGTAGAGCGTGACAGTAAACACTGGGAAGAGTCCTGGCGCAGGACAGAGGGGGCACACACACTGCGAGGATGGCGCGGGCAGGAGAGCGGCGTCAAGGTACCGAGCAGCGCCTGGCAGCAGGGAACTTCCAAACCCTTCCTGACAGCGGGAACTGCGGGAGCTCAGTGACTCATCTTCTATTCTCCTCAACTGCCCGCCCGAGTGCGTCAGGCTTCCAGTGACACCCCCTGCATCGCTGCTCAAAACGGGCCGGCAAAGCCTTCCCGGAGCTTTCCATTTGCTGCTTTCGCAGTGCAATGGCTCTCACCTGCTTCCCGTGTTATTTAGTATTGACAAAAAATTGGAGAGAAAAATTTCAAATTCAGAAGAGAAATGAGCGAAGGAGAGATCCCCGATCCAGTGCCAGGTTTCTACCTATAACGCAGGAACCCAAGCTATAGAAAAGCAGAGGCGGCCATGACACGGGGGAGTTTGTCTCTCCAGGACGCGAGTTCCCCTCTGCCGTTTGGGCAGGCGGCGATGGTCTGCTCACAGCAGCCACCCCACGCCGGCAGCGGCCGTGCCGCCTGGGCACAGGGGCTCTGGCTCATGGTGCCGGAGCTCGGCCGGCTGAGCGGGAATGGCCAAGCCCAGCTGGGACAGCCGTGTCCAGCAAGAGGGACCTCGACAGACTCATATTTTAGCCCTAATTTGGGATCTGCTCTCACACTGTTGGGTCTTTGTCACTTGGTGCTGCTACTCAAGGTATCCCCTTGGATCGTCACATGAGCAGCTTGCTTGGCTTATTTGATACTGCTCTCAGTCGGTTCAAATCTTATTTATCAAATAGACAGCATTTTGTTTCGATGGGTGATTTTTCATCTTCCATTAGTGAAGTTGTTTCCAAGGTTCCCCAGGGCTCTATATTGGGCCCGTTGTTATTTTGTGTTTATATGCTGCCACTGGGTTATATTATTCATCAGCATGGAGTAGCTTTCCATTTCTATGCAGATGATTCTCAAATTTATTTGTCTGCTAAACCCAGCGCTGTCTCAGCTGTCTCTGCGCTATCAGCCTGTTTCTCTGACATCACAAGATAGATGTGCCAAAACTTTTTGCCGTTAAATTCAGACAGAAGAGGTGAGGCCTGCCTCGACGCCAGCATTTTATTTCCCGGGATGACACTTGCAATATGATCACTACCAGGATCTCATCGCCGCGTCCCCACTCCTGCACTCCTGCTTTACCTTGCTGCTCCCTACTTGATTTGTGAGCGTGCACCGCGTTGGACGCTCGCCTCTGTCTGCAGCGTGATTTGTGGTGGATGTTGGCGCTGCCGTTGCGGTGGGGCTGGGGAGCAACCTCCCACCGCCCTGCTGCTGCCCCCACAAAGGCCTCTATTTGCGTGCGGGCGCTGGGCAGGAGGGATGTGTCCGTCTCACAGAGCTGCAGGGGTGCTCTGCACTCTGATGCCAGCAGAGTGAAGTGGTCTAGAAATGTTTCTCAGAAATGTTTCTAAGTTTTTAAACGCTCATGATCCAGTAGCATTTAAAAACTGTACCTGCAGGTACAAGCCCCAGGTGGCACCGTGCATGTTCTTCCTATGGATGCACAGCTTGGAGAGTTTCTTCACTAAGAGAGAGGAGACAGTCCTGAACTGCCACCGAGGAGCAGTGCTGGATCCGTGAGGACCACAGCGTCCTCCACCCTGCCCTTCACCCCCTCAAGGGCTGGGGACAGCGGGAAGCACGCGTCCTGCTGGACACAACCATGGAGCGCTAGCCCTCGGGTATCAGAGGTACTGCATGACCATGGATGGATTACCGTCACCGGTATGAGAGCTGAACGAGGTTAAAACATACGTGTGACAGAATGGAAGTTTCTGAGCAGACTTGTGGTGTGAGCAGCTGCTGGTGGAGGAGCTGCTCAGAGCCCTCCCTGCGCTGCCAGGAGGGGGACGCCCTGTGATGCTCCCCTGGGGCAGGGGCTGCTGGGGTGGAAGAGCTTGTGCCTACTGATGTCATGCGAGGTCTGGATCATGTGGAGAAGCTCGATGGATGCCCACCAGCAATTACAACCTGATTAGTGTCCTCTTTCACTTGCCCAGACTCGTTCCTTTCCAGGGCAGCGTGCTGGCACCATGCAGTGCAGCCTCTGCCCGCACCGGCATCCCCAGGGCTCCTTCTCCTGTTTGTGATCTTCCCGAGCAGCCCAGGCTTTCACTCTTCCATGTGTTCCCGCATCTTTAAAAAGTCCTTCAAAAATAGTCAATTTGTTTCTATAAGGATGAACCAACTAGTTCTCGTAGAGACATCAAATAAATCCACTTCATACATTATTTGTTAACTTCATCAAATAAAGTACAATTTTATGGCTTAAATGTCAATCTCCACAGCTCATTGAGTTCTTTAAAACAGCAGCAAGACTTGCCTGTTTACAGAAGCAAAAATTAGGCAGGCAGCTTTCAGCTAGAGCAGGGAACCCGTTGGTTTTTGTACTAGGAAGAATCATAAAATATATTCAATGTGGAGAGTGTGCAATTTGACAAAGACAATTTGATTTGCCCATGGCTTTTAAAATATTCATACCACTTTGATGGACTATAGTTTTATAAATATGGATTACCATTAACTGGCACAGGCAGTTGCTGCCTACAGATAGTGTTCCGTGAGGCTTGTTCAGAATGAAGGCCTCCAATAAAAAAAATCATTATCTCTGCCTAAAAACCCTAATCAGTAATGTTTGGTTCATTTGCAGCGCAGAGGTCAGTAATTCACTTTAACTGCTTATGTGTTTGTGTCGTTTGGGAGGAAAAGGATTTTGTAGTTTTACTCCTCAGATCCAAAAAGGGCTGCCGGCGCGGGGCGGGTGCGGGAGCCGCGGGGCACCCAGCCCCGAGGGAGTCAGCGCTGCGCGGGCTCTGCTGGGCAAACAGCAGCACGCCCGGGGCCACCAGGACATGGGGCAACACCAAGCCCCTGTCCCAGGTGAGAAGGTGGACAGTGGCTTGAATTCAGTGAAACGCCTGGAAGGTGCCGAAAACCTCCTCCTTGGGGGGCTTTGCGCTGGCTGGGGCGTGCAGCGGTGACCGGCTGGCGGGCGAGCACCCACCTGCGCCAGGGGGTCCCAGTCCCTCGGGGGGACGCGGGCGCTGCGACAGGAGCGGTAGCGCCGAGTGGGGTGATGGGACTCTCCCACCTGCTTCCCCCGGCGACGGCGGGGCTCCGCGGCTCCCGGCCTCTCCGGCAGCGGCAGGCGGCTCCTGGAAGAGCTGTGCTCGCCAGGGGCCTCGCGGGGCTCAGCCAGCGCTGGATGCGCCAAGGATGGGGCTCTGATAAGAGCATCTGCACCACGACGGGCGCGGGGGGCGTCAAGAGGAACACGCACGAAAATGTAACTGCTGCATCTGTCAGAAAATTAAATTCTTTTTTTAAGATAAGAAAAAAACTAAGTTGGTAATGAAACTAAGAAAAAATAGGAGTTGAACTCCAGGAAAAACAAGGATAAGATTTGATATTGTTTTTGTTGGCTTCAGATCCGAACCAAAGTCTGAGAGATGGGTAATGAGCATGTTACACACGACTTCAGGCTTGTTGAAGTGATAAGGCAATAACTAGCTTGTTCTTGGAATAAAGTATTTTATGTATGGTCTATAGACGTAGACAAGCATACACAGGAGAGCGCTGGTGAGTCTAGCGTGCAGCCCGAGAACCTGAATTAGCAAAGTGCTTTGAGTTTCTAACAGTAATTCAACTTGTGAAGTAGCTTCAGTTTCCAGCCCAAAAGTTTATTCAAGTTAAGAAAACACATCCTCAGATTAAAAAGAGTATTGCACCACTGTCAATTTTCAGACGTTGCCATCAGGAAAAAAAAATTACATTTCAGGCTGACGAGCGACTAATCAAGGCAAGTGAAACGGTGCTGCAATAAATTACTCCGCAGCGAAATAAACCACACAAACAGACCGATGATAATAAATGTAAATTATTTCTCTGAAGAAATTTTCTTGGTATATGAGTAATACGAACCATCAGGAAGGAGTCTTCCTTAACATTAATTACAGAAAATGACAAGTGAGCTGATGACTGCGAAGGCTCATTATCTGAGAACATATTCACAACTTTGCAATTTGCGCGAGATGTACTCGGGCTAAATTAATCTCCCTTCTTTGCATGAGCCTCTTCTAATTTTCATGTTATTAACAGGTTTGCAGTATCACTCAGTGCTTGTCACTCTAATCAGGTTTCGGCATGTTCGCAAAAGCGAAGTGTCATTTATAAGGATAAGCCCTCATAATGGCGCTCTCTTTCATGTGGAGAATTCTACAAGGTTGCTTTTAATAAGGTCCTTTAATCATCTCCTTTTGCTCAACTTTTGGCCCCTCTGTTTTTTCATGAAGAGTCATTAAAAGACTTTGAAGTTCATCAAGGATGAAAAATTCAGGACATTGTTGCAGGAAAAAGGCCAAGGGCCGGCGGGATGCGGCTGGGCAGGGGGGGACAGGGGACGGCCGCTCCCCTGGTTCTGCCTGGGCTGGGGACACCCCAGCGACAAGGACACGAAACACCGAATGGCGTTGGGGTGCTCTCTCGAGTCCCAGCTCTCCCAGTGTGCCCCGGCTCCTCTTTGAACACTCCAGCTGTTCCGAGCGGGAGGCGGGCGAGGGGCGGCCGCGGCTCCCGCAGTCTGCAGGGGCCAAGGAGGCTGCATCCTCCCTCCCTCCGCTCCCAGGGCAAGTCCTGGCACAGGATGGCTGCCAGCGGTGCCACCGCGGTGCCACCTCTCACCAGCAGCTGACGGTGGTCGGTGTCCCTCCCCTCCCGGGCGGACTCAGCCCTCGCTGTCAGCCCAGCGCTCGTGGCACGGCTCACAGACATGGCCACATCGCTGCAGCCATTGACACGTGTGGCCACATCTCCCAGCCGTGGCTGCGGTGCTCCGGCTCCTCCTCGGCGACACAGCGGGGCGCGTGTGCAGAGGGCGGGTGCGCAGGAGGGCCAGGCTGGGCGCAGAGCGATCTCCCCGCCGCAGCAGCGTCAGGAGCAGCAGCGCGAAGGCACGTGGTGTTTTAGAGGGGAGCGTTAATCAAAGGCGACATTTCTCTGGGTCTGCGGTATGGCTGGGCTGTTCGAGGTTAACCTTATTCTTCTTCTGTGATTTGATAACACTGGACTGGTGTTTATGCTGAAGCTTTTGAACACAATGGAAGGAGGGGGAGAACTTTATTAAATTTTTGAAATTCATTTAAGCGGGGCTAGCATAATGAATTGCCAGATCTTGTGTGCACATTGTCCCCGGAAGCAACAATAATTTAGGTGGACATAAACCAATATGTAGATTAAAAATGTTTAAGCCAAGTGTCGTAAAATATATAAAAACATAAGGCAGAATTAACATATCAAAGTTTAGCATTATAAGTAATGACGGGTCAGATATAAGGTTATGTCTGCAAAATTGCATTTCAATATAATAAATCCATTCAAACTCTGTCCAGAGACACAAATTGAATCTATAGACGAAGCAACCGCAATCCATTGAATGTTATGAAGTATTCAAGTGAAAACAATGCATTTAGAAAAGGAAATTGAGTGTATTTTAAATATACAGGTGCTTGGAACTTCCACATAGCTTTATGCTCATACAGATTTGTATACACTGCATACACAGCCTACTTTTGACAAAGTCCTCAAAATGATAAATTTCTGATGGAAGACTTGATATTGCAGCAGATCTGTTATGCACCGCTTATCCTGTAACACAAACCATTAATAATAATCACCCTCCCCGCCGCACCGAGCTCTCTTGTTAGGGTTTCAAAGCTCTTGCATCTCCGCACGCCCTGGAAGGATGCTGCTGCCGGCGGGGACCACGAGGGCTGGCCCAGCCCCAGGGGACCCATGGTGTCACCGTCCCCATGGGCAGGACCTCGGCTCCGCGGGCAGCTGGGTGATCCGAGCTCCATCCTCTACCTCCATCCCAGCCCCGCGGAGCATCGTGTCTCCTCCCTCGCTTTTCCTCAGCCAAACTTTCCCAAATGCCGGATGCTTGGTGCCTCCACCCTCCAGCCCGGCTGGAGCTGGAGCACCCTCTGAGCTAATGGGCACGGCGGCGAGCCCCCATTTCTTAGGAATATTTGTATGAAGCACACCCCTTCTCACGCTGCATTAACACGCTGCTGAGAGTTACTAGCACTGATACCGCACCGCACAAGAGCACGGGCACCAGAACGGGGACACCCCTGTCCCAGCTCCTTCTTGCGGCGCGGCCAGGGGTGGGGGGAGGCTGCCCGTGCCCCCTGCCCAGCCCTGCCCAGATGCTCACCCCATGGACTGGGGTGGATGCGGGCGACACATTTACCCGAATCCCGGGCCCCGTGGGGAGCGTGGCGAGGGGAAGGAGGAGATGCTGCCATGGCATCTCACAGCAAGGGAGGCTCTTCCCGGCTCCTGCTGGGCTCCCTTTGGGCTCGCCAGGATGCTGCCGGGGCCGAAAGGGGACCTGTGGCTTCAGGTGCCGGGTCGCTCATGTTCGGAGGTGGCGGAACACGCAGGGCAGGGAGGCAGGGAGCCTCCAGCGCAGTGAGGCAGGGAGCGGAGGAGCAGCCACCCACAGTCCCTGCTCCCGGGCACGGGAGAGCGCGGGCGGTGGGGCCTCCGGATTGGAGATTGAAAGGTGCTTTTGGGAGCCCGCGTGATGGGGAACGCAGACTTTAATAGACATGTTCATCTTTCAGCAGTGTGTTTTGCATGTAATAATGTCAGCACACTTCTCATTCTGGCAGAAATTCCACAGATAATTGGAAAGAAGTAAAAATGAAAACATTAGAATTTGCCATGTCATATGTTAACTTTTTATTATTGTATGATGCCAATGGTCCACTGACAGATGCTGTGTTATTAACATTTGATTAAAAATCACTTCAGGTCTAAAGCAGCCTGTTCAGAAGAGAACATCTTGACAAGCCTGGTGGTTTGTGATTGACAATTAATAACATTCTGTGTGTCACAACATAGATAGTGTGACTTATTGGTGCTGGTGTAATGCAACACTTTTCATCTGAGCTCTTCAAATTGGTACATAGAAATAGGGGAGAAAGAGCCTAAATCAGCTGGCTTTGATGACAAACAAAAGAGAGCCAGTGCAGAACTCTCTGTCCCCTCCCCTGTGAGGGAAAGGACGCCATCTCGTTATACCTCAAACTGCTCAGCTAAAGCTCAGTATTAAACTATGTGGTTACAGCAGTTACTTGCGGCAGTAAAATGTGAATCTGTTTACTTAACAAAAACTTAGAAGGAAAACTTCCATTTTCTTAAATACCAAAATACTTTTAACTGGAAACATGACAAGTCAGTCCTCTGAGGTTTGGCTGGGGACTCCCTTAATTGGATGCTACCACAAGTGAGATCCGATGTCTGTGTGTCAATAGTGAAATTTGTTAAAAATATGTAAATTATCTCTTTGGATGAGGTCTGGAATGTACCATTTTAATTGCCTTTGCTCTAGCAAAGGTGAAAGTCTGACAAAGTTTGATTGTGCTCTGCCTACTTTGAAATAAAGGCTTTAGCAGCACTGAGCGCATTCATATCCAGACACAAACGTTACTGCGGATTCAAGCACTGCACCACAGTGAGCAGAAATCTGGGCAACTCTGGGCAGGAGCAGCCCAGACCCCTGCAAATCCATCAAACCCCATCCAAATGGCTCCTTGCCATCTTTGGTTCACTATTTATTGCAAACCCCTTTCCCAAGTGCTGCGGGGCAGCGCGCTCTCTGCTCTGCAGCAGGAAAACCCACGGCAACTTCTGCAGCTGGAGCAGGACCTGGCGCTGCCCACACAAAGCTGCCCTTGCACCGAGCTGGATGTACAATGCTGTTTTAGTGGATGGGGTCCAAGCTGCTGGAGATGCTTGGGTTTTCAATCCCGGAGAAGCAGTGAGGCGCAGCAGGGACCTTGTCCCTCTCCGGCCGTGCACCGCATCCTGGAGCTGCCTGTGCCTCCATCGCAGCTCCATCCCCAGTGCCACGGTGTCTGCCCGGTCCTGCCGGCCCTCCCGCCATGGGGACCACGGGCAACGCTCCTCCCACTGCAAACAGCCGCCCGCCACCTGCGTCGCCTGTGCCCGCTGCCGCCCCGCTTCTCCCGGTGCGTTTGGCCAGGGCTCGCTGTGCCGTACAGAGCAGGGATGCAGATACACGCTGAAGCAATGCAAACACTTTCCCAGCCCTAATGCAGTAAGCAGGGGAAATAATTACAGATTTCCAACGTTCAACAGGGAATACTTCTGAGAAATGCGTCCTCCACTGGGAGTTTCATAACCATTTAATCTAATTTTTCTTGATGTTTTGATCTTCCTTTTAAACAAGGCATTTGTCATTAGCTTTCAAGGAGACAAGTTGCTAATACATTACACTCTTAAAAGGCCCACAGTTAGTGTCAATGTCTTCTGATGGCTGTTCACTAACAGTACATGAAAGAATTGCCAGTGTCAGTTCCCTTCCATTTGCCTGCAAGAGCGACGGCAGCACCGTCCCCTCCCTCAGCACCAGTGGGGACATCGGTCCAAGGGGGCACGAGATCTGGACTCTGCCTTCTCCCCTCCACGCTTCCCATCCAGCGTGCTTTGCCTCGTGCTTTCACCAGCAGGCTTGTGCTTGGGCGATTCTGGGTGCTCCTGACCATTTCTAAGTGGAGTCAAAGCAAAGACTTATTAGGAACAGGAAATGTGAGAATGAATCCTCTCACACAAAAGTCCTGGTCTCCCATCCAGCTCTAAAGGGTGAATTTCACCCCAAAATAGGATGTCTCCGACTCCATCTCGGCTAAAGTCAGCTCTGGTCACTAATTACCTCCAGTGAGGAGCATGGAGAGGACAGAGCCAAAAGCTGCCAGAAGGGGCCCAGAAGAGGAGAGGTGCCCGGGTGGGGGTGCTGGGTTGGTCACTCGGTAGCACACTGGTCCCCAGCACAGCAGCATCCTGCAGCCACCCCGTGGCCTGGAGGAAACTGGATCAGTCTTTAGGAAGAGGGATCTGAGGCTGGAGAGTGGGAAGAACAACCTGACGCCAGACGCATCCCTGGTGAGAGTGGGATGATCTGTTGCTTCAGTTCCTTTCCTAAAGAACAGAGGGGGTGAAGCCCCCGGGGAGGCACAGCGCACATGACCCAGACACGGCCACAGCATGTTCTCCTGCCTTCCAGGGGGACCTGCAGAACCAGCGGCACACGCTGCCCCCGCTTTGGCCAGCCGGAGGAAGCCCTGGGCCAGCGTGGGCAGAGCCGGAGCCGCCCGGCCCCCAGCCCCGCCACGGGGAGGCTGCACTTCCAGGCTCTGCTGCCTCCGCTCTCCGAAGAGTGTGAACAAAGCAGATGGAAAAAACATTTTTTTAACTTCTTGGATGACATAACTTGCATATTAAATAATAATGAACCAATAAATTACAAGAAACTTAACAACCAGAAGAATATGTATGTGGAATTTGGAGTATTTATAAATGAATAAATCATTCATGATGTATAAACTCCGTGTAGCTAAATGTATCATTTACTGAACTTCAACACATTACACAAAATATCCACCTCTAACTAGCTGTTTTTAAGAGCAGGAGTGGATCTTCACAGACATGTCTGTTGATTAGTGGATTACAGAGATCAGCAAGACTCATTCACCACAGCAGCAGTAGCAGACGCAGCACATCTACAGCTGTTTTCAGTATTAACATCTCCATAAAATCCCCTGGGGCAGCACACCCCGATCTTCCAGGCAGTTCCTGGGCGGAAAATGGAGCGGAGGGAGCTCGCACCCCTCAGACACCCCTGGCCTGGACGGAGCAGCCCAGGCTCGGGGCAGGCAGAGCCACGACACCCGCATGAGGGTCCCATCCGGGGAGCTGCCGCTGGTGCCTGTGGAGCTGCCTTAATCCGGAGGGCTCCCAACCTCCCCAGGCTTCCATAGAGCACCCCAAGGCTCCTCTGCAGGAGCTGGAGAACATGACGCATGTTTGAACAGCAGATTCTTACATGAGTGGTTCAGGTGGATGTAGAAGTCCGACTTTGGGTGTCTCCGTCGAAGACCCCGAGCTGCGCTGCCCTGAAGCGCCGGGCCAGGGGGATTCTGCCGCTGGCAGCCGCGCTGCGCAGCGCGGCCCTCCCTCATGTGTGGTGCTCAGGGGGGCACTCTCTGACACGGCGTCACTTCTCCCTGACTGCAGGACTTCTTTTAAACAAGGTAATGCTGAATAATGCATAGCAGGTACATGTTTTTTGACAAAGAGTCATTCCGCTAAAGTGTTCTTTAACTGGGAGGCATCACAAACATTTCCAAGCGCCCGGCAGCTGCTGGAACACCTAATGCCAGGGCAGACAGCAGCTCACTGCCAGGAGGGAGGGTGGCAACCCCTGCAGCCTCAGAAAAAAATTACTTTTTCTGTCTTTTAATAGGCATGGCTTCCCTTTCTACACCTCATGTTGACTTCCTAGTGTGGAAACCTAAAAGGCTTCTGCCACCGCTCTCCCAGCAAGTCTTGGGCCTGGAGAGCTGAGGCCACTGGTGCAGGCTGGGCTCGGACGCGCGGCGCAGGAGGAGGGAGGCAGGCGCTCGGGAGGCAAAGACGCGCCTCCGCTGCTCTGCAGAAGACCAGAGTCACCAGGCAGCCTTCGGTGACCCAGGTCTCCATCCCCCGGGGTCTGGTCTCCCAACAGCACACGTCCCTGTCACGCTCCCAGCCAGGCCGACTCACAAGGAGCGCTGCTCCGGAGGGTTTGTCCCCACCTGCGGTACCCAGCCCGCGACAGCCACCCTGGCATTAATCATGGAGGAGCGAGCAGCCTGGTGTGCCTTGTTTTAAGCGCTGCACCTGTCATATGGTAATTAATGGGTGTGGGATTTCTTTTGACAGGAATTCAATGGCCCGGAACAGACTTTGTGCCAGTCTTTTGTGCCTCAGGCAAAGTGCTTACTAAGTAATTTTATGGATACCAAGCTCAAACATTTTACAATTAGCACTTTGTTTGCTTTAGTTTGTAAAAGGCAGGGGCTTACCTCTCCCATTGTGGCTGACAAACTTCAGCTCCAGAAAAGCTGCCTTTCCTGAAAAACGGTTTTCTAGGGTATTACCCTGGGGAGGAAGCTGGCTGTGAGCAGTGGAAATTGCTGCAGACGCAGGGGGTGGCAAATGCCCCCTGGGCAGGGACAAGCCCCCAGGTGCTGGTGCATCACACCTGCGGGAGCCATGAGGCCTCTCTGCTCCTAAAGCACCGGGAAACGCCCGCAGGGACCCCAGGGCAGCAGGTCCCCCACAGGCACCTTCCCGCGTTGGGTTTGGGGATATTTTCCATGATCCCAGGGTGGAATCGCACCCTGTCCTGCAGGCAGCCAAACATGGTGCCTGTCTCAGTGCCGGGGTGGCAACAGCATGGAGACCCTCCAGAGCCCCCAGTGGCAGAGCCACGGGCCCTCCTGAGCCACCTCCTCCCTCCCACCACAGCACGTCCCGCCGAGATCTGCCACCCACAGGAATTTGAAGATAAGACTAGGCACAGAACGAGGTCTGCCATCAGAAGTGGCCAAGTGGCTTCCTGCACCTTGGCCACCAGCCGCCATGGGTGGACGGGCTGCCGGAGCACCGCGCTGGGGACCTCCGAGCCCCGGGAAGAGGGCAGGGTGCGCTCGGCAGAGAAACGTCTTACAGTAAACAGAATATTGTTTTATATGAAACCATTAAAAAGGTCCCCGAGGGCAGCCCTAAGTATATATTATATTTTACTCTGAATCCCTGTTTTGACTTGACTTTATAACAAAACCATGTTTTCTGTATTTAAGCAGATGCCGTAAAGGAAAGGTCGTGACTGGTGCTGACATGGAAATCTCATTTGGCTCATGGGTCCCCTTAGGGTCTTTATGCTGTGTGGTACTTCAAACATATTTCAAAGTACAACACTAAATGTCACTCTTTAATAGACAGAGGCATTCCAAGTGTTTCTTGAATTTCCTTGGAAAATGCTTTCCTGACGCCAGGGGCTCAGTGCTGTTTTGGTTCCCACCCGGTACAGCGGGGATGGCTCCATCGCAGCCCCGGAGCCTCCGCGAGCACCCAGAGCAGCACCCAGGAGCCACGTCTGCCCCTTCCCCTGGGGCGTCAGTGAGCCTGGTAGCGGCTTCTTGCAACAGCTGAGAATCAGGAAGAATCGCAGAAAAGAAAAAAGAACCCAAACCGCTTCCTTTAACAAATTTAACCTATTTTGAAATATTTTCCATCTTTCTCTTTCCTCATCCGATTCATCACACTCATTCAGCAGCGCTTTTGGGACTTTAAACAATTTCACTTTTTTTTTTTAAGTCTTTAAGGTCTAACACAATCTTTACAAGTCATTACAGCCCAATCCCCAGTTCTGAGGTCTCTTGAAAGAGCAGTTAGATCTGCTGCTGCCAGCCTCAAGATGCAATGAAGATGAGTAACTAGCCAGATAGCCTGGAAATTTATTTTATTTTCAGAGAATTAATTTAGTTAATTTCAAGAAATAAGGAATTCATTGACAAGCCAGAGGGGTAGACACTGGTCAGGAAGAACTGAACTCAATGAAAAATTTCTGCCTTAAAAAGTAGCTAAAGCACTGAAAAAATTTAACTTCATTTTGACACTTAAATTGAACTTTGTTTGACAGTGGGCAGTTTTATTTACAGTTTATCCTACAAAAGGGAGAGTCAGAGTCAGCGACCCAACGGCTTCTGCTCAGCCGAATGCGACATTCTGGGCTGATCCCAATCCAAGGGTCTGTTTCCCATTTTTGCTTCAGCGTGACCAAGATCGGTGTTTCCAGTTTTTCTGTTCGGTCAAGGCAAAGAGAGCGAAACCCGGTGGCTCCAGCCCTGGCTCACGGGGAGAGCCACCAACTCCCGCACCTCTGCCACCAGCCTGCACAGGGATCCCCTGGCGCCATGGCTCTCCGCAGGGCCAGGATTTATGGTCAGTTTGTGCTGTCTGTACCGTATGCAAGCTTATTTTTCTCTTAGCTCCTATAAAAATTAAAGATTTAGGTATATACTGCAAAAGGTACTACCAATTTTATGTACTAGCATTTCTCTCCTATGATCAGGGCATAAATCCAGCTTTTTCAGCATGTCTATAAATTATTCTGTATCAACAGGGCAGCTGCAGGTCAACTAAGCAAAGTCAGATAAACCTTCTATAACTTCGTGCTGTGGCTCCCGCTACCATAAACTTCTCATACTCTTCAGGACTGCTTTGTCGTCTGTCCGCACGATCAAACACATCTTCTCCATAGTTGTTGGAACAGTTTTCTCTAATAGCATTTTCTTACTTCTGAATATTTACCTGTGCTTTTTAGCTAATTGATGGCAGCCTGCACGGAAATCGAGTCTGACAGAGCCCTGTGCCGGCTGCTCGGCACTGAGGTGACACTCACTCACTGGGAGTTTTAAAAGCACTTCTGGAATTTTCTCTGTTAATTCTGTTCTCTCAAGAGTGAGGCAGCGGTTGCCTGCACGCACGTAAGCTGTGGGTTCTTGCTGTCATGATGCCACCGGAATTACCCAAGGTTTTTCCCCAAGAAAACTGAAGGACTTAACAGGGAAAGCAGGAAAACTTTAACACTCTTGCCCAAAGAAGGGCACTAGTTACCCGACGTCTCTGCTAATCCAGGTCCACAGACTGCAGTCTGTAAGCATGGTGTGCGCAGTCTCACCCAGAGCCACTTCTTCAGCTGTAAAGAGTCCCCATGCGAGTCGCGTCTGTGCCTGGCCAGAGGGGGATGGCTGGGACCGTCCGTGCAAGGAGTGTCCTCTCAGCATGACCATGAGTGCCCAAAATGCTTATCAGGATTAGGGCAAATACACTGACATGTAGGATTCATACTGAGATGGTTCTGCAGGTTTCGGAAGACAAGGTGCAACAAAAAAGTTAATGTGGGTCTCCAGGAGAGACGGGGCAGGTCCAGCCCTTCCCACCCCACCGACAGCATCACTGCACGATTCCCCTCCGCATCACTGTCCTGCCTGTCCTCACAAATCCCATCTATTGTCATCATTGTGAAAAACAAAATATTTTTTGTCATGTAAATGGAAGCAAATATTTGAAGTCACATGGTGCTTTCTTTGCATTAATTAGCAATTTACTGAACAAATATTGCTGTGTAAACCAACAATCAGTATCTTGTAATTAAAAGCCTGTTCATGTTTAT
This sequence comes from Dromas ardeola, assembly GCA_013398915.1. Classification (NCBI taxonomy): domain Eukaryota; kingdom Metazoa; phylum Chordata; class Aves; order Charadriiformes; family Dromadidae; genus Dromas; species Dromas ardeola. The sequence goes on along the minus strand of VYZM01014608.1, from coordinate 196,306 downwards.
CTGTAATCTTTCCCCAAAGATAAAACCCTCTGAAAACCACAGTCTACAGATGTTTCCAAAATGGAAAAAATGTCAATGTAAAGAAACTCATTGAAATAAGTAAAACATTGTCATCTACGTGAGGTACCAGAATAATCAGACCAAGCTCACGCTCGTCTCCATAAGCCTTTCCCTGCCGGGGGTGCAGGCAGTGGAGATGGGCGCATGTTGGCCTCGGCAGGTCCAGGGCGTCAGAGGTGTCACCACTGCGGTGACTTTACTGCTGTTCCTCTGCCTGGAGCGGTGCCCGCGGAGGAGGCAGCCCTCGGGTCTCTCTGGCCAGTCCTCATTCCCCCTCCGGTGCACATACGGCCCAATGTTGACACAAGCTCTGCTCACGCAGGAAAATCCCCCCAACATTTGCAAATATATCCAGGCCCTACTGAATATACAACCAGCTGCATTTTTAATAAGCGACAGTGTACTTTTCAAAGGGTTAACTTTAGGAGATACTCCTACATTTCCACAATAAATTCTCCCCAGTGGAAAAATTCCTGATCTTCATTAATATTTAAAAGTGCAAGCTCTGGCTATTCTCAGTAGAACGTGAGACACAAGGACAAATTAATCTCTGGGGTAACCATTGAACTCCGGTGGGTTACACCAAAGATACGATTCTCCATTTCCTTCTGCTGATTAGAAGTGAGGGTGAAGACCAGGCTTAGGGCCCGTCTCTGGCCTTCCTCTCCCTCGGAGCTCCCGGCTCACCCCACGGAGCGGTTTGCTGGCAGGGTGTTGTGCGGGGCTGGCGCAGCCGTGCGTGCCCACCCCCCGGCTGCCCTGCCCAACGCAGACCAGGCGCTTGCCCACCACCAGGCATCACCCAGCCCAGGACAGTCGTGGGGGGCTTATTTTCCTGTTGGAAAACAAAAGCCAGTGTTTAGCTGGTAGAGGACCCGGGAACGTCCTCCTGCCCATCCCCTTCCCCGCAGCCCCAGACCCCGACACCCAACTGCGAGCTGGGGCCAGAGAAACCCCAGCTGGGGGCTGCTGGCAGCCTGCGTGTGTGAGAAAACCAACATGTTTACACGTTAGTAACAAGTACTTCCTAAATATTTATAAACCTAGCCCTCTCGTTTTTATTTACTAATACTTAAATATGTTACAATGTTCCCATGCGTTGAGGTGCCTGTGCAATAGCCCGCAGGGGGTATGAGCCACCCTCTGTTCACAGAAACACCCTGGAGACCCTCGCTGTGCAAGCACCCACCGTCCGAGAGGGGCAGAGGCGCAGGGGGTCTGTCCCACCTAGAAGAAAAACCAGGGGATTGTTCTCTCCAGCTCTAATGCACCGAACAGTGTTTGCTCCAGCTCTTACACACTGAATAATGCACCACGATTATAAGAAGGTGGAGCTAAGATTAAAAATTGTCTGCCTTAACTTGAAAGAAATATATTCCAAAGGCGTAGTGTAACGAATTGAGTCATTTGGATTCGGGAGCCACTTTGTTCCTGTTAAAAGGGAAGCACGTTCCAGCTCTCTCTGTGCTCGTGCAATTAAAGAAATACCTTCTTTAAAATGGTTCCATGTATTTCCAGCTGTGGGATCTCCACCCCTGCACTCGGTTCTCAACAACACACTGCTTCCTCACATCTTTCCTCCTCGGGTACTCGTGTTCTACCGGTTAATGCTTTGCAGAATCAAACCATAAAATCCTTATATTCTGTAGAAATCATACATCAATAAAAATAAAAATTTGAGTCCAGGGCCATTTTCTGTTTGACCCATTGCCTGTTGCCAAAGACCGCAAAGATCTTTAGCCTCTAGATTTCCCATGGTCAAACAAAATAAGGTCTGAGTGGCATTAAATATCACTTTTGCATTACACACATTTTTCTCTCATATAGAGTGTCATAAGCGGATAAAAAACCTGATATTCTGGGTACCTAAAGCACAACACAGCTTCTGCTGAAGGGACCTTCAGGGATAAGAGGCTAGTGCGCTGTTAAAGATTAAAACCCAGCCGTCTGCTTTTATGCTTGAGAGTCCTTCGCGACTCCCCGGTGACATCACATTCATCTCACTGTATTTGAAAAATGCATTTAAATGTCAAAACTAAAGTACCCAAACAATGGCTTCTTAGCACACTAACTGTTAACACATTGCTTAGCCAAACGCCTTCCCCAAGACATATGGGGCCGACTCTATCCATAAAATATACCACAAGTAACACACAAAGTCCCAGAGGAAATAAATACTCTCTGCTGTACTCTGACCTGGTTTTTCCTCCCAAAACACGCTCGTGAAGACATGTTTCCCTGCAGGAGCGGACATCAATTCCAAACTCCTTCCTGTAGCCCTGCACCTTCCCCCGGCTGAGAGACGCTCCCAGGCCAAGGCTGTGGGTCCTGGGGGACGCGTCAGAAGGGCTCAGGCTGGTCCCGCGGCTAAGCCGCGCTCTGGCAGGAGCAGGGCCCCATGGCTTTGTACCTCGGATGAGGAAAACAAAGGTTTCTGATAGCCATCCCCTGCAGCTGCCCACCCCAAGAGTGTTTCCAGACCAGCTACGGAGCACTGGCACATCCCTTGGTGCCGGCTCGCTCTCCTTGCAGCACAGCATCCAAGGGCCGGGACAAAGCCCTGAAACCTGCCCTGTCCCCGCAGCTTTCAGCAGAAGGTCGGACTAGAGATCCCCAAAGTCCTTCCAACCTGAGTTAACCTACAATAGCTCTTCTTTCCACACAAGTTGTTCTGGTGCTGTCAAAAGGTTTAGGCTGGTTCAGTGTTAGCATTACGCACTCTCAGCCTGGACATCGGAAGTGCAGCCCCTTCCCAAGCCCATAGGATCGTTGCTAAGTCAGGCAAAGACTTTGCTATTGCACGTAAGCAACACAACGTTCCCAAACCACCCAGCATGGCAGCATCTCTGAGGGGGATGCGGAGAATTGCTGCTCAGCCTCCTGCCACCAGCAGCTCAGGAGCCCCCCAGGCTGGGAGGGTGCCTCGGGCCAGGGTTCGGTGCACCCGTCCCCGGTGAGCACGCTGGACATATGGCCACACTCCCACGGCCGCACACCGGCTATGTTTCATTCCAATTGAAATAAAACTGTTCAGATCAATGAACTCAGTAATTTACTTCAAACAGACCTCATCAGAGCAAGGTAAAAGAGAGGCAACTTTGCAAAATGTAAATGAACCTGAAGCCAGAGATACAAGTAATGGGAATTCAATGACAGCCTGCGTAAGTGCAGCAGGACCATTAACTGCCCTTCATTCCAGCTGCTTGGAATGGGGAAAGGGTGGAAGTGGGGGAGAAACAGGCTCCTTCCTCCAGCCCTGCAAAGCTGTGAAAGCAGGATGCTCCCCTGGGAGGTTGATTAAAAGCAGCTCTGCCCATTCTGCTCTCCCCGGGGCTCAGCAGACGCACCCCTAGCACAGGAGGGTCGTGACCCACTGAGACCATCTCCCCCCCAGACAAGTCCCAGCTCCTCGGAAAGCACGGGGGAAACTGGGCAAGACTGTACTCAGCCCCTGCTGGCAAAGTGAAGGTACCTACGGTGGGTGGTTACTGAACAGCCGGCATCGGTGGGGAGGGCAGAGGAGAAAGGAACCACCTGCCCGGTGGGTTTTGGTTGGTCAAGCTTGGCTCTGACTGGTGCAAATGCCGTTCTGCCAGAGCAAAGCCCGTCCCCGCAGCAGCGCTGACCCGCGTAGGTCTGTGCGAAGGCCAAGGGACAGCCGGGTTCGGCAGAAGGCTGAGGCCAGGGACCGTCCTCCTGTGGTGAAAACACCACCGTTACTGGGGGAGACCCGGCCCTCGGGCAGCGCCCCGGGGCTGGCAGGGGCTGCAGGGAGCAGCCGTGGGAAAGAACAAAGCCCCCATTTGCTTGGGGAAGTCCCATTTTCCTTTGGCAAAGTGGAAACGAAGCCAGGGGACGCAGGGCTCGTATCACGGCACTGGCACCACTGAGGGAGTACTGGCTCTTTTTCAGAGAAGAGCAGTTAGGTCTTCATAATGGACTGCAACTTTCTAGAATAATTTAATTTTTTCCTACTGTTACGATGCCAGAATTTCAATCAGACAAAACCATATAATGGATTTCTTTTGCTGGGCATGTTACATAAATTGCATATTCAAGTACTATAAAATATTTGTAACAGACAGGTACTTTTCTAAATTGGGTCTGACAGTAAGCAATAGTGACTGGAATATTTATGTGATGGCACCTATGTAATGAGGCGAAATGCAGGGTGTGGGACTATGAACATGCCAGCAGGGGTCCCAGCAGAGGTCTCCAGCTCCTCGCCCCCGCCCCACGGAGCCCACGGCCCCACCGCCCCGCCCAGCCCCGCCGGCACTTTGCCGGCAGCGACCTGCGGCCAAGCCCCGCGCAGGGGGCGCCCAGCAGCGGAGACCCGGGGCGATTCTCCCCTGCTCCCTGCTCTTCGCTGACCCCCGGCACAGCCTGGCCCAGCTATTTGGAATCAGGGCTGTCACCGCGGGAGCGGGAGCGGGGGCCGGGGCCGAGCGGGCGCTGCTGATCGCCCGCTCCTGGGCGCTTTTATTTGTTGCCTTAAGTGCCCTCACGGCGGGGCTACCAGGGAATGCCCCTTCCCTGCTCCGGGCACCCTCAGCGTTCGGAAACACATTCACTGAGCACCCCGGCTCCACCGGGCAGTTTGGAACAGTGACAGCGGCGGTCGGCCTGACTTGCTTCTCCCCCCCACCACCGTCCCACAGCCCGGGCTGCTCCCGCACGACGCAGCCTCCCGGTGAAGGGCAGCGTTTTGGCCCCATGAGGAGCTGGAGCTCTGTGCCGAGTCCTTCGGTGCCGGGGAGCCAGGCTCCGCCATGGCCAGCTTCCCCCAGCGCCGGGTGGCCGGGACGACGCTCCTTGTCCAGCGCAGCCGCCCCCAGTGCTTGCCCAAGGACTTGCCCCCTTGCCAGAGCCTCCCTGAGGCTGAACACTCATTTCAGCAACATTTTCTTGACAATCACAGTTGGCGGGTCTGTATTTAGCCTTTTTACAATTAAAATATTGTATTGATACAAATAGGCTCTGGCAGCCGCTTCAAGAGGTTTTTAATTGAATGATTATTGTATTAAATAACTGTTTTTAATGGAGCATGAACTTGCTTAAATGATGACTGTGGAGCTATTGAGGGTTCAGAGAATTCCACAGGTATTTCCAGCTTTTCACAAATAAATATTTATGTCTTGCCAGCAGAAGGATTTTCTGGCTGGCCACGGAGGCTGCAGGTAGCTGCTCCCAGCCACAGGGACCCCAGCCCTGGTCCGAGCTCCGCAGCAGCAGCCAGCGGCTCCTTGGGACCCTGGCTCTGCCGCAGAGGGTCTGAAGCCAGACACCCTGCTTTGCTCCCAGTCACAGCCTCCTCCGCGGGGACTTCACAGCAGACACCTGCTGTTGGACCATGGCACACTCTCTGTGGCATAATGGCAGTTTCCAGCGGACAAATCCTTCCCCTGGGAGTTATTTTGCAATGAAACCTGCCCCCACGAGCAAAGGCGAGGGATGCAGAGCTCCCTTTCCAGGGGGGACTGTAGCCGCTCCCACGGCAGGACGGTGTGGATGCTGGCAGGCACAGGGAGGCAGCCCGGCACGGCCATGGCACCAGTGCTGCTCCCTGAGCACAAGTGCTGTGCGGGCGGGGAGATGAAGGGAGAGGAAAGCTGGGCTTCATTGACCCTTATCGCAGGGCAGCCACAGCGCAGGCACCCTGAGAGCAGCCGAATCACCCAGCCTCCACACACCCTGACCCACAGCCTCGCGGGGCTTCCCTTTCTGCTAGGACATTTCCAGTCATCCCAGCCTGTTATTAAAAACCTCTTTGGTACAGACACCTCCGTCTATCTCCCTTCAACAATAGCTCACGTCAATTCATATTACGTATGAGCAGCAGAAGCAAACATGAAGATGAACCCTCCAGAAAAGGCTTGCACAGTTCTTCAGCATGAGCAGGATTAATCACAGACCATAATTACCATACCAAGAGATAACACTTCCAGCAGATCAGCCTTGCTTCCCAGCTCCTGGGCAAACGGGACCTATCGAAACCAGGGGAAACAGCAGTTGCGGTGCATCCTAGCATGAACCCCCCACACTGTTTATTAAATCATCACTCACAGTAAATCCAGATTTCATGATTTATCAGATCAGAAACATGGCACCAAGCCAGCAAATCCCTGGCCCTACGCAAGGCTCAGCATCCCTTTAACCTTCTGCTCCCACTCGCAGCAGCGCCTTTCCGGCTGCTTGCGTCCACCAGGGCCTCCGAGCAAGGGCCCGTTTTGTCTGCGGAGCACTAAAACCCTCCAAAATGCAGCCAAATAGCCCTCGGGAGCCACTAACAGGACCTGTAGGACACGTGGGACCAGCAGCGCACTATTTCACACCAGCATGTTTTGGATGAGCTGTGAAATTCCCAGCAGCAAGTCTGACACAGTGCAGAACAGGACCCTGCGCCCGCCCGTGCCCCCGGGTGCTGCCGGGGGGACCTGCTGCTCTGCCGCCCGCCCTGGGGAAGGGTCCCCACATGGGCACGAGGGGAAAGGCTCCAGGGGGTTCACCACGGAGATGCCCACCACAAGCCTCCTCTCCTCAGCATGCCAAGGCAGGTTTGCTTAATTACTCTTCCAGCTTATGCGGCCGTGTGACAGCAATGTGCACTATTGGTTTATTGCCTCCATTAAGGCTCCAATAACTTAACAACAGATCAATAAACCATTATCACCCTCCAGCCTTGAAAATCCAGTCACCCCCAAATCCACCCAGCTCTGATAAGTTCACGGTTTCTCATGGCTAAAGAGCAGAAGCAATTTGTTAAGAGACTCGGTGCTGTCAGAACCCCTCTTCCCGCGGTGAGGGTGGCAGGGGCTCCCTCCCCCCGTGCCCCCTCCCCTGCCAGCACCCCCCGCCTCTCCCAAAGATGCAAGTCTCCCAGGACAGGGACAGGGCAGAGGTGAAGGTGTTCCCTGCGCACCCCTCCATAGGGATGAAGGCCCAGGACCGCCCCCGCGAGGACGCTCCCCAGCGGACCCCCTGCCCACAGACCCCCGTCCTGCAGGCACTGAGCCACCCCGCGCTGCCGCACCGTCGCCATGAGACGGAAATCAATATTGCTACTTTAGCTTTTAAACACCTGTATGGCTCTCACTTTCAGAGAGGATTTGCAATTTGAAGTGCTAACAATTTACTTTGCTAAAAAAATTAATTCAGCAATTTTCCATAAATTATATGCAGCCCAACAATAAAAATACCATTTCTACATTTGGACGCTTTCCATTACGGCCCCTGTTCATCTTCAGAATAAAATAGCTTTTTAGAAACAGTACTATCTAAGAGTATTCTCTGAAAAGTGATATTGAATTGATACATTAGAGGAGAAAGTTGGGCTCCTTTTGTAAGAATCATACATTTCATAATAGTCTTAACAAAGAAAGTTGTCTCTGAATGCAGTAATTTAGTCCTGAAAAAGTGACAAACAAATAATTCCAACTAAACTAGAGAAAGAAAAGAAGTGACTTTTAATTATATAATCTTTTTTGATGAATTTATTTCTGACAGTTTTATAGGTTGACAAGAGAAAGTATTTTATATGCAAAAAACATTATTCACTCTCAGCTGTTAAAGCATAAAAATTGTCAAATGATTTTAATACAGTTTTAAGTTTAATGTTTATTGTCAGAAAAAAGTCCACAGCAATTACCAAGTCACATGGCCCTTAATTCTTTGCGTTTCTGACAGCAAAAACAATAAAATATGTTTTTGCCCAAACCTTTAACTGTACAGATTTATGAGGTTTAGAAGACAGCTGTTTTTCTTATTTTCTCTTTAAGGAACTAAACTTCCAGCCATTTTCCCGCAGGAGTGACTCACCCCTCTTAACCCGAGCAAGCAATAACATACAGTCCCGCCTCTACCCCCGAGTGATGGCTGGGGCTCCCGGACAATTAAAGACACTTGCCCTCCGTAGGCATCTCGGTTAGAGCAGTCATTTGGTGGAAAAAAAGCAGTTTCGCCTCCTGGCAACCAGCCTCCCTTTTTTCCCAAACCTGTGTTCTTCGATAGAATAAGGTATTTTAATTCACAGCAATTTTCCTCTGTCCCAAATCCTATGGAAGTTCAAATATTTTTCAAGGACATAGAGGATAACATTAAAATCTGTAACTTCTCTCATTTGCCAGTGGTGAGACTCTCTGGCAGTTAATGGGCTTTGAAAGATGATCTCTCCCGCTCCCTGCCTGTGTCTCTGGGATTCAGGTGCGAGGCAGGCAAACTTGCGTACTCATACGTGGGATTTTAGAAGCAGCTCCATTTTTTCTCATCCAGAGTATTGCCAGAGCACCGACGTGTCTCGCCGCCCACGGTGACAGCCAGGGGTGCTGGAGAGGGGCTTCGCAGCCCAGGTGCCACCAGGTGCTTTCACCAAGCCCTGCCAGTCCAGGGGCTTGCTTTGTTTTGCCTATAGGAAAGCTTGTGCCCAAAAGGGCATATTATGGCCTGCACAGGTCGTGAAATGGCACCTAACTAATGATTTTTAATACCAGAATAATGAAACCAAGCTGAGAAATATTAATCTTTTAAAAAACATAAAGAACTAGGGCTCTGTTTCCATGGCAAACCACATCCTGCACATTATCTATCAACCGGGGATTACGGTGCCATGGTAAATAGAAGGGGTAAATACAGGAGAAAGGCGCTGCCTTTCTGTCTGCAGAAATAAGCTGTGCTGCCAGTATAAAAGCATCAGAGCATTTGCTAGAGTAGATCGCAAGCCTCAAACTCGCCAGGTTTCTGTCCACCCCCCTGTCCCTTGGCCGGCCAAGCGGTGCCTCCAGCCCCAAGACCCCACGAACCCGTCGGCCGGTTCAGGGCCCGGCATGTCGCTGCAACAGGGACTGGTTTATATCAGCAGCCAGGGGCTCATTTTACACCAAAGTATTTGGTGTGTTCATACGCTCACTAGCCAAGCAAAAAGTAAAAATCCCACCAAAAAAACCCCCTCAAACTTCCTGGAGTTTGCAAACCCCTGCTATAAATAGACCCCTAATAGGAGGCTGTAATAGGATACAATTTATTTCTAGATCTGATGGGCTGACCTTCATCATCACTCGAGGCTCTACTTGTCATGAATTATGGGCAATTCACTCACTCGTGGAAATAAATTGTATTACCAGTGCTCAGTATTTGTCCTCTGCGCAAGGCACACAGATGGGCAGCAGCTCCTAGGGACCAGCTTCCCACCGCATCGGTGTGACACCTCCTTCGCGGAGCCACTCGGCTCACGGGACTGGACAGAATCAGCTGTATTTATAAGTCATTTCTGGAAGTGCTGTGCAAGGGTCCCCAGCTGCTGCTGCTGGGGTGTCCGTCCGTCTCACCAGTCAAGCACCAGCCCAAGGCATCACCGTCCCACACGCTGTTCCTCGCCTCGTCCAGCTCTGGCATGGAACCATCATTCCAGTTCAGAGGGAACAACAGGACACGATGGGGACTGGGTGGAGCAATTTGGGCCCTTCTCCTGCTCCCATCCTCGCACTGATCAGCCGACCCTGACTGCCACTGGAGCAGCATCAGCCGCCCGAGCACTTCAGCCGCTGATTCCTGCCTTGCTCCACCCCACCTGCAGGGCCCTCCACACAGGTAACGAGATCAGGAATCATGAGAAAAGAGGTCATAGTGTTAATCAAGTGCAATTAAGACCAATACAAACAAAACCATTTCTTACCACCCATATAAGTGTTAAAAGCAGAGGCTGGCGTGGGAAGCTCAGCTGGCCCCAAGTAGCACAGCCCCTGCACCAGCCTGGTTGTCCCAGCCACCCCCTGGCACTTCAGTGATGCTTGTCTTGTCACACCCTGGACGGTGGGGGAAAACCAAGTGTACGGAGCACTTCCAAGGGCCTGGAGGCTGTCACGTCGTCTGTCCCCAGCCCTGCACGGCTCTCTGAGCCCGCTGCATCTCCAGTAGCTATCACAAGCTGGACCCCTGGCACAGGCAGGCTGGTGGCAGTGGTGGCAGAACAAGCCTAATGGGCAAGAAATGGAGATGGAGGTGCTCCCACAGCATGGCTCTGTGGGGTCACAGCCATTCGGGTGAGCCAAGGCCAAAGAGCAAGACCAGAGAAGTCTCAGGTTTGGGATGCACGAGAACAAGCAGCGTAACAACAGTTTAGAGCAAGCACAAGGATTTCTTATAAGATAGGCCCTCTTCTCATTTTTGCTCTTCAACAGGCAAGTGCAGAACTCCAAACCAGAACAGGTTTGTGCAGAAAACGGTCTGTGCCAGGCTGCTCAGGGATGGGGAGAGCCAGCAGGAACCCCCCTGGCTCCCACGACGGAGCCCCACGGCGAGGGGCTGCCCCAGAGGTGAGAGCTGCCTTCACGCGGCGCCCGGCCGCTCGGCGGGCTGTCAGGCTGGGAGTTATTACCAAGTTCTGTATTTATAATGTGCTTGCCCATGCATATACAATAAAGGATTTCTCGAGCTATGTGGTGATGAGCTCCTGTGTAGCTCAGATTAGAGATGAGCTCGTGGTTAGTATTACGCAAGGAACACATCAAGTAGGAATTCATTATTTCATACTAGAGAATGTGTACCTGGATTCTCCTTAAAGAAAGGAAAAGCAGCTCAGGCTTGATAAAAACCAGCAATCCCCCTCTTCCCCATGAATATTCCCAGTCCCTCTTTCTCCCAGCACAGCCCCATCCCTGCCTGCAGGCGCTCGGATGATCAGCCTGCACCACAAGAATTCATTAAAGGCAACAGCCTGTATCACAGTTTATCAACAATTCATCAAGGCACAGTCCAACAAGTGGCCAAACACGAGATAAATTATAATCCACAGCATCCCAGAATAAGCCATCCATTAGTGCAGGAGCCCCTGTGGCCCCACCGAGCTCCCTCCCCGCAGGGACCCCCCCCGCAGCAGCTCAGTGTCGCCCACGCGCCTGCGGGGCTGTCCCAGGACACGGGGACAGCGTGCCCAGCTCTTGCAAGCTCCCCACATTAAGAACATTTTGAACTTTGAAGGCTTCAGCTCCCATGGCCTGGCTTCCCAGTGCCAATTTGTTATTGAGCTGGCAGCTGTATAATTAGCTGAGAGGAATTTGCTGTTCTGTCTCCTCTCGGATGCACACAGGTGAGCTCTCACAAGTGTCCCTTCCCTCACCAGCTAATGAGCTCAGCTGCTCCCCCACCACCGAGGGCCTTTTCCAGGCCTGAAGCTGCTGCTGGGAGCGCAGACCCCAGGTAACACTTCAGCACTCTCCGGTCACCTGGGCTTGTTCAAGGGTAAGCCAAGCGACAGAAGCATCTTCTGCTTCTCCCGATGCAGACACAGAAAAATCTCTGCAAGTCAGTGGCTCAGAGCTTCGCCCCCAGGCCAGGGAGGGTACCAGTGTTCTCTGCTCCCTGGGTCAAGCCAGCTAGTGCTGAGAAGACTGATGTGCTCCTGCTCCTAAAGCCTAGGCAGTAAATCAAGAATTAGCCTGCACAGAGTCTAAAAGGGAAAGGATTTATTAAGAGACAAGCAGCAAGAGAAAACAAGTTTAGTTCTACAGCAGAGTTTCCATGCACGGCAAGGAGGAGCAGGGCTGCAGCAACGGAGGAGTTCAGAGACCGAACGCTTTCCCCACAAACAGATATAAGAAAAGTGAGTCTTTTTCTTCCCTAAACACAGGTGTTCCTTATTTCTCTTGAAAGTCGCTCCAAAGACAGAACTTAAAAAATGCTAACTATATTCACCTTTTATAGTAATCTTTTTCTACAGTCTAGTTCAAGCTCACATAAGAGCCAAAAAACTAGATTAGACCGAACTTTATTGTTTCTTCAGGAGATTAATTGAGCTTTTTCCACACAGCACAGAGAGCAAGAACAAGAAAAGGCCCCATGCTAGACACCATAGAGCACTGTGACCCCTGAGACAAGGTAAGAACACAGCCCCAGGAGATACTGCAGCGTTCCTGCATGACGTACCAGCGCAGCCCCCGGCACAGCCTGGCCCCAGCCCCACGCAGCAAATGGGGGACCCCCTGAGCCCCACGTTTATCGCAGCCTGGGCCCCTCGCCCCCGTCGGGGTGGGGCCTCTGAGAGAGGAGCCCCCGGGAGAGGCGCAGCTGGGGCCCCACAAGAGGCTCTGGAGCCCCAGGCGCCCACCTGGCCATCGAGGGGGGACACAAAGGAGTGTTGCTGGCGGGGGCATTTTCTTTTTGGGCAGAAAGTGTTTCATACTTTCCTGGCCGTGCTGTACCACCATTTCCACTCCAAACAGGTGAGTGCCCCAGGTCCTTGTGGCAAAGATCTCCCTTTGTTTCAAATAATTTTAAATAGAGTAAAAATAACAGTTTAGTTTTAATAATAGATAACTATTGTTCATAAGACAAAAATGTGTCACTTCATTATTTTTGCAGAAAGCTTCTCAACCCACTCTGTGTTTTTCAAACAGTAAGATACTACAAGGGTGTCTTTCCTGTTCTCCTAGCTGCAGATGCATAACGAATCCTAATTAAAACCTTTAAGTCTTATTCCATTTACAAGGAGGAGTGTATCATTTTTCTTTTAGCTTTTTTTAATACAGGGTCTCAATGCCCATTACAAAAATTCCAATGCATCTTTGAAGTTAGCAGCTAATTATATTTCTCCAAGTTATATATCTGGAGTTCTAGATGGGGGAAAGGCAATTACTTTTTTTCTCATTTAGCATAACAATCTCGGAAGCTTTATTGGAGCTCCAGTGAGTCATGCTATAGATCAGAGCCTAGGCTGGAAAGAGGAGGAATTTGGGGGGAAGGCAGGATGCTTACTCAGCTCTTGCGGGCTCCTTCCCTTGTTAGTATGCCGTCCCCACCAGGACACTCTCTAATTGTTTGTTGAATGACCGCGGCGCTTTTTGCCTCAATAACTTTGCTTGGTAGGTCATTCAGCACATTCATTATGGGGCACCTGCTAGCGCTGCCGTAGCGAAGGGTCTGTCAGCATTTTACAGGAGTTTATAACTTGACTGTAAGTGTTTGTGTGGAGCTGAAAATTGTTGCATGATTTCTCCCAGGCAGAAACCGGCTGGTTCAGCCCATTCGTTCCCGTGTCACTTTGCCCAGGTGCTCTTGGCTGCAAAGGGCAAAGCTCCTCCACGGCACGGGGAGCACTATCCTGGTGTCGGCAGCCCCTCGCCCCTGCCCGCGGGTGCCGGGCTGGAGGAATGCTGGGCTGGGGCTCGCTCTGTGCTCTGCCAGGAGAAAGTTGCCCTGGTTGCCTGCGGCTCTTGGGCTGCTGCCGCGGCTGCAGGCGGTTTGGTGGTGCGGGTGGGCAGGAGTGCCATGTCAGCTTGGCAGCGGCAGGGAGGACAGCCCTGGGGAACCACGCCGCTGCCGACCCTCAGCTACCTTTTTTTTAAAAGATCTATTACACTTGGAGCACCTTGCCTCTTCCGTTTTCACAAAAGTGAACTTAAAAATGCTTCCAGAAATCGGTCTGAAATTCAGGCATCAGCCCCGAAAGATACGTATTCGGCCAAACTGTGGTGCCCCGATGGTCATGGGCATGATAAGTAGTTTTGTAGGTTTTCTCCTCATCAAGACTGTACTTGTAATAATGGGAAGAAAAAAAACAGAAAATAAATTCTCTAGCACGTGCTGGAGCAGGGGGAGAGACTGGAGCCAATTCCCAGCTGGTTGACAACTCAGCCCCATATTTCTGCCCTAGGAGGTGTGACTAAGGAGATGGGTACCTTCGCACTAACCCGCACCAGGAGGCAGCGTGTTTACCCTCTCTGGCAGCTGATTTATTCTCTCTGCTTCTGCATGTATTTTATTGTTGGGGCTGTCCCAGACCTCTGACTGTTTTTCCAGACTTGTCTGTGACACTGAGTGCAGAGCACTGACACTAGGGATGAGTTCCCAGAAGTGTTTTTTGGAAGCAAAGGGATGGAAAAGGGCTCAAATGGAAGGAGACCAAAATTAGTCCAGGCAGCTCTGTTGGCACCAGGATCTCTTTACAGTTTAATTTCCTGCAAACTATCACCCTCTCTGCAAACTGAAGAAGTGCTGCTGGCTTTAGGAACAGGACCGGGACACCAGGTTTCCCCTGCCCGTGGGTGTGGGATGCACCAATGCACCCCAGTTGCTGCATGGCTGCCCTGGTGGGACCGTGGTGCTGCGGCCCCTCTGCGCCGCTGTGGGTGCAGGGGCTCTGCTGGGACCTCCCTGCACTCGGCGGTCCTGCTGTTGGGCTGAAAGCGCCCCAGAGTCCCGCTCTCCTGCTGCTGCGTTGTGCTTGGCCCAGACTGCCGGCGGTGCGGAGACAGATAAATGTCACCCTACGACACCCCGTGTTAGGCAGAGCTGTCTCCCGTGATGGCCGAGCCCTGCTCTCGAGCATGAGCACGGGACACCCCTTCCCGCCGCCTGCCCCATTCCCAGGGGTGACGGAGCGGCTGCGGCCGCTGGGTTGGAGCTGTCGGTGTGTGCCGGGGCACAGCTCCGAGATGCTTCGCTGCTGGGGAACCTGCAAGAAATTAAATTCTCCACTTGGCTGGTCCGGGTGACTTGGCTTTGCTTTGCTGACTTGTTTCTTCATTATTTTTTTGGCCGATAACTGACTGCAAGCTTGTCTTGTCTGTTTAATACCAGCGTAGCGGCTGCAGGAGAGGCGCAGGCCTGTCGGTCTCGGGGAGAGCGCACTGTATTACTCTCCCCCCTTCATTTACTTTGTGGACAGGAGGGAAGAGCCTCGCGGTGCTGCTGAGCCCGGCGGCCGGGGTGGGATTCCTCTGCAGGCTGGGGAGGAGGCCGGGGTGTGCGGGGGGACCCCTGCACGTTCATGTCCAGGGGAGGCCTGAGCTTGGATGGGGCCAGGCAAGCTGAGGACGGTAATTATTAAGATTAATCTTCCACTCACACCTCTTGGAGCACGACAAGCAGCTCTCAGGCGGCCTCGCAGACAGCTTTGTGATGGACTTGGCTGTTCTTGCTCTCTGGAGCACCTGGGAGACAGCACCTGCGGCCATGGGTGGCTGGTGGGAGATGGGCACGGGGCCTGGCCAGTGCCCTGTTCCCCTCCATGCAGCGGTATCGGCACAGGATGCTCCCGGAGCAGCTGCACAAGGATGCCCAAGCAATGGTTTGGTTTGCCAGCTCTGTCTTCAGCATCGCTCTCCGTGCCAGAGACATGGCTCTGCCCTTGGGGCAGCCCTGAGCGTTGGCCAGCCGGGCTGAGACGGGCTCTCCGGCAGCAGTGTCTGAAGCAGTTGTGCAGTGTTGGGGCCCCAGACTGCACCCGAAACCTTTCCATGCTCAGCTTTGTTCTTCTGCAGAACGACTCCGCAGCATGGGCCCGCCTCGTCCTTGTAGCACCCAGCGTACGCCACAGCACCCTCCTGTCCAGCGCTCACGGGGACAAGCTGCAGACACCTTGTTTAAAGACCCCAATTAAGCTGGTGGCTCAGGGGTAGCGTTCCTCTGGCAGCGTTAATGTCCTGGCACTCTGTGCGACTGCTGGTCACCATCCCACATGGGGCGACCACTGCTTCGTGACACGCCCCTAAAGTACCATCTCCCCGTACGTATACTTTTCACAGAATCACAGAACCTTCAGAGCTGGAAGGGACCTCTAGAGATCATCTAGCCCAACTCCCCGGCTAAAGCAGGATTGCCCAGAGCACATCACTCAGGACGGCATCCAGGCAGGTCTTGAAAGTCTCCAGAGAAGGGGACTCCACACCCTCCCTGGGCAGCCTGTCCCAGTGCTCTGGCACCCTCATCATAAAGAAGTTTTTCCTCATATTTGATAGGAACTTCCTGTGTTCCAGCTTGTGCCCGTTACCCCTCGTCCTGTTACTGGGATCCACTGAAAAGAGCCTGGCTCCATCCTCCTTAAACCCACCCTAATTTCCTTGCAGAATAGTGCGTTTTGGAGAGCGTGAGGGTCCAGAAGCTGATCTGCTGTGGGGGGGGAGCCGCACACCAAGGCAGCTCTTGTTGCAGGTGTTTTTGGAGTGCGGGGGGGTTCAGTTTGGTCCTATGTGATGGGTTTTCGCCTGGAAGACAGGCTGTCTGTCCTCTGCTACGGAACCACTGCGGTTGGGTCTTCAGAGCAAGGCTTAGTAAACATAGTAGGTTTTTGTTTAATTAAGAGCAAGCAGGGAATTTAAAGATTGGGTTTTCTCCATCCTGTGATAAATTAACCTCCTCCTTGCTCAGGAGGACAGGCGAATGCTCCAGATCAATGATCTCACTGATGCCTGGCCTCCCCTCCTTCGGAGGGAGAAAGGAACCAAGTGTCAGCCCCTGCCCCTGCTGCTGCCTTTGGGGCAGCGAGTGGAGTGACTGCGGGTAATGATGATGAATGGCATGATTAATGCTGAGACTTGGACCTAAAGCTGGAGTTTTAGACCCCATTCACGGAATAATCTGGCTCCTGCTGTGCTGTTTGGTGGCACTTACAGCGCAGCTGAAAGCGCTGGGGTGCTCCAGGTAAACCCCCCGACGGACGGACGGATGCCCTGACTCCCGCCTGCGCTCGGGGGATCAAAGGGCTCCTGTTCCCGTGCCCAGCTCGGGTCGGAGCTGCCAGTGGGGAGGCTGTGGCTGTGCCAAGAAGCACCAGCATCCTGTGCTGGGCACTGGCAGAGGTGTGGGACACCCCGGAGCAGAAACCACTGGACAGTGGCTTTTGTGCTTCTTGGTGCTGGGTGGGAGGGATTCCCGGGCAGGCTGCCCTCGCCAGCCGGCTCGCAGAGCCCTACCATGGGAGCGAATTGCCAGGGGAAGCAGGAGACAGCATACAGCGCAGGGCTGCCTTTGTGCCGGGGTCGCATGCACTGCTGTCAGAGCAGCTCCACGGGGACAGCTTGTGTTTTTCCTGCTGGCCACGGGAGGGTCGGTAATTTTATCTTGCACTAGCACTAATCATCAAGAGCAGAATTAGCTAAACTGCATCCAGCAAAACATTGCTTTGGAACAGCATGTAGTAATGGCAGAGTCTGGAAAACATTGATTTAAGCACGAGGGAGCTGGCATGGCTGTGTGCTGCTCCAGCAAGAGCATGCCAAGGGGCAGCAGCATTGGGCTGGGCACGGGTCACTCTCCTACCTGCAGCCACGCTCCCAGGGCACCCGCACCCCCAAGCGTGGGGAGCCCCGTGTCCTGCTCCCCGGCGTAATCCAGATGCTCTGGGCGCCTCCAGCCGTTCATGAGTGTGGTTGTGCTTCAACACAAGGTATCGGGCGATTTCTGCTCCTGCGGGTTCCTGGCAGGCTCCTGACTCGCCAGCGCTGGCCACAGATAGCCCCAGATGTGACCACCCCTCAGGAGGTGGGAGTCCCCTGTGGGGATGGTGTCCTGGGGACCGCGTCCCTTGGCTGGCAGCCGCCTGGCCCAGGGCTCTGCGGGCAGCTCAGGCACCTTGCAGGGCACATGCATCTGCGCTGGCACCGGGAGCCTCGCACGCCTCTCGCCAAGCTGCGGGGTGTCTGCCCTCCTGGCCGGGCAGGGTGCAGCAGCTTGTATTGGACTCACTTTTGGGTGTAAAACCTTTTCTGAAGGAAGGATATCTGCTAAAACCTGCCTTAACTCAAAGGTATTGCATCACATGGCAATTTTCCTCTGTGTCCCATCGCTAAGGAAAGAAGCTAACAGAAAATAAGCCCCTGACTTTTTAATTTAATTTTTGACCATTTAAAACAAAATAGTAGATTCATAAATTTCTCAGAAATCACTCTATAGATGTAACACCTGCAGCTCTGCCTGAACAATGCTGGTCCTTATCTGTAGTTTTCGCTTTTCTAAACTCCTTCTTTAAATGTATTTTTATACAGCAGTGTTGACCTTTTCCGCCAGCCCCTGTGGAGCGAGGTTGTATCTTGTGTAAAAGTCATATCAAATGGGCCACAAAAAATCACTCTTGCCTGATTAAAATGAATAGTCTAGACGACGTGTGCATTTTCCTTCTGTGTCGTTAGCTTTGTGTGAGAGCTTGCAGCAATCAGGGCTTTTATGGGAGAAATACAGCTACAGGTACTGCTAGCTGCCTTAACAGATACTAATTACAATCCTTGTAAGGATTGATTTGCAAAGAAAATTTCTATTGCCTCAAGGACAAACGTTTGTGCAAATCATATTATTGTGTATGGAGAAATTGGTAACACTTTATGAAATGGTTCTTTTATAAATACTTTACTATTTATTAAATTAAATGGCATTATAACAATCCTTTTGCTATGTTAAAATATAGTAAGTGTTCTGGTTTTGCATTATTTCTGTGCAATGAAGCAGGCTATTAGATCTTGGTTGCCATCACCTGTTAAGACTATCATTGGTGCGTTTTGTAAAGGCAGCTCGTTTCAGCACCTCCTTTCCCCTTTCTTCATTTGGACCTGAAATTCTAAAATCGAATAATTTTAAGGTTGCCCGTTTTCTGGAGCATGGCATTTGACTGTGGCAAATAACGCAAACCTTGTCTGTGATTGTATGTTTGGCTTCTTATGCGGAGGCGGCACGTGCACAGGCCCCGTAGGAAGCAGAGGGGGATGTTTTGGGGACCCAATTCGGCTGCTTTTGAAATGCACGGAGCCAGACTTCCCTGGCCATGGGTGCATGCTCGCAGGAAGGCCGTTTGGGTTTGCCTTGGCGAGCTGCAGTGTGGCCACGCGTGTGCTGACCCAGGTGGCAGGAGCGATCCTTGCGCTCCTTTGGCTCGCCCAGCACGGCGCAGATAACAAGCGGTGGGTGGGCAGCCCTCGGTGGTGTGACCAGCAGGTCCCCAACCCACCTGGCAGGAGGGATGATTGCTGCGTAGAGGAGGATGAGAATGGTTCCGATTCGGTACTTCCTTCATCCCTGGATTTGACCCTCTCCAGAGAGGAGCTGGGAGGGACCTGCTGGTGGGAAGCACCTTGCGTGGTGTCTGAACGCCTGGGCCGGTTTGGGTGTGCTGCTGTGTATAAACCAGCCTTATTCAAAGGTCCAGGGGTTCGCTCCACTCCTGAGTAAGGTCTTCACGACCTGGTGGGTCAGGAGCTGCTTTCCCATTTTCCTACGGGAACACTATTTGTATTCCCGTGGTGACTGGCTCTGTGTCCAGACTCACCGCTGCCCACCTCAGCACCCTTCCAACATGGAAATTGCCCAGTTGTTCCACCCCTATTGTGCATTTTACCTGGAGAAACTAGGGAGGGCAGAAGCAGCGCCTTGTGTGCAAGGTGCGTGAGGCGGCTGTGCTCACCCTGTGAACAGGAGCGACGGTCACATCGAGCAGTAATGCCGTACACGTTAGTTCTGCGCGTTAATGGTGCTGCGCCAGCACTCCCAGGCTGACCAGCTCCGTCCTACTTTGAGAAGTTGACCTTGCCTTCTGAAATTCTTGTCCGCTCTGGAAAACAAGCAGACAAGACATCTTTACTGAGCTAGAAATTTCTCTTGAATGTACCCTCTTTAATTTATGTTCCCTCTCACTTCATTGCCTGCAGCAAAACCCATTAATGGTGGCAGTTTGTGACACAACTGAAGGCTTCTCTAATGGGCAGCTCTCCCGCAATTCCACCGTGCTCTGGCTTCGGAGGAATTTGCTGGCATTGTGGTGCTCAGCTTCTCCCCCTCCATTTCCCAGGCTCCAGAGACTAATCCTTCCTTCGGCTGGTGCTGCTGCTGCTATGGCAATATTTTCTCCCCCATAGTGGTAATCATGCAATGGTCTCTGAGAACAGCAGGAGAAGCGGTGCCTGTTAGATGCATAAAAGGTAAGATGAACTACATGTCATAAAACTTTTAAAAGTTCCTTTTTTGTGTTTGTGCGGGGGTTATTTTATATGGCTTTTGATATGAAGCTAAAATTGCACATCAAAAAGGATAATGCATCTTTAAGCTGTTACAATGACTTCTAAATTTTTCATTTAATGTCAGTGAGGAAAAAACCCCCTCAGTTGGCTGAGTTACGTTGGTGAGATGGCTGTTTCATTCCATAAAGTGTCTGCAGTGGATTTGAACAGTAGGAAATCCAAGGGTGATAAATAGCTATTTCTAAGTAAATTTCATGCAATTGCCCTTTGGTTAAAGTCTTTCCTCTCAGCACTTTCCTGTGCACATAGCCCAACTAATAATATTCAGGAGCAAGTGCTTTCCAGTGTGACAACTGATTGCACTTTGAAGCAGTAAATGGCTGATTTCATAATTGGTATAATTTTTCACAAGTACCTGAATGTCATATACAGAAAGAATAAGCAACCTGGACTTAATACGGGAGCTTTTTCAATTCTCCTAAAAATCAATAATGTATTAAACCCCTCTAACTGATTAAAATAATGTGAACCCTGAGTAGGTTTTGTGAGGAAGGCAGGTTTCTTCAAGGGTGGCAGATTTATGGCAAAAGGGTTAATACATGGGGAGAATGGGGATACGTTACAGATGGAGTCCGTTTTCCTAATTAAACTTTTATCAAGATTTTCCCAGTTTGAATTGTTTCACTTAGTGCGATGGAAAAGAGCATTTCCTTTAGTGTTCGGGGCAGCCCTGGCAGCGCTTGTGCGCAGTGCCGAGAGCGCTGTCCCAGCAGAGGGGACTGGGATTATAAGAAGAAGAAATGCAGTATCCATCCCAAGACCCGCATGCCGGCTCGGAGGATCCCTCAGCCCTGCGACAGGAGAAGGCACGGGGCAGATTCCCAGAGGGGAGCTTCCAGCCCCTCAGGGGCCGGTGCTGTCCCCGTAGGAACCAGAGCCGGGCGCAGGAGCAGCCGCCGCAGGAGTCACCCTGGGGTGCGGGGGGCAACTTTTTGCCCAGGGGCCTCTTTGCTTTGGGAAGTTCAATTAGCGTCACGGTGAAGTGAGTGTTGTTAACAGGGTTACAAAAAGAAAGCCTCTCTGCTGGCAGATAAGCAGAAGGTTATTTTTTCCCCAGGATTTTAAGATTTCTTGAAATCCTTTAAGACTATTGTGGAAAACTGTTTGAAGATCAATTGAGGAAATATTGGTGAAGCTAAATCAAAGCCGCGGTCTGACAGCAGAGCCACGCAGGCGGCAGGAGCGCGCGGAGCCCGGTGAGGGCTGCGGGTGCAGGGGAGGTACAGCAGCACGCACCCCCCTCGCTGGCAGCCCTGTGTGGGGCCAGGAGCTGGGAGGGCCAGAGCAGTGGGATGTACATAAACGCTTCGGAAGGAAAGATGAAGAAATAAGATAACTTGCGCTGAGGCCTGGGCAAGCTGCTGAAGCCCACGGTATGACAGGCATCCCCAGTGGTGCGGGCATCCGCCTGCGCTGACAAGGTGCCACCGTGTCCCCTCTCCCTGAGGGAGCCCTGTCCCCTCCTGCCCCGTGGCTGGGTGGGTGCACGCATCACTGCCAGACCCGACACAGCATCCCCGGCCCTCCCAGGAAGGGCGCGCTCCCCCGCAGAGTGGTCACACGCAGGTGAATTGAGGAATCTATTTAAACTTCACTTCTCAAGATCGAGATCAGACATCTTAAGCTCTGTATTATTCACATTTGTCTATTGTTTCTAACTCATTTCCTATTTTCCAGCTGAGGGACTCTGCCAGAAGCACTCTTTGCCAGAGATTAAAACAATTTAGGAAGCAGACACCCAATTCCCTTCTTTGGATAGCAGGCAAATTGGATATCTGTGAGAAGAAAGCAAATTTTATTATCAACAGATAGTTTGCTACTTAACTATCCTTAAGAATCCCCCAGTATTTACAGGCTTTTAATAGTTGTCCTGAGCCGAAGGGAGAACACTGCGTGCCCTGCAGAGGTACTCTGGCTGCGGACGCGTTCGGCCCTGTGCCTGCTGCCTGGGACGCCGGGTGCCAGCCGGCAGCCCAGGAGGGCAGGGTGGGGAGAGGCGTTTGATGGGAGCAAAGATGCTGAAAACAAACCACCTGATGCAGGAGGAGGATCCCGAGGCGCTCCCGTGTGTGTGGGTGCAGCGCTCCCCATGGTGGGGAGCAGCCCCAGCGAGCTCCCTGCGACCTCCGGCCCCATGCGCGCCGCAGCAGCACCGACGGGGTGAGCGTCCACAAAGGGGCTGGCGCGGTGCCCTGCCTGCGTGGGGATGGGGACAGCTGGAGCCGGGGCCCTTCAGGTCACGAAACCACACACGCTAATGCGGGTTTGTACTGCAGCTGGCATTGCCATTGACAAACACCAACCATGAAAACACGCGCAGGCGTTGGGAAGCGAGGGGAGAGAAGAGCTTGAACACCAGAGGGTGAGGGTGGCCATGATCCTGGTGGGATCTCTGTTCCGTGGAAGCCCGGCTGGCTCGCGCCCAGCAGATGAGCCGTTTGAGCCTGGCGAAGGCATCGCGCTGCCGCTCCCACACAGCTTGAGCTGCCCAAGCCGCCTCCGATGTTTGTAATGAGGCCAAGGGACATATGAAATAGCGTTTATGTCATTAGCTGTGGCTCTCATTGATTTGTATCAAAATAGCTGTTTTAAATGTAATTACCACTAATTTGTGAAAATGCGCCATTAGATATGTAAATTCATTGGCTAATGGATGCATGCGGCAGATTACAGTGAATGGGATGACGTGTGCTAACGCAATCGGAACCATTTCTCAGTGTGCTAAGCAGGCTCCCAGGGGATGGGTTTTGGTGTCTGGACAGGCTGGGGGTCTCCCAGGTGCCTGCCCCCAGCCCGTCCCACAGGGCGCAGGCCACAGGGGACACGGAGCGTTCTTCCCAAGCAAAGGTGCACGTCTCCATTTCCCAGTGCCTATGGGGTGGTGTGGGAAATTCTGCAGGAGTCCGGGAAGACAAAGGGGATGGCTCTTAAAATTATTCAAGGATCAAAAAAAAAATCATGGAATCATTCATCAGGATTGCTGTAGTTCTTGACCACATAGTCAATGATTTATTTAATCTTAATATATTCCATAAAGAGTCCCCATATTTCCATAAATATGTCATATCTACCTAATACATAGTAATGAACCTGCTCCAAGGGTAAATAAATAAGATCTAAGCTCAGCAAGCCAATGTTTATCAAAGGGAGATATACAGATATTGAGTCCTTTAAAGTACCATTCTTCACAGCAATCACAACCAAGTTAGGCAATTTATAATGTGTCAAGTCAATTAGAAATCCCACTGGGCTCAGTGTGAGCCCGGGGGGGGGGGGGGGCGGCTCTGGCGAAGCGGGTACGGCTCTGCGTGCGCGTCACGTGCGCACGCGGGTGTGAGCACGTTGGTGCGCGGATGAGCGCGACGCGGCGCTTCAGACCCTGCAGGGCGGCACCGCCGGCACCGCCAGCACCGCAGCTCCAACACAACCACCGCAGAGCTACCGGGGAACTGGCCTCTCAAAGGCTGTTCCCTTCACACAGCTGTTCTCATGGAGGTGTTTCATAAGGGGGACTTTCGGGTTTCATATCTAGAAGGATTTGCTAATTTTTGTTTTGAGAATTGTTTATTATGAAAAATTGAAATAATAGTTTCAAAGTGAAAATTTTACTTGGACTGTTTTAATTTTTCTTATTCCGTTACTTCGTGCAATTGTATATAGCAGTGCATAACACGACATAATATAGTAGTCTAAATATTTTTATAAAAATACATTTGAAAACACCTAAAAATGTGGTTGCAAAGGGAAATAACTAATTTTTTTTATTATTGCACCTTTTTAATCTTATTTTCTAGAGCAAAATATTTCCTGTCTGTGTTGTAATTAGTTTGACAAAGTCAATAATAATAGAATATTCTGATTATGTCAATATGACATGTAATATTATGCACTTCTACTACTATTATGCATATTATGACATGACTTGACATGATATGACAGGTCACATTATGCGCTACTACTGATGTCATAAAATAATGTAAAAGTAATGAAAACAAATTTTGAAATGAAAATTTTTTAAATGAATTCATGACTTTTTCCAAAGAGAAATTCCCAAGCAAATGTTTTTCATTTCCATTTTAAAGAAGTTTGTTTCATTTTCACCCCTAAGGCAAATGGCTTCTGAAGAGTTAACGCATCCCACAAATGGAGCCCTGGGTTTTGGGCAGCTCAGGAGCCCTCAGCTCACCCCTCAGCTCGCTCCTCAGCTGGGCTCGCTCGCAGTCCCTGTGCGCGTCTCAGTGTCCGTGAGCCCGGCACGTGGCGGCACGTCCGTGCTTCTGCGTGTGCGCCGCGTTCGTGTGCAGTGCTCTGCGGTCCCACGAGCAGGAGGGCCGGGTGATGTGTGCTAACACGTCCGTGTTGCAGGACAACAGCCCTAGCGGGTCATTTCCAGCAGGTCAGTCCTGCTGGTCCCAATGCAACAGATGTGAAAAATAGTCAGTGTGTTAAAAGTACAATGACAGAAAATGCAAACTTTTTGCTTTATAGATTAAACCATCTCGTCCTTTCAGTCACAGGGGCTGGGGCGTTAGAGGAGAAGCGGGTGCGGGGTCCCCATCTCTCTGGGGGTGCAGCACCCTGCTCTGCTGCCGACTGCTGGGCATTCGCAGAGGAGGTGGGTTACTCCGCTTTTTCCCAAATAAAACATTTTATTCTTCATCCTCTGCTTTGCTGCCTGCTCGTTGCTTTGCTCACTCACAATAGTCAGGTTTTGTGTTGGGTTTTAAAACTTCTCAGGAGGAGCATGTGGAGAGCAGAGAAGACCCTGGAGAAGGGGGACGCATCCCGGCAGACGAGGCGAGGCGGGTGATGAAGATGCTGGCTGACACCAGACTGGCGCATGTTTTACTTGGGAGCATCTCGTGAAGTGTACGGCATGCTGATCCTAATTTATATTCAATTTTACAGGGATACAATGATAATTCTCAGTTCCCAGAGACACAAAACAGTTTGGAAAACATTTATAACAGGTCACTGGTGAGCCGGATGCTTACAAGCCCGAGCCTGTCCTGTGCTCATGTCCACTGTAGTTGTGAAGGTGTAGATTCCTCTGCAAATCATTAAGAAAAAATGGCACTTGCTGGCAGGCAGGTAGGAGTTTTAGTGGCCGGGAGACTAAAGCAGGAATCCAACATGGGCACCGGGGACCGTAGACGGTGTTCGATGTCCTCCCGCCTGCGAACCAGTCAGATAACACAACGGCTGGGATTCAGATTCATTTTTAATGAAATACTTTTTGCAACAATCCTACAGCAGCCCCAAATGGTGGCAGATAAGAGGACTGCCAGGTGGAAGATCTCCTCCTGCCTCGGCTGCTTCCTGAGCTCCTCTGTACGGGGAGCCCTGGCGATGGCGGGAGGTGCCGCGGGGGTGGGGGCGGTGGGGAGGGGGCTGCAGAGGAGCGATGTCAGCGCTGGTGAGTGGCGCGAGGACAAGGGTGACAAAGGCAGGGAGGACAAGGGTGACAAAGGGAGCATGGGACCGGTGGGGACCCCTGATCCCACGCGTGCCAGAGGACAGGGACGGGGATGGCCCTGGGCAGCCCCACAGCTCTCACCTGGTCCTGTGCCCAAGCTGGTGGCCGTGGGGCTGGGGCAGAGGCCGAGGGGGTGCTTTTGTCACGAGGGCACCCCTGCCCCGTGTTTGGCTGCCGCCCCCGCGGGCAGCCATGCAGGACCCTGCCCTGCCCCACTGGCCGGGGTTGCTGGCCTGCAGGACACCAGTGCCGCTCCCCGGGGCAGGGCTGGCCCTGCAGCCCGCCAGCCCCGTCTGTCACCGCGTGGCAGATGGACATGGCTGCCAGGCCCTCGGCGTGGCCCTGCCCCCGGTCCGTGCTGGCTCATTGGGCGCTGGACACGTTTGGCGCGGGCCGGCCGCATTGGGTGCTCCTGGCACGGCACAGGCGGCGGCACTGCCAGCTGCAGCGCGCGCTCCGGCACGCCGTGCTGCTTCGTGACAGCTGGATGCACTGCTCGTGTCCCACCTCCCCACAGCCCCACAGCGGTGCCAGCGCTGCTCCTCTCGCCTATGCCAGCCCAGCGCCACGCAGGATGGGTCACCTGCACCCCCGGCCATGGTCCCCTCCTTGCACTGGGGCTGGCTCCGCTTCGGGGCTGTCACAAGCACAGGGTGAGGCTCCACGTCTCCAGTACTCGTGCAAGGGGATGGGAGCCGTGTCCCCTGCAAGGGGACATGCCTGCTGATGGCTGCCAGCCCGTGGGATGTTCCCTGCCTGGCCACGGTGGCAGAGCCCCGCAGAGCCTGTCCTTCCCGCAGCGTGCCTTGCCGGGCGCTCTCTCTTAGTGCACGGGACAGGCTGCGCTGCTGACAACTCCTCCCGGGCACGAGAGACCCTGGTGATACGAGAAAGGTCATTCAGGGACCTCGACAGTGTTGTCCTCAAATGGAAATGTCATTTTTTATTATTTAGTGCTGATAGAGTGCTCAGAATAAAGGCAGCTGATGGCTGGGAGAGCTTCAGCTCAGACAGCCTCCGGCCCCTGCTCCCAGCCCTTTCCTGCACCCGCGGTGGCACGGAGCCCCCATGAGCTGCGGCGGGGGGACCGCTGCCCGCTGCCCCCGGCCCGAGCGGCGGCGGTTGGCGAGGGGCTGCGTGGTCCCTCGTGGGGCCTGTGCCGAGGGGCGTGTGCGGAGGGTGGGCTGTGAGCAGTGTGAGGGCTGCTCCTCGCCAGCACTCCCACCTCTCCCCAGCTCCAGGCGGGATTCCAGGAGCAAGGGGATCCTGGGGGGAACCTGATGGGAACCCTGCCTGCCTCGGGAGTGAGGGCTGGGTCTCAGCTCTCTTTCCACGATGCCCCCTTTGCTGCCTGGGCTTCTGCCTCCCTGCCTGCGCCGGCACCCGGCCCTGCTCTGGGCACGGGAACGCCGCGCAGGGTGGAAGTTATCTCGTGTCACAGACGGGCATTGGAGTGCCACTTCCATCGCCATGAAAGCAAATGAAAGGGGTTTGATCCAAATTGCATTTCCTCTCATAGTCTGGAGTACGACGGCACATTAAAGCCTATAATATTCCACTGCTGCTCTTTTGCATGATTTTTTAATTAAAAAACTATGGAGTAAACAAACATTCTGCTCTGAAGTAGCCCTGCAGAGACCCATCCGTAGGCACATTTACATCCCTGCACTTTTTCAAGAAAGTTTATATCTTAACAAAAAAAAATAATAATAATATCACCCACCCAAACAGTTAGTATTGGATAAAAGTTTGAAGTGAAAGGCAGCTGGCAACCTTCTCCAGCCCGTGAAATGATATTAACATTTTATTATTCTAAGGTGAGCTTTTTGAAACGGAATTTTAAATGTTACCCTGCTGTTCCAGAACACAAAAACCTTTAATTTTATGCAAATGAACAGTGAGGAGCTGAGCGCTTAATGTAAACGAACACTTTCTTTGTAGGAGAGGTTGGAAGAGAAAAAAAAAAATTCCCAGGGATTCTTTAATTGCTGTCTGAAATTATGTAAATCCCACCGCTAGGCAGAACGCAATTATCCCGTGCCCCTCTCTGCCAGCATTGCTAATGTCTAACAAAATATCGGTGGGTGACATTTAGTCGAGGTAATGCAAATGAGAATTAATTTTTTTCCAAGACAAAGGGCAGCTAAAAGATCACCTCATTCGCACACCGTGGAGGGGGCAGCGCCTGAGCCGGGGGGAGTCCAGGGCACACCAAAGTTGGTCTTGTGGCGCTCGGGGACAGCTGGGCCCAGGCCGGGGCCTATAAGTGTTCCTTTATCTTTTTATTTTTTAAAGGAATGAAACCCGGGGAGTGGGGGCAGGTTGTTTGTTTGTTTTTCTTTTTAATTCATGGTCATTCTGGCACGGGAGCAGGGTGGGAAACGTGATTGAAACCCCCTAATGGCGCTGCCTGGTGTTGGATAAAGGCGGCTTGTGATTTATCACCTACTTGTGCTGATAACTAGCAATAATTCTATTAAATATTCAGAGTGAGGCTTTTGCAACACAATTATCAAACGGGATTTGTTAGTGCAGAAATGCTTCACGAGCACAAAAAGGTGCTGCGAGTGCAGGGAAGGGGACGCTTTGTAAAGGGCTTTTCTTGCCCCCGCTTTGACTGAGGTCGGGGTCCCTCCTGGCTGTCCCTGCCCCTCTGACGCTGGGAAAGCGGGGGGACGGTTCCCATTTTTGTAGCATAAATCAGGGAAGTCATACAGGGATTTTCCTTCTTTTCTCTTTTTGTTTTTTTTATTTTTGGTTTTGTGTTTCACAGCTACCTTTGCTTCCAAGGCCACATCTAAGAGCTTGTGACCCTGCTTACCTTTGAAAAGAGGAAAGGAAACCCCAGTGGGAGATGGTGCAAGGCAGGGGCAGGTCTGTGTGAGGAGTGATGAAGTATACGGATGCTCAGAAGGCTGTGGATCAGGGTAAGAAGTGCTCATGGAATTATCCTTTGAAACGTACACTCTCTGCAGGGAGGCCCCGGGGATCATCCTTGCTGGAGGAGACGGGCTGAGTTCCACCATCTGCTTGGGATTTAGGACAGGCAGAGCTGTGAAAATATGAATTAAAAATACAGAGTAGCAGGAAATAGTTTCCTCTTGCCCTGTCTTTTTTGAAATTATACCAAGCACAAAACTGGATGGCTGGTGCCACCTGTGTGCCGCGATGTTCCCAGCACTGGGTTGCTGGTGGCCAGCGGGGACCCCCCGGACCTGCACGGCACCAGCCCCACCTGAGCACGGCTGCTCTGGCAAAGCTCAGACACGTCCCCATTTTTTTTATTCAGTTCTTGCCACATTAGCTCCCCAGGGTATTCTATGGCAGCAGGAGAGGGGCCAGTGCCCGCCAGGAGCGCCCAGACCTGCAGGCTCTCCTGTGACTCGCTCCGCCGTCCCGTTTGTGAGTGTAGGAGCTCCAACCAAAAAAGGGATGGATGTATCATCTGTTTCTCACTGCATTCCCCTCCCTGGAGTTGCTGATGCCAGTGCATTGAGAAATTCATTCCCCTGATGCTCACGCTGTGACCACCAGCCCGCCCAGAGCCACCCCCAGCCCTGCTCGGCACCCGCTGGGGCTGCACACACCGCCAGAGTGCTCTGGCCGTGCTGGTACCGACGGTGGGGATGATGGTGCGGTGGTGCAACTGCAGGCAGAAGCTGTCCATTGTCTGCAGGACACTGCTGCCGTACAGACAGAGGCTGTCCTTGTCCTCCTAAAATTTATAATCTTTATAATCTAAGATTTAGATTCTTCAAAGCTTTATGCCTGTCTTTAACCTGTAGCACATGCATAGTCTCAATGGGATTTCTCATCTGCTAAGAGTTAAGCACGTACATAAATCTTTGCGGGCTGGGGGCCTAAGGCATTCCCACGCACACACGCACACATTCCTGCGCACACGCGTCATGGAACGACTGCCGTGCAAACGCGCCCGCCGAGCCGTCCGTGTCAGAGCGGGGCGGCACGCCAAATCCTTGGCGCTCCTGCCAACCTCCTGAGATGTCTCGAGCGTTTGGGATGCCTTGGGGGTGTTGAACTTCTGACACCCCCCCACCGCACATTCCCGTTCGGTGTCTGCGGCTCCGGGAAGCGGGAGGGGGATGTCACTGTGCCAGCGGAGAGCGCGAGCGGGAGCAGTCGTGCACAGTCACAGACAACGTTTGGGTCAGAGTGGGATCAGAAAATAGCTCAGGAAAGCCCTGCCATGCCAGGTGCTCGGCATGATCAGGAAAGCACGTTGAAGGCTCGCTGAGCAGCCAGTCCTTCCCTCGCCTCCCTGCCCCTGCCCCTGCTTGCTGACAGACGGCGCCAGGGCAGCGTGTGCAGCACCCAGCGCTGCGCTGCACAGGCGCCCGCTCCGGCCCAGCTTCTCGCTGCAGCGTCGTGCTTAAATGCTGCCGCGAAGGTTTCTTACCAGCTTCCATCACATCAGCTTCATTTTCACCAATGCAAGCTGGGCCAATGTGACCCGGAGTTAAATCAATGTAAGAAACCAGGACAGCGTTTTCCTGGCCTGGTAGAACTGATAAAATGCCGTGCCAGCCACAGTACGTCCTTCCGATAGACGGTGTTTGTGGGGTGTTTCTCCAGCTGTTTGTATTTAGCAGCACAGTATTTGCAGGGGTCTGGTCTATAAGACTATAAGACCATATAAATCTCCAAGCTTTAATTTCCATGCAGTAGTTTCTACCATCAAATGACAAAAAAGAAGGAATACACTTCATATTTAAAATCACCCTGTGAAAACTTTTTTTTTTTGCCGTCATTAATGCTGTTTTAAGTCAAATGATATGAACTTCCATGAAATTACCCCTTTGACTTCATGTCTGGTGTTTGCAACGTGAATGGATAAGGCCTCTTTAATTTGGGGTTAGAAAATCCAGGCAAAGTTGTTGTCCCAAAGCGACAACAAAGTCATCGGGTGACAAGCAGCATTTCATAAATGTCTTGTGTCCTGCAGCATTCACTTTATTAAGGACTAAATTGCATTATATTCCCTAAAACATCATCTGCCCACTGCACGGAGTTACGCCCGTTAGAACAAACCCTGGGATGCGGCAGGCAGCAGGCGCACGCGATGGTGCTGAGCCGGGCTTGCCCCCGCGCCGCGGCTGCCTGCGCCCACAGTGGCTCGGGTCAACTGCTATTTGTCAAAGGCAGCCGTGGCCGTGGCCCCAGGCAAAGTGCTGATCACAGCACAGCACCCTCTGAACTGACCCGGGCATTTAGCCTTTTCTGAGAAATATTTACGGAAAGGTCAGCAAATGCTTTGTGACAGGACGCTAGCACATCTCTAGCCCGCTCCTTTCTCTCTCCCCACCTTGCCCCATGTGCCAGGTGCAGAGAGAACCGGGACCAGAGGTCCCCCACACCAACGTCTCTTCCTTCACATCGCACAAACACCGCTATGAGACCCCGCACCGGTGGGGATGTGTTTCTGTCTTAACCCCTTCTCTTTCCAGGGGATGCTTTTGCATCAGCCAAATGATTTTCCTCGTGCCCCCCCAACGTCGGCGTTGTGCTGCAAGAACAGACGCCTTCTCACTGGGCTCTGCTTGTCCGGAGCACAGCCCCCGCTGCCCGAGTCCTGTCCCTGCTTCACCACCACCTCTCAGGGTCAAGATTTGGCAGCTATGGTTGAAAAAGGGTGAGCAGGACCTGCTACTGGACGGTGCTGGGGAGGAGGAGGACGTGGCAGCGGGGTCACGAGCAGGGTGGCTCCGTGCACTGCACCGCGGCAGCACCAGCCGCCTTTTCCTGACGGCACCAGGGACTCGGGGCTCCAGAGCCAACTGCACTTCCCTATCCTATTGCCAGTGATCTCTGCCCTCAAACAGGCTTTTCCTGTGCCCACTTTGGCTGTGTCCAGGCAACCTCAGCTGTCGGGCACTCGCTGACACGTCTGCTGGCTCCGTCTTTGCTTCCCCATCCCACGGCCCGGCACAGCCCGGCACTGCCCGTGGCGAGGCAGACAGACAGACAGACAGACAGAGCAGCAGCAGGAACCACTCACTCAAAACAGATTTACCAGCTAGAAAGTTCCTTGCAAGAAAATAGAGCAGCAAGGGGCACATGGTCCTGAGGAAGAAACAGGCTTACTGTCCCTGAGCCCTCCCTGCCCTGAAATGGCCCGGGTTCCTAAGCAGATCAGAGTAAAAACCTCCTGGAGCTGGGTAATTCTGTCTCTTTCCGATAAGCCAGTAACCCCATTAATAGAGAGTCTGGCATGGAGGGAGCTGTGCTGGGAAAGCGCTGCACCCCAACGTACACAGCAGATTAAAAAGGACTTAATCACAGTGCAGCCACAAAGTGCACTACGTGGCATTATTCCTCTGAAATAAAATTTTATATACAGCCTATCTGAGAGCAGCACAAAATAAATACTTTTAAAATCTATGATTACTGTAGGGTTGGGTTTTTTTATTTTATATTGGTGGCTGAGTTCTGCTCTTGCTCCAAAGGATTAGAGGGATAATTCCATTACAATTTAGTAACAAGATTAAAAGAGCCAGTTATCCATTTATGGGGGTCTATGGAAACGAGCAGTGGCTTCTGGAGGTCTCAGGCTCGGGGTAGGTGTATCACTCACATCACAGACACATCCAAATCAGGTTAAGGCGCAGGCAGGAGATGCCCGAGGTGAAAAGGTCTCCGGGGCCACCTGTCCCGGCTTTGCTGTGAGAAGCGTTCAGGGGTTCGCAGGGCGAAAGGCCGCAGATGGGGAGACTTTCTAGCGTGAACGGAGCAGAGGAGAAAGGAAGGAAGAGCAAGGTGGAATGCTCTAGAAATAAAACCGTTCGAGCAACCCGCCAGGAGCGAGGCACCAGTGTCCCAGATGTCAGTGCTGAGGAACCATGTCACACAGCCGCTGACACCAGGGTCCCAGGGCAGGAGGAGCTGGCTCCAGCAGGGGATGCGGAGGGGACCCAGCGCCGACCTGTGGGGCAGCTTCTCCTGGGCCAGAGCATGTCCCCGGGAGGAAAAGGGCAGCGGGGTGCTGGGGGGGCTGCGACGGAGCTTGCCGGCTCCTGTCAGCTCTGCAGAGCACGCAAGAAACACGTATCAGCCAGAGGCCTGCAGAGTGCCAAGGTTTGGGACACCAGGATCTTGGCATCTTTCCTATCTCCACAGCTGGAGGAGGAATTTGTGACAGCTTCCATGGCAAATTCAGTTTCTTCCTATTTAGAAGCAAATTACTAAATTCTCTAACATTTTTGTTCTCCAAGTTCTCTGTGCTTTTCTGCATTGATAAAGCCTTGGCTCTACAGGACCCGAAAGGTCAGCAGTGGGAAATCCTGACGGGTGTTGAGTTACGCAGGACACACGGTTTGTTTCTCATTCCTCCTGCCTCACACAGGTAACAAAAAGGACACAGCATTATAATCATGCATCTGAGTGTCAGCTTCACGCTAATGATCTGTTATCAGGATATTTGAGCATTTGAGTTTAAAAAGCGCTTTTCAGGAGCATTACTAAATTTCACTTGCAGGGATATTGGCTGAAAATGACCACGGCAGAAGACGCCAACCCAGGTGATGTGGAGGGAAGGAGTTATTTAGCTGTTCTAATGAGTACACGTGGGAAAGCATTCGCAGTGCTGGTCCCGCTCTGCCCCGCAGACTGGAAACCCCACTGCCTGAAACTCCCTCGCAAAAAAATAACGTACCTGCCAGGCTGCACACGTGGAACCGGCACAAAACATCCATGGTTAGAAACTAGCCACCGCTGGCATTGCTCTGCGTATCCTCTATACTGATTAATTGATATTTAATTGATTGCACTGTCAGAGCAGGACTTTAGCATGTGCTGATTGTCTCGCTGACTGTTACTAACAAGTCTGAAGAGCATTTAGTATAAATCCGTAGGAGCTGTGCATGCAAAAGGTACAGAAACTGCTTTGGTGGCAACAAAGACCTGAGTTCATGGAGCACGGTCAGTGAGCAATGTCATCATTCACACACAGAAAGGTCTTTCTCCTTGCTTTTAAAATAATTGTTTAGAGAAATTTGAATGTAGCTGGTCAGGTGGGGTAAGAAGTGTCCTCGGTTCTATTGCCCCAGCAACGCGCCGTGCCCTGGCTCTCTACTCGGAAACCTCCTTTGAAGCATTTGTGCGGGTTTTGCCCTGTCCTGTTTGTCCCCAGGAGGTGCTGCCACCGCCGTGGGGCACTGGTGCGGACGGAGGGTCCGTCCCACGCCATGGGGAGCAGCAGCCGGTTCGGAGGGGCACCCACCACGGGGCTCTGCCTTCCCCCCCCAGCTGCAGCGGGAGGGCAGGGTCCAGCCCGCGCGGCGCGGGTGAGCTCCATGGGCCCGTGCATGCACAGCGCTGCTTCTGCTCTTTGTCAAGGGCTTCTTTAAAGGCCTCTCACTCTGCAGAGTTACAGCCTGTCCTTTTCTCCTCAAACCAACCCTTTATGGGCTTGTTCTTGCGAAATTTATGGGTTGTTGGGTGAAACATTAGGAAACATTACATCAAAAATGTAGAATGCTTTTCCCAGCCTGAACCAAGGTCTGTGGCAAGTGCTGGCTGCTGAGGTATGGCTCTGACAAGCCTTTTTCTTCAGTGACCAGGACTCCTAAGTAACAACCGCCAGCGCCGCGGCCCCTCCGCTGGGATGGGGGTTTGCCTGCACGCCCCTTCAGCCGGCGACATCGGAGGGACCGGATTATCCCATTGGAACTGTAAAGGTGCAGAATACATCATGGCCCAGTCTGGTTTTTTAAAGATGCGTATTTAGGCGTGCTGGTGAGCGCCCGCAGCTCACCGAGGGAACCAATGGCTGGAGGGCGGCTCTACGCGAAGTAGGAGAATTTGAAAGGACCGACAGCTTTTCAGAAGAGCCACCAGACAATTGTAACAACGCTGTCGGGCTGTATTAGTTTAACGTCCGCTCGAATCACTGACCTTAATGTCTGAAAAGGACTAAACCCAGAAGCGGATGATCTTTCCCACGCGCCGTGACGGAGGGGCTGCGGCCGCCCCCCGGCGCAACGCCCGCTGCCGGAGGCGCGTTGTTCTGGGCGGCTCCGGGGAGGCCGCCGCGGCGCCTTCTGCGGGAGGGGCTGGAGCTCGCGCCGCGCGCAGCCCGGGCCGATGCTACCCCCTGGTGCCCGGAACCGCGCGGCTCCGCGCCC
>VYZM01014608.1:138822-153682 GCA_013398915.1 Dromas ardeola | reverse complement strand
GGTGGGGAAGGATGGTGGGGTGGGCAGGGGATGGGGCGGTGGGCACATCCCGGCCTGGGAGCACCCGGCAGCTGCCGCCAGCGGTCGGGGTTTCTAGAGCCACCGTTGCCATAGCAACCCCGCTCCGATCATATCATCGCCAGGAAAAAAGCAGCTTTATTATCAACACAGATCTTCCCAAATTAACCCTCGCGCGCCCACTTGGCTCCAGCCCGGTGCTCGCCCAGCCCAGTGCCGCCAGCCGGCCCCTGCCCTGCGCTGCTGGCAGAGGCTCCGGGGCAGAGCGAGGGGACCCCTGCGCTACGCAAACACGCGTCTTCCCACCACCCCCAGAGAGCGGGAGCATCCCGAGGGTCCTTTCCAATTGTAAATGTTTATTGTTGTCCATGCGAGTATCAAAACTTTAAGTCATACATTTAACTAGCGTCAATAGAAGCGCCGGCGGTGCGAAATGTGTGTCCCCAGTGCGGCGCAGTGCTGGGGGAGCCATTGGGGTGACAGATGGACCAGGTGGAGGGTGGAGGAGGGAGCTTGGGCTCGGCTCCCAGCTCACTTACCCCTCCTAGCTCCGTTCAAAACAGGAGATATATATTTCCCCCCTGAAATATTACTGCTAATTCTCCATACGAATGTTCCCTGACCCTTCCTGTGGCCTCCAGATGCGGCCGTAACAGATAAATAATGATAATGAGCAGCGAGGGGGGAGTCGGAGCGGCGATGGCTGGCGGGGACCGCGGCAGGAACCCGATGGAGGTGTTTGGGAAGGGCCCGGAGCCGGCGCTCTTCCGGCACCTGCGTCACCTCACACCCGCCCCGGTGCCGCACACATGGCCCCAGCCCGCCCGATAACTGATGGGCTGCGGATTGAAGGCCTCAGACAAATCAATTAAGATAGCTACTGTATATTGATTAATACCCGTAGCTATAAAAATATAATTGATTACCTGAAGAAGAGCAGAGGTAATGTACAGAACAGACAGAAAACCTGTCTGAAGAGTGATCAATACTTACATTCAGGAAATTCACCCAGGAGTATAATTGCACAAAGCAGAATTTGGGCCAAACTGAGCACCGGGAAAATAATTTTGCTAACAACAAGCCATTAGGAAGCTCGCAGGACTGCCCGCCATCTATCCCGGGGTGAGTTTACAGCCACACTAGCTGCAGTAACATTTTTTATTTTCATTCCTTTTGGGGAAGGACGCAAAACTTTATATTTCTGACCAGACAGAACGCTCTGGCTGGGACGAGCCACCTCCCACTCGGGACAGCCCCAGGACTCCCCTCAGGGACACGCCGATCCCAGGGGCATTTCCCAGCTGCTTCTGAGTCTTGGCGAGGTTTCGCTGCCGCCTCCCAGGGATGCTCTGACCGGGCCCTGCCCGGACCGAGCACTCTGTTGCTCTCTCCTCATCCGGGTGGGAAGTGCACGCCGAGGCCAAGCCCACCCATTTGGAGCAGACGGAGCCTGTGCACGGCCCAAACGCGGCCCTCACCCCCTGCGCTGAGGGTCTGCACTGGGGCAGCTGGGGGCTCTCCCCGGCACTGGCCTGAGCCCACGGGGTGAGTCATGTCCCGCGGCCGCAGCGCGGGCCCGGCTGGGCGCCCGAGGTGGCCGCGGCGCAGGGAAAGCCTGGGCTGGCAAACCTGCTGGATGCTCCCTCCCTGGGAGCAGGCGGGCTCCATCTGCGGGGTGCTTGTGGTCCACGTCAGGTGCCAGGCACGCTCCTGCCTGACAGAGGGCAGGGCGATTAGCAAGACACACAGTGAGATTACAAAATGCAATGAAATACTTAAAATCTGCCCTCCAGACTAAAGTAAATCAGACATGACTTTGACAAGGTGAAACCAAAGTGATGAAACCAATCCATTGTGCTTGGGGAATCGATCTCCCCGGCAGGGAGTAGAGAGGCCATCGATTCACAGCCTCAGCAGTCAGGAATGTCAAGCTGCCTGATCTAAATTTCTATATGCATCACTCCAGATTAAATGATGGAGGAGCACGCCGTGCGCAGGCACCCACCTGCCCGGCCTGGCCAAGTGGCACCAGCACGAACCTGCCAGGCGCAGGAAGCCTTGAGAGGTGACGCGCAAGCGGTGCCTCCCCCGGCAGCGGCAAGTGCCCGCTCGGCTCTTCTGGGACCTGCCCAGTGCAGACCCCAAACGCCACGGCGAGCAGCGTGGGGCTGCCGGGGGGGGATGCTGCGGCAGGGATGGGGGGTGCAGGGACCCCGACCACCTGCGCCTGCCTGAGCATGGGGAGGGCACCTGCATCACAGTCTCACTGTGAAACCCGGTGTAGTAATTAAGATTTCATTCTTAAAAATTAAATATTTATCGGGAAACATGATCTCTAGCTGCGAGAAGCCTGGGCATGCATCAGCACAAGGGGGACTCGGGCAGAGAGCTGTCCCTGGACCGGGACGGGGTCTGGCCCCATCACGCGTGACACCGCACTGGTGGGGCCAACGCCATCAGCTGCTTTGTCACTGTCGGACCCGGCGAGGCCATTAGTTTTGTCAGTGTGAGAATAAAGAGCCGTCTCTGGGGAGAGATGGAAAAACTCGATCCGGCTCCCAGCAGCCCTGAGGGGGTTGTGTTTTACCATTTCTTTATGACTTACCAGCTGGAACACAAGCAGGCTTAGCCGTCGCGAGTGGCAGGAGCATTTTCTGCTTCCAGCTCCCACGGGGAGCCTGTGACAGAACATCAGGGACCGGCGCAGGAAGGCGAGAAGCCGGGGAACAGATTGAGGGAGGGAGGGAAGGTGGTGGTGCTCCTTTGTGCCAAATCCAAACCACTCCTGGCGCGTGCCTGGCCCGTCCCACCCCCCCCGCCCCCAGGAGCGCTGCTGGGACGGGCACTGCAGAAAGAGGAAGAATTCTTGAGGAGGGCCCATCTGCTGGGCAGTGCCCTGTGGCGACATGGCCATGCTCAGGAGGGGCATCACCCATCCAGGTACGAGCTCTTGAACTGGTCTTGGACCATCGCGGTGAGGGATGGCAAACAGCTCCCGGTGCCCAGCTGGGATGGCTGCTTTCATGTGAGGGATGCAAATCTGTATGCAAGTAGATCCCAGTCTCTGGACTCATAAAAACCCCAGAACTCATCAGAATAAATATGGTTTGCCTCAACTTTTTTTCATCCACCAAAGGAGTAAACTGCTCTTTTGCAACAGTTATATCTCATGACATATTTAACCATTTCAATATAATAACTCAACAGTAATAGAGATGATGAGCTAATACAGAACAGTAATTAAAAGTGGCCATGGCCTCTGCCCCTGCTGATAACAGACCTGCAGTCATCGCTGCACCTCCTCCAAGTCACTGAACAACCTTTTCTTCTTTATGTCACTTTTGCTGTTTTAATACACAGATATGACACATCTCGGAAAACATCTGTATGTGAAGAGTTGCCCAGCCCCAACCAGCTGCCGTGTCCTGGGACGCGCCGCCCTCGTTCAGGACGGTCTGAGGGCTTTCCCAGGGCTGAGCGGGGTTACGGGGCGTCGGGGGGCCGAGCACTGGGGAGTCCCAGCCCTGCCCGTGGGCTCTGCCCTCAGGGGGCTCTGCAGAAGTGACGGGAGAGTTCTGTCCCGAGGGAATATCCTTTTGGGCCCTTTCCTGATGAAAAGCCAGGGTGGGATGGGGCGGTCAGGAGCCTGCAGCAGCTGCCCAGAAGGGGTCTGTAAAGCCATTCATGGAGTCTGCAGCCCTTGGAGGGGAACCCGCGTGTGATGGACAGGGAAAGCAGGCCAGTATCACTCAAATAATCCCTCTCATTAGTCTTCTGTAAAGCAGGAGATAAGGCAGTGAAAGGGACAGCTGCTCCTTGGCATGCGGTGGGTGGGGGTTTCCTGCAGCAGATTTGTCAGTGCCAGGGGACTTTCCCACGAGAGGGTCCCCGCGGCCGGCGCAGGTCTGGCTCCATCGCCAGCAGCACTCCGTCACCCTGCCCGTACAGCGGGATGGCCCCGGGACCCTCCACAAGTGGCCAAAGCCCAGGGCTGTGCCGGTGTCCCACCACTCGCCCCCTCCGCCTGGGACACCGGGCACCCAGAGACCCCGGGATGGGGACCCTGCCTGGGCACTGGGTGCCCAGCGGGTGCTTGGAGCCCAGCACCTGCGGGCAGTGCCTGCTCCGGCACCTGCTCCTGGTGGGACGTGCAGCAGCTCAGCCGCTCAAGAGCCCCGGAGTCGCCCCCTCACCGCAGCCCCGTGCCAGTGTCTGGCAGGGCCCGGTGAGCCCAGAGCCCAGAGGCCACCCCGCCACCCCCTGGCAAGAGAGAGCAGAGGTCACAGGTTGCATTTTTTTAATGCAGGTATTTTATGTGTTGTTTCCACTGTGGGACACGTGAACATCTTTCTTAAAAGTGCTTTTAAAGAGATGCCATCAAGCGAGGGTCGGCGCTTCCAGCACAGAGAGATGGCTGCCCAGGCAGTGCACGCACCGGCACGTCCCTGCAAGACCACTGGCCGCCTGCAAAATGGCATCCTTGAAAATGTTCACAGTTCGCTTTCAACATCCAGAGCAGTGTCTGCCAGCAGAGCGCAAAGGGAAGCCACGAGTGCGGCATGAAATCCAAGCAAACAGCATTAATAGAACTCTAGAAAAAATGTAAGGATTATATGCTTAAAGAGTTACCAGTTTGATAAGAGCTTCTAAATTATTTGCTTCTTTTTAACTTCACAAAATCCATTTGCAGTTATTTATAGCAGTTCCGAACGAAACACGCACTGACAAACACACCTGAAAAAAGGGAATAATCTTGATACGTGGTAATTGTTTGTGCAAAATAAACTGTCGCTGCCAATGTTTGGCATTAGTATATATCTTTGTCGACAGTATTTTAGTAATGTTCCATTTTCTGTATGAATTACTATATTTGCAATTATGAGATACAAAATACCACCCGGCACCCACACCAACTTCAGCTTCCTACTGTCTCACATCACAAGATTTTTGTACTACATGAAAGCTAGTTTCACAATTTCATGTTTGTAGTTACAGATTAAATAATATTAAACAGTATTACACTTGAAAGATTTGTTTCTGAGTAGCAAATAGATTCCCCATATTACTCTTTACTGTAAGTAGTTGTTGTTATATCTTATTCATCTGGAAAATAATTTCAAACAGCCATGAAAACAGCGGATTTCTCTCTGTTAAAATGATAGTCAGAGCCTGGGCCGCTGACATATAGTAACATGATTCACTTGGACAGTTACTGACTGCACATCCAATTCATTTCTTCTCTAGAGCACCAAGTTATTATCTGAAATGCACAAGGTGTCTGGGGGTAACATATGATCAGCCAGGGACGCTTTTGACGGCTTGAAGAGCAATCAATAAAAATTGTCTCCAGCAGTTTTGTAGAGTATGGAAGTTGGTGGTGAAATGAAGTGATG
The DNA here is from genome assembly GCA_013398915.1 of Dromas ardeola. Lineage (NCBI taxonomy): Eukaryota > Metazoa > Chordata > Aves > Charadriiformes > Dromadidae > Dromas > Dromas ardeola. The sequence continues at coordinate 148,271 of VYZM01014608.1, read as the reverse complement.
GAGATTAACTAGTGGAAGTCAATGCCCTGGTGCTGTGAACCCTGTTTTTTAATTAAAGATCCAAAGCTGCTTTTCACTCGAATAGGGATTTTCCCCCCTCCCCATACCAAATTCGGCGCTGAAGGATAACTTCCCTGCGCTCTGTGCGTGTGCACGCTGTCGCAGCCGCTGCCGCCTCTGCGGCCTGACGGGGACAGGCGCTGGTGGCCCGGGGTGGCTCAGCCCCAGGCAGCCCTGGGCCCCGCCGCTCGCGGGGAGGGCCACGCTGTGCCACTGTGGGTGGTCACAGTTGCTCACTCTTTGGAAATGCATTTTAAGGATAACCTTGATGGTCATATTGGCCAAATTAATATCCTTGCTCCCAGCTCCTAACCCAGCTACGCTCGTTATTGCCCACTGCTGTCCACCCACGACAAAAAGGACCTGTAAGCCACTGTCCTGTACAACAATCACTTAATTTAGGTCTCGTATTTATGAGGCTGCGTGTACTCTCACTGAGGTTAATGCAAGTTTTTCAATTAACATTAATAGCGTGGGACCGGGCTCTGTTCTCCTTGAGAAGAATGACATTTGGTTTGTGAGTAAGCATGTTGTGCAAAGGCTGCTGGCTCTTTATTGCTTATCTGCACGGCAAGGGGGGGTTGTATCGCTGAAATGGGTCGTGGCAATGTCAGGGGAGGCACCCGTCTGCTCTGGGGACAGCCCCAACCTGCCACCCTTGGGAAATCCATTTGCCATTTTAGCATTTCTTAGAGGAGTGGTTTTTAAAACACTCTGTTCATTTTCTTCTATTAAACACAGTACAAAGCTATATGGGTTTGATGGTGACATAGTAATAAACACTTAAAGACTTGTTTACAAAGAAATAGTTATTGTTTGCTAAATAGTTCTAATGCAAAACAGCAAATCTCCCTGCTGGGGTTTAGTCCAGGACAGCTGCGGGTGCAGCGCGGGCAGCCCTGCAACAGCAGCCTCTTTGCTTCTCATGTACCAATTACTTAGGCACAGAAAAGGTTTTTGTAACAGCTCCAGTGCCCAAATATCAGATGATTGCATGCTTTAAAGCAAATCTTTCCTCCCGTCTATTCAAGCATCTTTCCTGTCGGTGCCATGTTTAATATCTGAATTTCTGTGGATGGCATCTCTCAGGCTTGCCTGGTGAGGCTGTGCTTCTACAAAGGGTATGTGTGCATGCTGGCTCCCGCCACAGATGCTCCTTTAAGGACCCCTTCTCACAGGTGAGGGCCTGATCCTCTCCGGGAGAAGCGCTGAGCCCCAGCCCCTGCGAGCCGTGCCCAGCTCCCACCGCAGGCAGCAGCGCAGCAGCCCCTGCCTTTGGCAGCTCCGCGGGCGGGCTGCTGCCTGTTGCCCAATCTGGGGGCAAAATAAAGCAGGAGATGTGCTCCTGGTTCCCAGGGCCAGGGGAGGGGGTTGCTTTTGCCCCCCCATCTTTGTGGGGGTGCTGGCACAGGTCTGCCCAGCGCTGGGCTGCCTGCGCCTGTGTCAGCCCCCGCTGCCCGCACGGTTCTGTGGCGTGTTGTCCCCAGGGAAGTGCGAGGGGTTTGGACCGTTACAGAATCCAGCCCTCTGGGTCCAGGTCCTGGTCCAGCAAAAATGTTTACAGACACTTTATAAAGTAAATGGCAGAAGAGAAAAGGTGAATTGTGGTTTGAATGTAGCAGCTGATGGAGGCAAAGCAGGCAGTCCAGGTCCATGTGCCACTCCTCCTGTGCCAAAACCCAATTGGGGATGAAAAAGTCATCAAGAAACTATGCTTGAGGAAATCTCTGCTGGTGCCAATGACAAGTGAGGACCATGAAACCTGTGGGACTATTCTCCACCCCTCCCCTGAATGCCGTCCCTGCAACTGCAGAGGGTGCCCGCTCTGCACCCTCCCACCCAGGGCCGGAGCTCCCGTGGATCATTTGCATCAGAGCATCCAAACACCCTCCTCCCTGAAGCGGCGGATCACACAGCGGCAGCGGCTGCTCCACAGAACCCCCCAAACACAGAGGCTCGCTCCGAGCAAGCAACTGAGCCCGGCTCCCCCTGCGCCACAGCCGGGGAAAGGTGGGAAAGGAAAAGGTTTTGAAACAGAAATTAAAAGAAAGAAATCATTTTAACCTCGAGCCCAATCTGAACATTATCGGGGCTGCTTGCAGCCAGCCGCAGCATAGAATCATAGAATCAGCATAGAATCAATCACAGAATCACAGAATGGTTTGGGTTGGAAGGGAACTTTAAAGCCCACCCAGTCCCACCCCTGCCCTGGGCAGGGACACCTCCCTCTACACCAGGCTGNGCCTCCCGGCGCGAAGGGGAGCAGGAGCGGAGCCGTGGGCCGCAGAGCCGTCGCCGAGCCAGCGCCGCCTCGGCCGGAGCGAGGGACGGGGATCGGTTCTGCCGAGGGGCCGAGCCCCACGTGCCGGCAGCATGCCGCGCGAGGGACCAGCGGGACGCGCGTCCCTGGCGTCACACCCAGCCCTGCTGCGAGGCGCCACCGCGCCACGCGGCATTAAGCCCCCATCTCACACGCTTACTGTAATCCGGCGGTAAGGCGGGCTGCACGGGCTTGAACTGTACCGCTCGGTTTAATAAGAAATGTATAAAAATAATAAAAATGGAAACTCATGGATATTATTTGTCAAGTGCGTGCCTAGCAACTCCCTGTTATTTCACATATCGTTCTAGTGGGAACATAAGTAAAACACATTAGCAGTAATTTAAAGTTGCTATGTGCATTGATTATTTATACCCTTACATAAAACTCCAGTCTCTCTGTGCAGCACACCAGCCTTGATAAACTGTGTATGTTAAATCACAATCTCCAAATATGTGGACAGAATCTCCAGGCGAATATTGTAGGTTTTTTTAATATATATATAGAGAGATAGATCCACTCTTTGGTAGTGACTTGTTTGGTTCAAGTGCATCTCTAAATCACACTATACATATAAATAATAAATAAGGGAGGCTCATATCCTTAATATTATTCTCATGTCTTATTAAACTAATATTTCAAAAAAACTTTTATTTTTCCTTTAGTTGCAGGTCACCACTAAAGTTAAAAAAAAAAATTACAATCCAGCTCTGATGCTTCACAGGAAGAATGCAAGAGTCCCTGGTAAAGCACAGGCATGAATGATTATTCTAATTGCCTGGAGATGCCTTCTGAGAGATGGAATAATTAAGCGGTGAGATGATTGAGACCTTCAGCACCTTTGTCTGTGTTCCCCCTCAGGCCCCCCCCAAGGCACAGAGAAGAAAAGGACCATTTTCTGAAAGCATGTTTTATTTTTCACTTCATCACTACGAACATTTTATTTGATTTCTTGCCATGAAAATCTTTCACAGCATCTAGGCGATTTCTTATGGCCCTTTGTGCAGAGCTTTTCCTTCAGGAAGGGAAGCAGCGCCACGGAGGAGGCTCAGGGATGCGGGCAGAGCCGAGATGAGTCACGGGCAGGGGAGCGGTCTGCCGATGCCTCCGGGAAAGTCAGGCTGCATGAATGCACGGCCGCCGAGACAGTCTGTGCATGCGTGTGCATGCCTGTGCCTCCCTGTACACACCTGTGCACGCGTGTGTATCGTGACGCGTGCCCGGGCTGCCCGCCTGCACGCACGGGTCCCTGCGCGCACTCCGGCGTGTGCCTTCACCCTCGCTGCCCGTCTGTGCCTGGACCTGCTGCCACCCGGCTGTGCGGCTGCAGCTGCCCCGGGGCGCGGGCACCCCCTGATCGCTGCCGGTGCCCCGCCGTGGGCCGGCTGCTCCCCACGGCGCGGGCCTTCGGGCAGCACGCGGTGCCTGCTTGGTCTCTGCACAGAGCTGCAGGCTCTGCACGCTGGTCGGTGAAGCCCACGCCAGGTTTGCCCCAGCACCGTCAGCAGTGCCTGCGACGCCGGGATAAGCTGGTGGCATCACTGAGGAAACTGAAATGGCAAATCTCCAGGCTGCGGCTTTCAAGGACCCCCAAGGGCCGCGTGCGTACGGCGGCACCGCGGGGCTATTGCTGTGCCGGGGGAATCGCTGGGAAGCGTGTGGCAACTCAGGCCATCGGGCACTGCGTGCCAGGAGTAGGAGTGAGAACACCTGCAGGACTCAGAAGGTGATTTCTTGGCGCGCGAGGCAGCTGGGGAGGCGGCCGAGGCGCTCAGCTGCGCCTGAGCCGGTGGCAGCCACGCTGTTTGCTCGGGAGGGGATGCACGAGCGCGCCCGCAGGGACGGGCACGGCGCCGCCAGCCAAGCCAGGAGTAAACATAATGCATCAAAATTTACTGGGAATTAACATGCCCAGCATCTGCTGGAGCAGGGGGTAGTTCGGCAGTGACGGTCACCGGAGGTCCGGCGGTGGAGCCTGGCGTGGCGGTGGGTGCGTTGCGTCTGGGGTTGGCAGCTCCCGTGCTGCTCAGAAGGGTTCACAAACCCCAGCGCCAAGGAGGTGTTGGGCTTCCATCGGTTCATGTCTCCGTGGCAGGGCCGGGTTTGCAGGGAAAGGTAAACTGCTGTTTAGCCAAGGGAATATATTTGGAAAACACTGCCAGAGCTTTGGGCTGTGCAGGCAGCGCTTCCCAGCTGGCGCGGGACGCCTTGCGTCTCCCTCTGCGGCGCCCGGTGACGCTTCGGCACATCCCACCTCACGGAGCCGCCGCTGACGGGGGTGACGGGCGCTGGGTGACACCTCGGGGTGTCCCCGCTCTGCGCCGGGGGCGGCTGGCACCGGCACCGGGGGCTGGGACCCACGGCCCCGCTGGCCCCAACCCCCCGGCCCCCCAGCTGCGGGGGCTCCTGGCTGGGCCCCGCTGCCGGGAAATGCCAGCTGGGCAGGAGCGAGATGTTTGTAGGAACGTGTTGCCTTTGACAAAAATTTGTTTTGAAAGAAAATGGGGGATGTGTGGGGGAGTTTTTCTGATAAGGTCAAAACATTCAGCCTCAACCTTTTCAGAGAAGAACATTTCAATTTTCCGCTTCAGACTGATGTTTCATTTCAGTTTTGTACTAAAAATGTAAATAAAACAAAAATTTGGAATTAAGTGTTTAAATTTTCCTGAAGCAAATCATTCTGTTAACCTGAAATTAGGCTTTTTACACAATTTTGCGCCCTCCACGGAAGATTCTGGAATGGTCTCACCTCCTCCCGTTCAGGAGGCGGCTCCTCTTCCGGCCCAGCCCCAGCTGCTCTCTCGGATGGCGAGGTCTGGCTTTCCGTTTTGCACTGGTTTATTGCCTGGTGAAAGGGTCTCCTATTTCCCATGGGCCTTGCTATTTTTACTGTAACGTAAGTAACAAAATTTGTAATGATATATGACAATATTAGCGAGGGACGTATGAGCCCCAGTTAGCGTTGCACTCGTGACAGTGGAGCAGGTAGGAGCTTCCAGAAGAGAGGGAAGCAAACCTGGACGGTGCTTCAGGCCCAGCTGCCTGCGGCTCCTCAGGCCGGTGCTGCTGCGGTGCCACAGGCATTTGCACAACCTTTTAAAACGAGGTTTGTTTCCTGCCGTCCCCCTGCTATAATTGCAGGGTATGGGATGGTTTCCCTAGGACTGCTCCGCTTCCCGGCTCAGCCATGTGCGGCACGGAGCAGCGCGGGATCAGTAAGCGGGGACCCAAGACCAGGAGTGATGGCCGCAGGCAGGGCGCTGTGCGAGGGGAGCACACACGCTGGGGTGCCACGTCGTGCCCCGGACAGGTCAAAAGGGCAGTTTCTTCAGTGCTGGGCCATGCTGTTGTCTGATAATACCTGAAATCACATTCCTAGGTGCTATCTGCTAGCTCTGGCAGCTCATCGCAGTGCTGCGACTCCAGAGATCGGGCACTACTGAGGGTAATTACTGCACCCGCCGCCGTCCCCTGAAGCAGAGTGTGCGCCGTACCCGCCGTCCTCCCTGCTCCCGGCTCTCTGCGCTGCTCACAACCCTTCCAATTAAAAAATCTCTATCCATTACAGAACCTTCAAAACTCTCCCTTGAATCTAAAAACTTTCTATACTTAGCAGACAGAGCTGATTCTGATGTTCCCAGGATGAAAACCGTTAACCCCATCAGTGCTGCCGTGCTGCAGCTGGGACGCGGACTGTGTGCCCGGCCAGCTCGGCTTCTCCTTGTCCCGCCCAGCACCGCAGCCCTGCGTTCACCCAAAAATGCTGCTGTTGGGGCAGACCAGCATCCTTCAAGTTACAAGCAGAAGGAGCCCAACGACGCTGCTCAAATGCCTCTGACGCAGAGATCTTCTCCCAAGTCAAAAGCTCCGGTGAACACATGGAGCAGACGGATGTGGCTCCTCCGGCGCATAAGCAAACCGCAGCATCTGGCTGCCGGCTCTCCAAAAGCCCACGGGGCTGGCGGCCAAGGTGCCAAGTGCTCGGGTGCTGTTCCAAATCGTCACACAGCTACTGCACCACGCGGGACCTGATTCACGGGGGAGCAGCGGCCAGGGCGGGGGGAGCTCGCAGCAGCCAGCACCCGCGGCCGTGCGAGCAAAGGAGAGAAGGCACCAGAGGAGGGGGAAATCCAGCAGCTGCTCCTGCCCGGTTTGGAGCAGCACTGCCCCGGGTGCTGCCCAGGCTCAGGGTGGGGACCCCGGGGCTCGGGCTGGCGTGGGGCCATGGCAGCAGCTGGGGCGCGGTGTGTGGTGGGCACCGTGGGCAGCGATGGCCGGCGGGCGGGGGGTGAGCGGCGCCTCGGGGCGCGGGGCAGGAAGGTGGGACAGAGCCGGGGTGAGCCCTGGGCAGCGCCAGGACCCCCATGGCTCAGCTTGGAGCCTCAGTGCAGAGGCTGCCAGGACATCAGCAGTTTGCATGTGAAAAGGGTCTTAGAATCTTGTCTGGGTAATGACAAGTTCCTTCCCTGGCTGGGGTCCCCAAGGGTGTAGGAGTCACCTCCCCGGGTCCTCTGCGAAGTTTCACGCCCATAAATCTTGGTGCAGGGCAAGAGGCGGGCACTGCCCAAGCCCCCGCGTGGGGAGACAGGGGATGGGGAGCTGGGGGCTGGGGTTCAGGTGGGCTCAGGCCACTGCACTGCTCGGATCCCTCGTGCCCATCCCTCTCCAGGACACCGCGCGGCCGCAGGTCGCCGCTGGCTCGAGCAAGAGGGGAATCGCACGTTTGGAGCATTCAGTGCCGCTTTTTGCACAGCGGCGGCTGCCACCGCGCTGGCTGCGAGCGCGGGGCTCCCCGGTGCTGTCCCCCTCCCCGAGCCTGGCGCGGCTGTCGGCGCAGTGACATGAGAACAATACTTTATGTAAATAACTTCCAAGCAGAGTTACTCATTATTAATGCAGACAGTTCTGAAGGCGAAAGCAAACAGCATTTGGCAGCAAGAACTTTTAATGAGAACGTCATTAAGGAATTCAGACTGCGAACCACAAAGTGATTCCTGGTGCACCCGGCTGACTTCTCTGCCTCCCCGTTTCTTTCCTGTCCACTAAACATAAAAATGTCATTTGTTTTTATAACCCCAGAATCCAGGCTTTCTCTCTCTCCTTTTATTAACCAATTTATTAGCAGGACAAGAGCAGCCAGCTGGAGTTGGAGGGCAGTGCCCTATGAACCCTTTTTTTGCAATCGCCCTAATTATTTATTGCTATCAGACATCAGTGTTTCTATAAATTAAACCTTCTCTTCCCAAAGCTGCCCCGCGGGTTTAAATCAATACCGTGCATCTCACATAATACACGATTATTAATAAGCAATGGTTTGAGATCATTCTGCATAACATTACTCCTTACTCTGGCGTGCGGTGAAGGGGGGGGGGGCGGGGGGCAGGAGGAGGCAGAGCGAGCCCCGGCGGGGGGGACGTGCTGCTGCCCACGGGCAGGGACTGCCGTGCCTCAGGAACCGCATCAGCCCCAACACCAGAGTAAAACCTGGCATTTCAAATGGCCAGAAAACAGCATTTCTGGTCTATGGAACATACTGGTTCTTCAAAATGCATTTTCCTTTTGAACTGGAACAAAACTTAAATATCCACCATAGAATGGGGGGGGATGGGACGGACAACACCCAAACCTTAATTTAGAAGCATCTGAGCTGCCTTCTTGATAATATCAAATTGTTCCATTATGTATAAATATATATTAACAAATACAACATGCTATATATTATAGTGCTAAATATTTAATATTATATGCAATTTTAAGCAAAAGTAATTTAAGTAAGAACAGTGAACGTCTTTATTTTTAATATTTTACCTTATCAAATCAAAATTTTCAACAGCATATAAAAAGGAAAAAAAAAATGTTTAATCTTTCTCCCATCAAAGGTGTCATCAAAACTGACATCCCCACGAGTATTTCCATTTCAATGAAAATGCTTTCCTTGATGGAAAACCGCTCTCCTTAAAAAAAAAAAAAAGGAAAACCCCAAGTGTTGCTGCCCTCCGTGTCGCTGCCTGCCTTGCTGGGCTGGGAGAGGCTGGGACAGTAGTTGCTGCTGCCAGGGAGGGTCCTGGTGGTCCAGCCCAGGATCTGGCCAGCACGGTGACACTTAATCATAACTTCTGTGCTGCTATTGGCACCGAAGGCAGAGGGGTTTTTACCTGCAGGGACGGGGAATGTGGGCAGGCAGAACTCGGGGTGCGGGGCCAGGGGTCCCAGGGCCAGGGTGTCCCCACGCTGACGCTGGCAGCAGGGACATGCGTGTCCTCCTGCTTCTTCCCCCTTTGCTGCTTTTAGATGTAATTGTTCACATGATAAACATAAATATCATTCCAGTGTCACTACTGACCGGGATGTGGCTCCAGCACTGGTGATAAAGGAGTTTTAGCTGGGCAGGTACTAGCCATAAGTGCATGCTCATATTTCACCGTTTCTGTTTGCTGCTGGGTGCAGCTTCCCTGGGTGCAGGAATGGCCCCGTTCCCTCCCTCCCGCTGCGGATCACCCCGGGGCTCTGTCTCTCCCCTCCGAGGGCCGGTGTTGCCTTTGCCTCTCAGCTGCTCACCTGGCTTCTTACAGAGAAAGATCTCAGTGCAAAATCTTTTAAGCAACGGTGCAGATGAGCTCTGGGAAATTAAAAATCCTCAGAGTTGGCTGTTTCCGTATTGTCTGGTTACAGACCTGCAGTGCTGTAGGACGTGTTCCTGCTCGCGTTCTTCTGGTGGTTCTCATGAAGAAACACCCCATTTGCTCAAAAAAGCCCCACCTACCTGGGAATTCTGCTGGCCCAGAGCGGGCAACTTTGCGGCTTCACCTGGTGTCTCTGTAAAATTATAAACACGGGGCACAAGATGGATTTTCACTGGGACTAGCCACCATTTTTAAAAGAAATTGATCTTGTCCTTTTAGTCGGATTTCTCTGGATGCAGGTTTTATTCATCTGTGTTTTAATGGAGATCTTGATCTTTTCAGCCGGGACACTTTCATTTGCCATTTATTGTCACCGAACTCTGCGCTGAGATTTCAGCACGGAGCGGGGGGGCCGCCCCTCGCCGGGCTCTCCCGAGCGGCGCCGG
>VYZM01014608.1:120809-138476 GCA_013398915.1 Dromas ardeola | reverse complement strand
CGGGGGGATGCGGGGCACGGGGCGGCAGGGGACATGGGGCATGTGGGGGGATACGGGGCACGAGGGGACACGGGAGGACGCGGGACGCGGGGTGTGCATCACCAGCGGCACAGCACGCGGGGCACCTGGCACAGGCCACGCATGCAACACTGCACGCACGGACGTGCTGCACGGCAGCCATTCCTTATTTTCCTCTTTTTCCATCTTCTACCTTCCCTCTCCTCCTCCCCTCCCTTCCCTCTCTGTTCTCTGGCTTTGCTTGCTTTCCTTTCCTCAGTCGAGATTAATTAGTGGGTCGTTTCTTCCAGGGAGCTGAAGGCTCTGCCCAGCCATCACTTGGGCTGCTGCCAGCGTTTCATTGTGGCCGTTCTGCAAATCCCATCTGTGGCAGTCTGGGGAAGAAGGGAAAAGCACCGGTTTGAAACACTCGGAGATTTTGCCCCTGAAACGAATTGCACAGTCTTTTCAAGGACATCTTCGGGAGTCACAAATATTAGCATAAATACTACATGCAAATAGAAAAGGAGACTGTACGGCTCTGCTGCAAGAGTTGTTCTCTCCAGCACAATGTGCGATCACTGTTTGGGAACAGCCCTGCATTCAGAGAGCAGTTGAAAAAAACAACTTTTTCTTGTTAAAAATAATTATATCTTGTCAAGTACAGTGGCATCTGCAAAATATCTGTTAATCTAAATTATATGATACTTAAAGAGCAGAACTGGAAGCTGTACTGATGGTATATTTTTTTCCTCACACTTTTAGAAATTGAATTAACATGTTCATACAGTCTGTGCTCCACCCGGTAAGAAGCTATAGGGGCTAGAGGGGCTAGAGCATCCTGTCCTGGAGGCTGGTACCAGCCCCTCTCCCGGTGTGACCCCTGTCCTAGCCAAAAGCATCACCTTAAAAAGAGCTGCATTCGGCTGTGGGGCTCCAGGTCTGTGGGTGCAGCCAGGGCAGACCCCCCCCCCCAGGTTGGGCGTCGGGGCTGCGCAGGGGAACCCCAGTGAGGACCCAGTAAAACGCCCGGTCCCGCAATCTCAAAGCACCTCTTGGCTTGGGGCCCTCCCCAGGCTGGTGGAGCTGGATTTGTTCATCCTTGCCAGGCTCAGGAGTTTAAATATGAATCTCTTGATTTCTGCACACCTAGTAAGCGTGGGCAATGGCAAAACGTGTTCAGCCTCCTTTCTGCTGTGCAGCAAAAGCTGTTCCCTGCCCAGAACTTCTGGGGCACTGCCTGTGCATCTGCTGGTGAGTGTCTAAATATGAAGGAGGGCTCCAGACACGAGAAGAATCACTTGGGGAGCCCCCACTCTCTCCCCTTCTGCTTCTGCGGACTGGGGAGAGCCACAGTACGTGCGAAGTCAGGGTGCCTGGAACACAAAGGCTCTGGTGGTAGCAGGAATGGATGACAATACCTGGTGCTACATCATGAGTCCTGCAGAGCCCATGCACACGTGCCAAGGAGGCAGAAGCTGGAAAGGACTGGAGAGAGGAGTGTGGCGACGAGCAGATTACAAACACAAAGCCGCCCGAGCCCCCGGGACCGCGCTGCCAAGAGCCAGCGCTGCTGCCCCGAGCAGGCTGCAGCTGACACCAGTGACACATCGCGGGCTGCTCCGCAGCCCCACAACGAGCCCTGGCACGGCCACCAGCCTCCTGGCACCTCTGCTCTCCACTCTATCTGCACTCGCACATCTGTGCCGCCACCGCTGTGTGCCAGCCGGGGGGAGAGACAGCCCTGCCGCCGAGCAGCATTCGCAGCCGCCGTCCTCCCGGGCTCCTGCTATGCACAACACACTGCTCAGCAGCTGAGGCCAAGAGTTTTTCCCAGTCCAAGACGACGGGAGAGCTTTCGGGGTGCGCTGTGCCCGAGTGTGCCCCGTCCCCACACGCAGGTGGGATCTGTGCCACAGCGCCCACCTGGGCTGGGTCAGAGGGAGGTGTGGGCAGGGGGAGTGGGGCTTTGGCTCCAGCGCACTGCTCATTATCAAAACCTGTGAGACATTTGTTAGCTCGTTAGCACTCCTGCTCTGGACGGCTGCGCGCAGGCTGACGCTCGGCAGCGTGGGCTGCTCCGACTGCAGCGGTGGTGGGCACCTGTGCCGGGGGCACTCGCCCGCTCCCAGCGCTCCAGGCGCAGCAGCCCAAGAGGAGCTTGTTCTCCCGACATTGTGGTCATCGTCCACCAAGGAGCAGAAAGCAGAGCCAGCTGCTCCCTTCTTAAGTGCTGGAGATGTCTGAGGCAGGTGCAGAATTTGGGTCCAGCCCTTGAGGGTGCTCACCAAGAGCAGACCCCGAGGAGAGCCCTTGCCTAAAGGACCTTGTGCTCGCCAGTGTCCTCTAGTCCTTTTTATGTTGTGCCTGCAGCCATGAGATGTGCTGCTCTCGTGCTGTGAACCAAGGTGCCAGCAATGCAAAGGGACACAGAAGCCAAATTTGAGGCATGGCGCAGCTCTCCAGGATAAAGGCATGCGTGGTCAGAGGGTCGTGGAATGCCCTTAAATTCCTCATTGATGCTCGGCTGTCACAGAGCAACATGATGGGGAAACCTTCCCAGTGAGTGCCAGGAGCCTCCCCCCATGCCGGGGATGGCCTGGCCTCAGCCGTTCATGGCAGCGCCCACGGCTGGACGAGGGCCGCGCCGTGCCTGCGGGCAGCGGGCAGTGCCCACCGCAGGCGGCCAGCCCGGGCGCCAGCACAGCGGCTCCCCTCACAGCTGGCACCCCCTGCTCCCCCAGCCCCGCCGCCCCCCGGGCCCTGCCCAGCACCGACCGCAGACCCCAGCGCTGGGCAACCCCAGCCTTGGAGAGGGGAGACCACCAGCAGCCCCTTCGCCTGCCGCCGCAGGGCGGCTCAGGGCAGCCCAGAGAAGGACGAAGTGATGACGGCTTGCTGGGCAGCAAAGGGCGTCTGGGCAGGACGTGGGATGGGCTCGATTTTGGGCAGAAAAGGACGGGATGTCCATGGGATGGAGGCACGTTGGGGCAGGCAGCCCCTGCACTGTGAAACCCCCCTTTCAGGCAGAGCTGCCCGAGGGCGTTAGTGCCACCCGCAGGTGGCTGCCCGGGGCGAGAAGCAGCAGGTCCCCAAGGAGCGGGTGCAGATGTTTCGGCCACGGTGGGGGCCGAGTTCCTGCGGAGCCGCCGAGAGCGAGGAGGCAGCGCTGCCCTGGCCCCGCCGCGGCCGCCGGGCCTGAGTGACAGCAAACACCGGCACTGCGCCGAGAGGCAGCGCGGGCTGTGACAAACACTCACTAGAAAATAATAAAGTGGCAAAATAATTCTGTATCGGACACACTTACCAGAGCATAAAGAGTCTGAAAAGGAGACAACATCTTGTATCATCTATCTTCCTTAAATACCCAAGCTGTGACAAAGTGGAAAGCAAAATTATGATGAATGATCGGACATATTTAGTCTGTACCTGTGCTCTTTAACTAGGCCTGGTGAAATGGGTGCTAATGAAAAGCAGAACACCTACCAAAAAGAGGAGATTTCATTGAAAACAAGTCTTTATTACAAATTGGCACTTCGTTTTCATAAAGTGCATAATGAAGGTGCATATTGTGACATAAATTAAAACAGGCAAGTGATGGGTCAGCACTGCAAAACATTACACAAAGACAAATCACCAGTGAGCCCTCGACAATGGCTGTATCTCATTTACAATTTTTCGAGTACATTTTCAGATTGTGAGGGAACACGGCTAGGTTTTGTTCATAAACGGCATGCCATCATTTATTTTACTGCCTCATTTGAATATGATGAATACTGTAGCCCTTTATTTGTTCACAACAACCAAATAATTGTAGATCCGTGGGTTTCTGGGCAATTAATCACATTTTTTCCTCCAACAATCCACTATAAACATGACATTGAACAATAAAGTACATTAACCTCTGCTTTGCACAAAAACTTTGCTTATTTAAACACCGCAAGGGTATCAGCTCCCGTTCTCCTTCAGGCTGCGTCCCGCCGTGCCACCGTGCACTCTGCCGGCAGGGCTGGTGGGCTGGTGCTCGCCCGCAGCCCCGGGGATGCAGCGGAGGGTGAGCATCCCACCCCGCACCAGCTCCCCAGCGGGACGAGAGCCCTCGGGGCTGTTCCTGCCTCACACCTACAGCACCGTCACAGCCCTGCCATGCCGCTTTCTGCCATCTCCGACCAACGCTAAAAACGCAACAGCCCCTCAGAGCAGCCCAGGGCTGCGCTGGGTGCCAGCGGGACTGGTGGAGAGCCCAGCACGTGCGGAGAGACGGCAGCTCCCTGGTGATGTACCAGGCACCGGGTGGTTTCGGAATGGCAATGAGAAATACAGCTGCACTCACAGCTCGGGAGTCCCACGGTCACTGACAAGGCGCTGGTTCCCCCCAGCTGCCCCGTGACCCAGCTGTGATGGGCACAAGGATGGCCATGGCAAAGCCGACCTCAGCGCCCACTCCTGGCAGACATCCATGTGCTTCCCTGGGAGTGGGACGGCCATCGGGATGGCACCCATTTGGGATGTGGGAGGGTCGTGTGAGGCTCTTCCGCTGGTGTGATGAAGCCTCTTCCTTCGGATCGTATGTTCGTTATGGGCGGGATCATTTCAGTGAATTTCCTGACTCCAAGGAAGCTGGTAAAAAAGTTTGTCAGTGACTCAGATGTCCTCTTTTTACAAAAAAAAATCCCAAATTTTCCTGAGATGAGAAGGCTTTTCAGTACACAGCCCCGGCTCAGCCGGCCCGGGGGCGACCCCGAGCAGCCCTACCCCGTGGCCAGCCCGAGTTGGCCCAGGAGTCTCCCCAGGACGGTCCAGCGGGGCCGTTCCCGCTGCGGCCCCATCGCCGTATCTGTACGTCCAGGTGTCCCCGCGTCCTGCTGGGTTTTGGCTGACCCCCATCCTGCCCCCGCAGCCGTGTGAGGGGCCCACGGCGATGGGGGGGCTGCCTGGAACCCACCCGCTCTGCCGTGTTAAACCAGAACATATTTTTCTTCCGTGTTGCTGTTATTTTTAACATTTTGAAAAATCCTGTTTGTGGTTTGTGTTTTTTTTTTAATCTACCACTGGGGATAGAGCCTGCCTGGAAAAAAATGGGAGTGCAGCCACTGTTAAGCCATGAAAAGCAGTGACTGGACCGTTATCTAACACTGTTGTAAGGTTACTATTTATCTAGAGCAACTGAAGTTGGCACTCACATCTGGCGCCTGGTACTTAGTGCAATTATTTATGATTTCCACCAAGATTTAAAAGCTCATCGCCGGCCTTGTAATGCAGTAACTGATTGCACTGCTAATGTAATTAAGAAAAGATTATGATGTCCACGTGGCACACCAGATGGTGGCATTCATAGCAATCGGCACACACAACTGGCAGACAACTGCACAAGGGCAGCAAGGCACAGGCAGCTGGAGCGCTTCGCTTTGTACCCTCCGCTTGCAGGCGAGGGAAGGTTTCGCTCCTGGACCCTTGTGCGGAGCAGCCGTGCACGTTTCTGCACATGGGCTGCCCCGTTCACCCCTGCAAACACCCCGCAGGGGTGTTNGTGGTGGAACGGGGCAGCCCATGTGCAAGGAGGACCTTCTTGGTGGGTACATCCATCCTCTGCTAACGCGTGCCCCCCTGGGAAACCGTTTGGTAGGAGCAGTCTCCGCTTTGCTGCTCGTCATCGTTTCCATCAAAGCTGTCTCCTGGGAGATGGCAACCCTTTCAGCTCCCCGTGGTGTCGGGGAAAACAAGGCTTTTTCCTTGAGGGAGTGCGGACGGCATTGTGTGCGGACGGCTACCGCTGGCCAGGGGACCCTGCAGTGGGATGGCGTGAGCGCCTCTGCACAGCACGCACAGTCCAGCCTTGCTACAGAGCCCTTAAAAAGAACCAAGTCACCATCGGGCAGGCGCCGGAGGCATTTCTGCCTGTAGGAAGAGGGAGTTTGGTCCTGTGACTCCAGTGCTAACTCCTGCTCTAACTGGGACTGGCCCAACTCCGTATCACTGCGGCAGACTCGGGTTTGATCCGCTGTTTCTCCTGCCCAAACACTCAGGCAGCAGGAAGGGAAGCTACAGGCTCTAAACAAGCAACTTCGGCATCTGCTTACCCGTTTTATCAGATGATGATGGGGCGTAGGGAAAATTGTGCTTCCACCTAAATGGGAGGATTGCGGCCAGTGGTGGGAGCCAGGTCCCTGCGGGAGAAGCATCTCTACGCATTCTGGGGTAGAGGAAAAGCCCCCAGGGAAAGCCCCACCGCCCCGGGCACTGCTGACCCAGCCTGTGGAGCTCGGCACCGCGCGGTGGCTGCAGGGGCCCCCCGAGAGGCTGGTTCAGGGAGCGGGCAGAGGGCAGGGACCTGGTTGGTCTTTCACTGAGAGCTTCCTCCACACCCATCCTCCCAGGACAGAGACTCTGTTCCCACCACGGAGATGTGTTTAATCCTGCAAAAGGACCGTTCTGCTGCACTGCTCCGAAAGCTCGCCGTGGGCTGGGCCCCTGCCCCGCTGGGCCGGGAGCGCCCGCCTGCTCCGGAATTTTGCATTCCCCATGAGCGGGAGAGGCTCGTCCCTGACATCGCTGGATCCATTATTCAGGATTAATGCCCATTTGCTTGTTGCACCTTCTGTCGCGGAAATAATGCTGCAGCTCTGACTTGTTTCCAGCAGGGCAATGGGGAAAGCAGAGTTAATATTGTGTCAGAGCGGAGAGGAGAGAAGAGCGGTTTCTCTTGGAGGCGGTAATGTATGCAAGGAGCTTGTGTCACCTAAAGCCCATTCAACATCGTGCGTCGCCTTCCTTGCTATTGCGTGTGAATTTAATAAAGTGGCTGTGACTCATTCGCTCTCGGTAGTGGAGCTGACATAAGTAAATACGCAGGCTGTAACCTAGCTGGAGATTTTATACCATCTGTATTTACAACATGAATATTTCAGCAAATTTGACATTTTGGAGACTTCTGTCTTCCAGGTTTAGTGACGACGAGTATCTGGGTCAGGAGTGCTGCAGGTTCACAAGCAGCATCCTGTCAATAATTTAATGCTCTGAGTGCTAAGCAGCGCTAGCAGGACGTGCGCCGGCACTGCAGGGTTTGTTGGCTCATTGAGCCGACACCGCTCTGAAGCAACATAAAAACAGTTTTTGATCTCTTGCTGCTGGCCTCTGCCTGAAAAGCATAAAGCAGGAGGCAACCCTGTGGCAGCTATTCTGCTAATGTCACCGTAATATGGATGCTGTTTTACTGTCACTTTTAAGATGAAAACAGCAATACATGGGGCAGGCTGGGATGAGGCATTTCTCAGCCCTTTTTCCTGCTGCCCAGGTATGTGAGCTGCTGCTGCCACGGAGGGACAGGGCACCCGCCGAGCGCTGGGACGTGCTGCACGGCCGCGGCCCCCCATAAACCCGGGGGACTCGTGCTTGGGCAGCCCCCGCCCTGGCACAAGCGCGGTGGTGTGGGCGAGCAGCCACCCGGGCTCTCTCCTCCAGGCGCTGCCGGGCCCGAGCCGGCGCTGCTGGAGCACAGCAGGCCCCCGTCCGCCGGGCGCCCCGGGGGACCTCACAGGGTTTTGCCTCTGATTAGTTCAGATGGTTTTTACAGACACAAGGTCAGAGTCTGCAGTCACCCTGTCACCAGAGAGGGCAGGCAGGGTGCCCCGAGCATAGCTATAATTGGGGTTCCTACAGCAGGCTGTCACAGCAGCACCTGACAGCTTCTGTCCTGCTGAGAACGGGCACAGATCATCACACCTGTGGGACATGACAGGGTTTTCCTGGGGAGCTCCGCCCAGTGTGTGGGGCACTAATTGCCCTAATGGCCCTGACCAGCCCCACCTGGGCCCTCCACGCTCCTGCCCTGGGCCCGGGAGCCCATTTAAGCTCAGCTCTGGGCCCCCCCAGCCCCCCCGAGCTGTGTTGTGCGGGGCTGAGGCCCCATGGGCCCTGTGGTCCAGCCCCTGGCCAGCAGACCGGCCGGGCTTTGGCCTGCCCTGTCTCCACGGACCTGCCCAGCAGCCGCTGGACCCGACCTGTGGGTCAGCTTCCTGGCGTGGCCTCGGACCTGCCGCATCCCATGGACTTGCCGGAGGGCGACCCTGGCATGGCCAGCCCTGCTCGCATTGCTCAGGTGCCGTGAGGGAGCCGGTGGACGGGGTCCCTGCCCAGCTGCCTCAGCAGAGCCCCAGCACCTCCGCATGCTCCTGCGCTTGCCCATGTGTGCACGCGCTTGCCCATGTGTGCACGCGCTTGCCCATGTGTGCACGCGCTTGCCCATGTGTGCACGCGCTTGCCCAAGCACTTGCGGTGCTGCTGCAGCCCCGAGCTCTGCGCTGTCCCCGGGGCAGGGGGACCCGCTCCCCACCCAGCCGGGCCCCGGGAAGGGGGTTGTTGGTGCCTGTCGTGGGCACCCAGCCTGGCACAGCCGAGGCGCCCGTTCCTCACTCTTTGCAGGGCAGGGCGGCACCGGCGGGGGAAACGGAACAGCCAAGAGATGAAATATGAGAGAAGTCACTGTAATAAATCCCACGAGTGCCCACGAGCCAGAGGGAGCAGGGTGTCCTGCAACAAGGTCTCTGACAGAAGAAGAAGAAACTCTGTGAATGGGTTTTCCTCTTAAACTCAGGTGAGGTTTTTTTCTCTTTTGTCTCTTATAAAACACTGTTCTTAAAATATTTACATTGAAAAAATGCATCACTTTCCATATGAAAGCTACGCTTGGCACAAGCATCCTCTTGGCTAGAAAGGAGCTGGAAGAGCCCTTCTCTTTCTAATGTCAGCTCATTATCGCGTTGTTGAGGCGTATTACACCCCCAAAGGAAAGCCGCTCTCCTCTCTGTTGAACCTCCCTTTGGTTACCAAGGAACTGATGATTTCGGCAGCTGGGGAGCCGTCCGGCCTCAGAAGTGTCTGCGTGCTCAGGATGCGCTTTGAGGGAACCGCAGGCCTGTAATTGTGGAACAAAACCCTTAAAACTTATGTAGGAGTAAACACAAAGCTGGAACGAAAATAAAATGGGATGTCAAATTATGTATTCAAAGAATGGCTTCTCATTAGTGATGCTGGGTGATCTGTAGGTTCTCCCATCACACGATACCCATCCTCTTGTACTTCCCAGCGATGCAGAAATCTCTCTGAGGGAACTGGCTGATGCGCTTCAGTTTGGTTTTATCTCCCTCCTTGTAAGGATTGTTAAGTGTGTTTTCCTAAAGGGATCCTACAGACGTGATGTTTCAGGTATCACTAAAGCTGGGAGGACATTAAAGCCTCCTCCCTGCTGTCGCTGCCTGTGCGGGGCTTTGCCTGCGCTCGCGCCGCCGTGGGGCGCGGAACCGCTCAGCGGAGCTGGGGCTCCTCCTTTGACTGCTGGGTACGGTGGGCTCAGGTTTCCCCATGGAGACCCCATTTCTGAGCTGGTGCCCCCGTTTCTGGTCCTGGGCCTCAGTTGGAAAATTCATCTGGCTGGATCCTGCCCTCGCCCGAGGGTGCTCTGATGCCCTTGGGGGGTGACCTTGTGTTTGGGGACAGCCAGGTGAGGCTGGGGAGACTCTCGCTGCTCCCGCTGGCGCTTCATTAAGGATATTTGGATTGCAATTTTTCTGATCTCCCAGTGCTACTGTAATTGTCCAGTTACGACCGACTTTGGCATCGTTATCCACACTGAGTCCTGTCAGACGGATGAGAAACTCACTGGGGTGCTAATATGCACAAGCTGCAGTAGCCAAGAAGCCAAGCAGGAGTGTCTAATGCTGCCAGCTGGCCTGGGAATTGCGGCGGAGGGAGCCGATGTGCTCTTGCAGGAGGGGACGGGGCCCGTGGTGTTACCCAGTGCTGCTGCTCCTGTGCGTGCTACACGGTGGGACGCGGGGCAGGGAGGGTGGCGCGGGGCAGGAACAGGGGGCATTAATTCTCTGGCTGTGGCACTCTAACCAGTATGTTAGTTATTTATTTCTGTTTAAGAGGACTGAAGGGTGCTGGCTGTGGCCAGCTTTGGGGAGTTTGAAGACCAGAGCTGCGTTTCTGGGGTCCTGCATGGCTAAATGGAGAAGGGGCTGCACCTAGAAAGTCCTGCAAAGGCAGCTGAACCGTGACCAGCTTCCCAGCGCTGCCTGCCAAATGGTCACCTATTAACTTGCTGGCTGGCATTCCTTCATGCAAGCACCCGGTCATCTGAACGCCATTTGCTGCTGGCGTGTCCCTGGGACAGCAGCCTCATGGCCCTGACAGCCACCGTCTGAGGATTTTCCCCCAGGGGCGGCCGTGGTGAGGCAGTGAGCGGCGTCTGCCTGCTCCAGCTCCTGCTGCCCCGCCGGCAGCACCATGGGACAGTGCCCATCCCCAGCGGGAAAGCAAGGCAAGCCGTAGTGTTTCATCAGCGGAGGTCTGCAAAGAAAACATTATTTCCCCAAATGTGTTCATCATTCAAAATTATTCAAGCAAAGGTTTCCATCTCACTGTGGCTATTATTCATAATCTGAGGAGCTGGATGTGTGGCTCTCCTTGGTAATTAAGCCGCATGGCGGTTTTTCTGCCCTGTCTTTGGTGGGGAGCAGCAGTTGTGCCTCAGTCCCGGGGTGTCTCTGCAAAACAAACAGGGCTGGTCCTGGGGCCCTCGAAGCTGGGCTCATGAATCTGGATTTCAGCCTCATGCCATTAAATGGTGCCACCTCGGTGCAGCGGCTCCCTGTGACCCCGGCAGGTCACAGGATGCTTCGGGCCCTGGTTTCCCTGTGGTGGGAGGGAGCTGGTTAGAGTCCCTCCTCGGGGACCGTCTCTGCAGCCGAGGAATGCCTTCAGCCTCCTTACAGGGTGTTAGGGTTCGAGGGACCCACAACAATTTATTGTTGTTTAGACAATTATTCTCCCACCCAATGACCCTTCCCCGCCCAGGAGAGGGAATCAGGGAAAAAACAAGGAAACCCGAGGGTTGAAATATAAACAGATTTACTAGAATAATACTAAATAGTTAACATTAATAATACTAAAGAACCAATATTGGTCCTGGTATTAATGTACAATACACCAGGACTATACCCAGCCCGTTCCCCCAGCAGAAGCCGTGCACTCCCCACAGGGACAGCCAGTGTGGGACCCTGCGAGCGCTGTGGGAGGAAGGGAAGGGCTCAGGGCTCCGGCACTGGGGCAAGGAGTTCTCTGAACTGATGCCATCAAGGGGGAGAGAGCACTACACAGCAAACTTTCTAATTTATATGGAATGTGCCGTTCATGGTATAAAATAACCTTGTTGGCAGCTTGGGTCAAGTGTCTGGGTCTCGCTCCTCCTCGTCCCTGCACCTGGGGAGCTTGAAAACACTGAGACCCTGAAACCGGCACAGCAGAGCTGGCTGTGAAGTAAATATTTTCACAAATTCGGACACTAGAGTCTTCTAAAAATGCAGTTTTCCAAAGCATTAGAAGAGACCTTACTGAAAAGTAAAATTACTGAAAGATAAATTAATGCTGTGTTGGTCAAACCAGGACGGGGGTAAGGCTGAACGTCTGCCCTGGCCGGAGCAGTCACGGGGTGCTTGGGAAATCACAATTATCATTAGCAGTGGTGTTGTGTGTTGCTCTTCTGTACATCATAACTGAAATGGGGTATGTAATACAAATATGAGGGCTCACCTATACGGCATCGGGGCTATTTAGTAACGACTATGGGACAGGAAAGTGAACAGGAAATAAATCAAGAACTAGTGCCTTTTCCAGATCGCTTTATCTGTTCCGGAGTGGATCCCTGAAACAACAGCTCAGAGCAATTTTCCGCAAAGGCTCTTTTGGTGATTTTCCAGGCATTACTCACTCATGTGAGTGCGGTGCTCCAGGTAGTGAATACACTTGCAACAATATTTTCTGGAGCGCGTGTGTGGTGGGAATGGAGGAAGTCTGTTGCCGGCCAGAGCTGAGTCCCAGAATGTGCTTGCAGGGACCAGCAGGACACCGACCTGTGCACGTGGGTAAGTGCCTCCCCTGCCCCACAGCGAGTGTGTTTTGGGGTGTCTGATGATCCCCCCCTTAGGGAGAGGAGTCAGGGTTGGTGGCCCAGGACCCTGCTCACCTCCACCCCATGCCCACCAGGCTCTGAACCCACCCAGCGGCGAGGGTGCAGGCATTATCCAAGTGTGTCCAGCCCCATGGCCGTGTGCCCTACAGGGAGGGACTTGCCCTCCTGCAGGGCCTGCCAGAGCAGGGACGCGGCGGTGGCCTCGCCGCTCCTGTCTGGGCTGTCTGACTGCAGCCAGCAGACACGGGCTCCTTCCTTGGGGGCTACCATTGAGTCACTGACCCCGCAGCCGTCCCTCTAATTCAGGGGCTGGTTAAGCACATGCTTGAGACTGAACGCTGGTTTTAGTGCTTGGCTGACCTGGGGCTAAGTGAGGAGCTGATAACGCTAAATACAGCGTTTTCCTTCTGTACGCAGGCTCCCGCGCGAGCTGCTGCGTCTCCTCAGAACTCAGCAATAGCCGCTGCAGGAGCTGCAACACCAGCACAGGGGAGCGAGCCCTCCGTTCTGCTGGGGCCCACCCACCATCGAGGGCCGAGGTGGTGCTCCTGCCCCCAGGACAACTTGTCTGACAGGTAGGACCGAAGTTGCAACGGAAACAGGGATGAGGACATGTCACTCAGCAAGCAGGGTTGTTCTTTCTCCATGCTGATGTCCCGGCTGGATGAGCCCCGCTCTGGACGGGGTCAAGGCCTGCCCAAGTGTGCCCCATGCTGGGCAGGAGGGACCCAGCCCCAGGCTCCCCCCAGCACCCGCCCACCACTGCAGTCCGGGGCGCCAGCCTGGGCTCCTTATCCCCAGGGTGCGGCCAGTGCCGGTGTCGCCTGCGGTGGCGGGAGGGGGACGGGCAGCACCCACCAGCGTGGGGGCCTCAAGGTGGGGTTTGCCACTGTCGGGAAATTTATGAACAATTCATAAATGTATTTTACAGACAGCTGTTACTATGTGCTCAGCAATACTCATTCTGTCAAGGAAAACTAGTTACAGGGTTATAGCCAGGCCACTTAAATATTACGATCCATAATATATAAATAGTGGGCCGAGCGATGCTGCTTTGTGCTGTAAAGAGCCCTGTGCATGCTACAATCCGGCACCGGCTGAAGGTGTCTGCAAGCCATGGGCTCATGCAGACACTGGGCACTGCTAAAAATCCCTTTCCGCCCCATCCTGGGGTCACGCAGCACACTCCCTAATGAAGCTGCGGGTGGAGGGGGGTGAGGCCGGCGGTGGGAGAGGCTGTGGGGTGGGCAGCAGAGCTGGGAGCTGTGCCACCAGCCCTGGGCACAGCCCCCCAGCTGCCACCTGAGACTTATGTGCATTGCCCCAAAACTAAAAATGCGGTGATGCTGTGTGCCATTTCACTCTTCAGCTCAAATTCAGAAATGATGTCTTTTAACCTTGGCTGAACAGGCTTCCTCGGTGTCGTGGCCAGACCCAACCAAAAGGGACAGAGGACAGCGTCAGAGCAGACGTGGCAGGGAAGAAACGCGCAGCTCGAGGCGAGGTGGGTGCCTGGTCCCGCCGGTGAGGAGCTGGGCTTGGGTTGCAGCCTGGCTGCCAGCGGGGACACGCACCGCGCTGCGTCAGACAGCCGAAAATGAGGACTGCAGTAGTAAAATAGTGAGCGATTTTCCCTGCAGGAAATACTACACAGCCTTGTTGAACAAGAACAAAAGAGTAAACTCGAAGTAAAATGAAATGCAAAAATGCTGTGAAACCTGGTGGGTGGTGTGGGGGTTTCTGGCTACAGTGAGCTCCCAAAATATCCCCGCATCTCTTCTCAGGATCATGTTGCTACCTGAAAGGCTTTGGGATCTCTTTATTAAAAAGCGACCCCCACGCATCCCAGGAGAAAGCAGGTGCCTACTGTAGAGTTTGCAGGTCTTTAAAAACCTTCTGAGTGCCTTGTTTGCTTTAGTTAAGAACTTGCCGCTATTGTAAAAGTGGGGTTTAGCTCTGCCGTTGTTGATCTCCTGTGGCAGGGCCGTGTCCAGGGCTCTGGGTAGTGCTGAGGACCGGAGGAGGAAGGTTTGTTGACTCTCAGGCTTTCTGGCCACCCCTGCCTGGGTATCGCTAGAAAAAAAAACACCCAGAGCCCTCCCAGGGCAGACCTGGTCGGCAGCTGTGCGCTCCCCGCCTTCTCCCTGCTGGGGTCTGTCCTGAGGGACGCTTTGGTGACTGGGGCTGGACGTACAGGGACAGCCACCGCCTTCCCACTCACAGAGGGGCCCGAACTAAAACGTGCACAGGAGATAAGAGGACTTTTTTGTTCCTTTCAGAACAATCGAGATTTAAAACAGAAATATAGAAGGGAAGTTGCAGCTGCAAAGAGACATTTTGGTGCGCTAAGTTAGAGGCAGCAGGTTAAACCTACCTCCAAGAAACCTTAAAACCAGGCAGCGGCTGAGCCTGCACCCGCTCCAGCAGGAAACTAAACTCTGGGCTGATTTTCCCCATGGGGAAAAAAGGTAAATGCAGCAGTACGTTAAATGTGGCGACAGAGAGATGAACTCCTGCAATGTAAAGGATTTCAAACAAACAAGGGCTCGAGCTTACAGTCAGGATGAGGATGCAGAATCCTTCACAGTTGGTCAGAGTGTTTCCCCCTGCAAACTGGGATCTTTTTTGACGGTGAAACCTGACCAGTGCTCGCCTTTGGGAGCCAGGGACTGTGAAGGAGCGCTGGGCCAGTGCCCCCGTATCCAGCAGTGCTGCGCATCCCTGTCCTGGCACCAGCGCTGCCGCCCAGCGAAGCCGTGCTGCTGCCGTCGGACAGAGCGGGGTAACGCAGACAGAGCAAGTCGTGCACAGCTGACAAACCCAGCTAGCGCGCACGTTTGTTGGGAACAATGTTCTGGAGGATGCAAATGTTGGCGTTCGTCCACTCAAGGATGTGTGGGCCCTGTTTGTTCAGCCACAGCTCCAGCATCGCAGCCAGGACTGACTTTAATTCCTCCTATTCAGCATCCTGAAAACAAGACACTGGTACAAACTGGACAGCGTGTACGTGACTGCAGAGCTCGTGAGAAAAGACATGCTCTGAATAAACAGAAGTAAATAAATGCATTTTGGAAAAGATTTATGTAAAATATTCAGCGGAAAACATTATACTTGCAAATACTTATGCTTTTGAGTAACTTTACACTGGTAGATTAACCGACTCCAGTATAGTTATTCATGTACCTAATACCGAGTGTGCAAGTATTTGCTGATGCAGAGCCTGTGCTTATGCTCTGGGAGAGAGAACAATGCTGCCTTTTCCCGGCCTCCCGACTCTGCCAGGTTTTAAAGGTCCGGTCAGGGAAAGGTGCCCGAGCTGGCCCCGCTCTGCGCAGCCCCCTGGGCGCAGCGGTGGCTCCGGGCGGCTTCTCCGAGGGTAACGCTGAGGCAGCAGCTCCACGGTGCTGGGGAGTGACTGTCCCTTTGGAAAAACTGTTATTGCCGATCATGCCACAGACACATTGGGATATATCTTTGCAGTGTATCTTAGAATATTTCGTGGATGCTAAGCAGCAATTAGAGTCTTCCTTTGGAATCAATTCATTTCCTACCGCTGTGGTAGCAGGGAGGATCTTATTGAAACTCTAGGATTTTTAATATTATTACACTAAAGGCTCTCTCAGTATCAGCATTTCCATGGGGGAGCATTAGCACACTGTAATGTGTAACAACTTCTCCAGTTCAGGAAATCTTGTTGTATTTGTAATAGGGCATTTGGGGCATATATTATGTATGGGACACATATTTCTCATTTCCACCAGGCATCATCTTTCCTTCTCTCTAAATTACCCTCCAAATCAAAAAAATGCATTGTATTCCTTATCACTCAAAACCTATACATTTTTTTAATCTTTGGACCCAGCAGCCACTGCCAGCCATCAGGGCTGTGTGCGGTAGAAGCCAGAAAGCCTTGGTCGAACAGCGAGGGAACAGGGCTGTAGTTCCAAATACCCAGTTATTACCCCGGTTCAGCAAGCACCGGTCTAACATGCTTTACTGGAGAGAAGCACCAGCCAGGACAGGAGGAAGGTTTGCTCCCAGTCCAGGGTTGTCTCCAGCAGTAAGTGGGACACCAGGATTCTGCTGTTGCTCAGTTCAGCCTGGCTAAAGGGATGTACATGGACAGAGAGTCCAAACAGGATGAAAGAAGCAAACTGTTATCCAGGCGGGAAAAGAACAGGCTGAACAGAGTTCCTCAAAAGATGACCAAATCTGAGCAAAAAGAAAACGGGACAGGAGAAAAAATCAGGACTATTTGGGAATTAGTGATGCAGTTAAAGGCAGGATATCAGACAAGGATTCGCCCAGTAACAGAGATGGACCATCCATTAAATGTGCCACCCCTTCAGATGGTACCTGATTTTGTCAGGGCAAAAGAGAAGTGGGAGAAAATTTGGGTGACAACATCGGAGTGAGATCTTTCTCCTCTTACAAGCCACAGAGGCCACATTTCCAGCACAAAGGAAACCACGTCTCCAAGCAGGCAGCAGGTCATGGAAAACACAGGAAAGCAGTTTAAGGAAAAGACATCCTGCCTGGTCCCTGCCCCGAGGGGACAACTGAGTGATGTCTGATAAGTGCTTTCAGGAGGGCTTTCAACTTGACCAGTGATTAAAACCCTCCGAGAGCTGGCTGTGCTTCGCTATCTTTGCTATTGTGAAGTTTGCCACCATACCTTTGTGGAATCTCTCGCTGCACTTCACACCCATGACTTCTCAGTCTAGCCACAAAGGACAGGAGAACAGGTCACTGCTCTCCTCTTTAATTCACCTACAAATTAACATGTTTTCCTCACTCCTTTATTTTATTCTTCACCCCAGGATTTCTTCATTTTCTTTACATTAGCAGCTCCAACTCCTTCAGTCTTGCATCAAAGGCCATTGATGTCAACCCTTACATCAATCCTGCTGCTCTCCAGATTATGGTTGAGGACCTTCCTTGAGGTAAGGTGCTCAAAACCAAATGCAGCACAGCTGCAGGATTAGTTTGTTTGATTACGGCTACAGGCCATGCTACTGCTCCAGGTTATGCTGTGATTTGCATCGTCTGCCAATTTAGTAACCATGTTCTCAACTTCATGGCTGGCATGTGATAATACTGAGCAGCACCAGACCCCTGCAGACCGTCAGGTTAGGTAGGATGTCTTCTGAGCTGCTCATGGCTTCTGGCTACCTGACCAGCCTGGCGAACGCTGACCTCTCTGGACCATACTTGTTATTCAGGCCACGGTGAGAGAGAGCATCACATACCTTACTGAAGTCAAGGTAGCTCCCAAAGCTGCTTATCCCCTAACCTCAGGGACTGTTTTCTCAAGAAGAAGAAAACTAGCTTGGTTTGACACCATTTGCCCTTCATCAGCACAGAGCAGCTGCTGCCCATCTCCTAGATGTAGTCTGTCTGGGGAGGAAGACCGAGGTTACGCTGACCAAATTACAATTATTCAGCTCTTTGCACCTGGCACGGCCCATCTCCCAAAGGCTGAAGGACCGCGGCTCGCGCTGGGGCAGACCACCAGCCAGGAGAAGCTGTTGAGGAGCTTCCCCCCAAGCAGAGGTCAGTGGATGAATCGTTTCCTCCACGAAGTTTAATTCTCGGTGGTGTGGGGCCCGCTGGCCCCGGGGCCCCGCGCCTGCTGGCCCCCGCGGTGGCGGGGAACGGGCCTGGCCGCCTGCCCGGGGGTGCTGGGGTCCGGAGCCCCG
>VYZM01014608.1:86919-120017 GCA_013398915.1 Dromas ardeola | reverse complement strand
GGGCCTGCAGGCGCTCCGCGTCGCGGGGGGGCCGCGCTGCCCGCCCGGCGAGCGGGTGTGCGGGCCGGGGTCTGGCCCGGAGCTGCCGGCGCCCCCAGGGAAGGCGGAAGGGCTCTACTGGGGCTGGCGTCGGTGGCAGGGTCAGCGTCGGTGACCAGCGCTGGGGCGAAGCCCTGGTGACCTTGACCTGCCCAGGAGTCTACGGCAAGATACTAGTGACTGCTTAGGGAAAACAACAAAAACCCTGTGTTTTGCATGGTCTTTTGCTGCAAGTGCTTACAGCGTGGGTTTAGTTGACTGCTTGCTTTTCTCACCAGTTCTCAGGTTTCTGGATATCGGGAGGTTATAATGTGGGCTCTCCCCTTGCAGTGCTGGCCGGAGCAGTGATACTGAGCTGCCTGTGTTTTATGTACTCACCTCTTGCATTACCGAGGCTTGTGAGCTTTCACTGTGGTTTCTGCATAGGTTCTCAAAGATCTACCAAGCTTCAGTGTTTTCTATGCTTTCTCTGAGCTAGGACGCTGACAGCTTGGTCATGGCAATGCAAGCAGAGCCCTTCCGCTGGCCCAAGACGGGCTGGGCTTCAGCAGGTGTGCAGCTGGTCAGACTAAAATGCGGGTTTCTCCATCTTGTGTTTTATTTTAACTGAGTGAGAACATGCTCACGTATACCTTAGTGGAGCCTGCGCATCATGTGGCAGGCTGGCAGTGCTGTCACTGTAATTTTTAGCTGCAATAGCCTTACCCAGTAGATTTCCTCACCATATTGGGATAAAGGCTTAGTTTGAGCTTCTGGAGGTGTGAAGTAAAACATGCAACGTTTCAGTCTTGTAGTGCGTGCTGCTCTGACGAAGTGAATCCCAGGCGCAAGGGTTCCTGTGGCCACCAGGGACTCAGACATGTGCCAAGATAGAAATAACTGAACTGAATGTTGTTCAAATTTTGCTGCCCTGGTGCAAGGTCATCTGTCTACAGAAACCTATTTTGGTTTGAAATAGGACACTCTTCACAAATGTGTGTCAATAGTTAGAAGTGCTGTGAAGCAATACAAGTTCTCAATTTTGCTTGTTCCATGACTTAGGTTCCTGTTTCCATCCAGTTTGGTCACAAACTGTAGAGATTTTGCAGCCGATATGGGGCAGCTGTCTTGAAGATGGGAGCCTGGGTGCAGGGGTGATTCCAGACATACCTTCATTTGGGGCGAAATGTGAAACTGAAATCCTGCCTGCTTGTGATGGAGGACTCCAGGGCCCTGACCCTGCGTCCTGCCACGATCTCCTGTTTTTCTGATTGAAACTATGTCCTATTCCATGAACAGAAATAGAAAATTGGCTGGGGTTGTGTCCTGTTCCCGGACATGGTGGGAGGACCGGGCACGCGGAGGAGTATGTCAGTGTAACTTCTGAGCAACCCGCATTGTGCCAGTAGTACCTACCGCCTCTTCAAAATGATGGAGTGATAACCCGAGCATGCGAGCGAGGGTTTTAGCAGTGTGTCTGCTTTGGTTTGATGGGATTATTTCCCGCAGGGTGCAGGAACTCAGTGAGGTAGTTGATAATTTTTTTCCAGTTTTGCCTTAGCTCATACTTTTCTGCCTGTGGGAAGAGCAAGTCAGTGTCAAAGTGCAGGGCTTCTAGTTGAAGGAAGAAACAATAAGACCATTCATAAGACCATTCTCTCTCCAAGTCCCTTGCTATTTAACTTCAGAACTTGACCTGCTTTGCTGGCAGCGTGATGCTTCTGTAGCAAATACATCATCAGGCCTGATCTGATCATGTACACACCAGCTCTTGAAGTTGCCTAACTTATTGAAAAGGACCACTGAGAGGGAAAAATACTCTACAAACTGGCAGTAATACATTCATTTCTGAAAACATATTCCTTTGCTATATGTATGTCCCAGCCAAAGCCCAGCAGTGTGTGTGGTCAGTCACCTCAGTGGAATACTTGAAACGGACAGTGAAGCCAGCAGAAAAGTATGCCTAGGATAAACTAATAAAAGCGGAGATGAGCTAGCAAGAGAATGGGTGAGAGCGAGTGAAAAGGATGCGAACAGCCAGTCGTGGGGGTGCTGGGAGAAGGGGAGGCGTGTGGCTGCAGGACAGCCCCCTTGGGGGTGATGAGCTGCCCGGGGCTTTGCTGTCTCGGCAGGGTGCGGGGCTCAGGGTGCTGAGGCAGCTGCCTGGAGCTGCGCTGCCAGGGCAGCACAGGCCCATGTTACACATCTAGGGAGCCGACGCGCTGTGTGGGTTGAAGTAGGTGCTGGAGAACCCAGAGCGGAGCACCAATGAGTGTTGTGTGGTGAGGGATCAAACCGAGACCCTGGCTGGACTGTACGTGTGTGGCTTTCTGACTAAATGTCACTGCCTGCTGCCCGTGCTACTGTGCTCTTCTCCCCAGCCCGTACCTGGTGGCTTGCCCTGCAGGCTGGCAGCCTCGAGTCAGGGGTGGCAGGACAGGACAGTACCGCTTGCTCTGGTGTGTGTAAAACTCCATCAGCCCGCTGGCTTCAAACTCTCCGGTGCAAAGGCTTCTGGAAGCCTGTTTGGCGGCTCTGCCTGCTGCAGGGCACCTCAGCACTGGTCTCTGCCGCTGCTCCGTGCGCTGTGGCCCGCGGAGCCGTCGCTGCTGGGCTGGAGCAGGGGGCCATGCTGTGCTGCTGAGCGAGCAGGATGGGGGCTGTGCCAGGGGCCTTTCGGGGCCAGTCTGGGTCTGGCCATGCTGGGCTGGTGCCACACAGAGCAAATGGTCCACCAAACCCTGGGCAGGAGGAGGCAAAGAAGATAAAACAGGGCCGTGGCTGAGGGCAGAGGGAAGAAGGCTGTGGCAGAGGCTGGCAGGGTCCCTGAAGGCCTCTCCTGCAGCCAGGCATCAAGATCCTTGAGACCTCTGTGCCTCCTGCCCCACGGCATGGCCGGTTTGAGGGGGCAGGAAGCGTTTGTGATAATGCCAGCAGCGTGGTGGTTGCGTGCCAAGAGCCCGTTCTCTGCATCTCCTCCTGCAGCCATCCCGCCCTGCTCTGCCACATGCTTCTTGTGTCCGGTGCCGGCAGGATGCAGGGTGACTTTCTCTGGTGGAGGCGCATTCTTTCCCCGCTGGCTTTGTCCGAGCAGTTTTGAAGCTTCTTCCTGCCCCAGGGCTCGCATCCGGCTTCTCTTCGCTACCCGGGCGTGCTGGGGGCTGGATGTGGCCCTGCTTGAGAACAACCTCCAGGGAGCATGCTCCCGACTAATGGGAAAAATGTTCTTCTAATTGTTTTGGGCTGTTCCCAGAATAACCCTGCAACGGGTGGAGTGGCTGAGGCCCTTCGGCAGAGCTCGGCAAAGGCAGCTTAGCGCGGGATGGTGAAAGGCCATCTCCTGGTCAGCTGGTTTGAGTTCTCAGCCACTGTGATGTTAGGCGGGTGTATAGGTTAAACTTGTGTTGTTTAAAGAGAACTTCATTAAAATAACAAGCTGCCTAATAGGAGTATTTATAGAATCCTGCTCCTTAATTTAATCAGTTCTTTCAGTGTTTGTTTTTTATTTTTAAGTTCAAAGGCAGGATAGAAAAGAAACTAAACTTTGCAGGCGCCCTGAGGGAGAAGGGCAATGTAACCGATCGTCTGTATGATTGCCCGGCCAGAGACTCCCCTCTGACCTGTGCAGAGTTCACAAAAACATTTATCCGAGTGCACAAACTGATTGCCGCTGCTCCGTATCTGTTCCAGATGCCTCCTTGGTGCTACCTTCCCGGGGGGAAGCTGCCCTGAGTGGGGCCCTGGCACGGCGGAGCTGTGTGGTGCGGCGGTGGCTGGGCAGGACGCACCCGCCGGCTCCTTTCCTGGGCAGATGCTCTGCCGGCTGTGGGCACGGTCCGAGCTCCGGGCAGAGGAGGGTGCTGGGTGCGTGGAGCTCGGCTGAGCCCTCGCTGTAGCGGGGTGCTGCTGCGGGCCCTGCGCTGGTGCGGCATGGTGTTTCACCCCGTGGCTTCCACCTCCCGCCCTCCTGAGGCGGAAAGCCCCATTCTCCGTGCTTGACTGCTGCCGCCGCCGCCATACAGGGGCTTTGTGTGAGCCGGCACAAAGTGGGGATTGATGCTGTGTCCCCTCCCCCTGCCGGGCCGAGCGGGACCGCAAAGGCCTCCGACAAAGGCACCCTTCTTCCTCCCGCCAGGCTGGGGTGCTGCCAGGCCGGAGGTCCCAGCCCAGGGGCACCGGGCCATGGGTAGAGGCACCCCCCCTTACAGTGGGGCTGGGGACCCACCAGGGCCTTGTCCCGGCTTGCCCCAGGCTGACGCTGCTGCTGCTGCTCGGGGTCCTGCTGGGTCTTCCCACAGCAGGCCCAGTGTGGCCAGCCAGGGCACAGGCAGCATTCGGCAGCAGGTCCCTGACCTGTGTTAGCCCCGTCCCTGCCATCGCCGCTGTGGAAGAGGAGGGAGTGCCAGGGCTGCCTGGCCACCGGGGCTTTGAGGGGGCTCAGCCCCTCTGCTTCCTCCCGCGGTGAGGTGTTGGTGCCATCCCGGCCGTCCTTGCCTCTGCGGAGCAGCTGGCGCTTTCTCAGGGCAGGTTTGGTGGAGGCCAGAAGCGCTGGGGGAGCGGATCTGCTTCCCCTCGGTGCAGCTGTGCTGGAACCTGCCGTGCAGCGCTCTTAGCGTGTTGGGGAGTGTCCTCACTTACCTGTGAGGTTCAAAATGGCCTAAGAGAAGCTCCTATCAGCATTCATTATCTCCCAGCTCCTCCCGATGTGTAATAACAAGTCATTGCATATTGAGAGTGACTTGGAAAAGTTTCAGAAAACGTGCATCTGTGTGAGGAACAGATTGTGAGTTCTTTCTTAAATTCACATTATGTTTGCTTGGTACTGCGCGTTTTAGGCAATGGGTTCTGGATTATTTGCAAAGTATCTGGCCGAGCTGGTGGAGCAGTGCGGACAGCAGTGCGGGCTTTGTCAGGCTGTGCCGGTGCTGCCAGCATTGCTGCGGCAGGGACCTCGGCTCCTCGCCCGCCCTGAGGACAGGGAGCCTGCCGCGAGGGGAGGGCGAGCCCCTGCGACTCAGCGTGCGCTTCTAGTCGTGCTACAGAGGTTTCAGCTGCGTAGGGAGCAAAGTGGGACTGCATTGCTCTGTGCCTGCTGGGTGCTCGTCTAGGTGCCGAAGCAGAGCTCTCTCCTGGGTTTGGTTCATCAGCAATAGTGTTTTCCCCATTACTGGTCACTAGCTTCTGTTGCTTTGGTCTCCTCAGGTAGTCCGGCTGCTCATGTAACATTGTTATTAATTACATAGCGCCCAGACTTGCTCTTTTTTATTGCCTGCAGCACGATGTTTGTTCTGACTGGGCATTGTGAAGTGTAAACCCAGGTCCCGCTGGCACCAGCACTCACCTCTGCCTTTTCTAGAAGCAGTAAGTAACCAGCTGTCTACATGGCCTAGAAATGCTGGGGTTTAATTGCTCTGAGGAGGGAATTGAATTAGGTAGCTCTGGTTCACGGCTTGTCTGGCTGCGCAGCAGTGACGCTTGTTTACACAAAGCACTGCCCTTTTATCTCGGGGTGCGTGGGGGGCGGTTTCCTGGGGCATTCCTGCCTGAAAGCCAGAGAAGACTTGTCCTAACTGGCTGCCTCTGCAGGAGACCACATGCTCAGGCAGTGGCACCTTTCCCCATCCTCCTCCTCAGCGAGTTGTATGAGCAGCTCTCTTGTTCTCTCCTCCTGCTTCCTGCCGCAGCATCTCTCCAGAATTGGTTGGTCTTACCTGCTTCTGTCCCCCTGTGCGTATCTCCCTCCCCTGAAGTACTTGGTGATGCCTCCCTTCTCCTGGAAGATGCTCAGGCCTCTTCAAGGCTTCTGTCTGCTTTGCGTCAGACCATCCTGTGCTGCTTCATCTGTGTTCCCCTGGTGTTGAGGCTCTCTGCAGCAAGTGCGGTTTCGCATACAGCGCCAGATACATCTGTGCTGCTACGTGACAATGGTCTGGTTCGGGAGGGTGCGATGGCACTGACAACTTGCGGGGAAACCCCCAGCGTGTCTAACACCCACAGTGGATGGGCAACCTCCCAATGAAGGCATTAGGAGCAGATTTCTTGCTGCTTAAAATGGCAGAGCTGCTTCAACCAGCCTGACTCAGGGATGAAATGTGCTCTCTGTTTGGGAAGAAAGGGAATGAGCTTGGGTTTTCCCATCATTGCTAGATGGAAACCAGCCCATGCTAAGTATCCTGGAAACATCAAAATTAATCTCAGAAGAGGCTGCTGGCCCAAATTCCAAACCTATTGGGCATCGCACAAATGTACCCTCTTATCAAAAACAAATGAAAGTGCAGAAGGTGTGTCTGGCCTAATCCTGTGTTTGACTTGGCAGTCTGTGGTGTGTCAGCACAGGCACCGTGGCATGCATGTAGGCCCCTGGTGCTCGCTTTTTTCTGCTGGGGTGTGCTGCCGAGCAGCCCGTTAATACTAGTCCTTTCTTTCAGGATCAGTCCATAATGCCTGAAGTGCGAGATCTCTCAGATGCCTTGCCCGACTTGCCGATGGATCCCATCACAGGTGTTGGTGTGGTTGCATCCCGGAACCGAGCACCGACAGGTTATGATGTAGTAAGTAGAGCTATTTCAGCTGCCGTTGCTAATGCTTTGGTTCTGCACTAATGAGGCATTACTTCGCTGGGAACAGCAGCCCTTCCAGAGAGGGCTTGCCTTCAGATGTGTGCTTTAAGAAGTAATCTGGTATCCAGCTGCCCACCTCTCAGCCTACAGCACTTAGTGCTTTCCCTCAGTGGAGGTTTGTGGGTACAATCGTGCTACTTCATCTGTGCCACTCCAGGGGAGCGTAATTACCTGGAGGAGGGGCTTTCAGAAACAGCTGGCCACTGTGGCATGCAAATTTAATAATCCTAGTAACATTCATCCTGGAGGAGTCCTAAGTATTGCACAAATTATATCTCTGAATAAATGGATCCCGCATCAGCTGTTTAATCCCACATAGCAGCACTGCACAATGATGATGAGAAGCTCCAGAGTGGGAAGCAGAGTTTTGCATCCGGCTGAAACTGCAAGGATGATTTTGATGGACAGAATGCAAACCTCTAAACTAAGCTTTGGCAGGAGGCTGGGAAACAGGAAAAAGCAGCTGGATACAGCAGAGATGAGTATGTGAATGGATAAAGGGAGGTCACTGTTTAGCAGCTGCGTGTTCCTTGGAATAATTGCTGTGTAACCAACAGCATGATTTTTCTCCCCATAGACTAGTGTCCCAAACAGTGAAATATCATAAAATACTGACCTTGCAGAGCTCTATATAGAAAGATTTGGCCCGTAGTTCATCTGCTCACCTCTCTCTGTATCCTGCTCCAACTGTGTGACATCACATCTTGGGTTTCCAGAGTCACACAGCTTGCGTGGGCGGGAGTGGAAACCAGTTGACCTGAGGCTTTGCTCACACCTTTTCAGCTCTGGATTGTTGCATACCCTGTTCAGTGTGAGAAGGAAGAAAATGGATCAGCCTGAAGTAAGGACACGAGGGAGGGAATTGTGAAAAGGCTCCTTAAAGACCTGGAAGGTTTTTGCATTTACTGCATTTTTCTGAGTGCTGATTACCTGTGTGAGCCAGGCTGTGTAATTAGCTGCTTGGCCTGATAAAGGAGCACAGGACAATGTGAGAGTTGTGATAACAGAATTGTATTCTGCCTAAATGACTGGGCAGAGAGAACGCTCACCCCAGATAGCCTGTCTGTGGTTTAATAGGGAGCTTCAGCACTAACGCAGTTTAAACTAAACAAGATAAAAGAGTCTTCCTGTGGCTTAATCCAATTACTGTGGTGTTGTAATAATGCTTGTGAATGTGGGTCGCTCTCTCCTAGGGGGCACAGAGAGGAGGCTGCCTTTCCTCTGGTTCTTCTGCCTTCCTCTCAGTTTACAAGGAGCTCCCCTCTGACCCTGGGGCCAGCAGTGCCCGCTGCAGGCCACGGGGAGGTGCCTGCTGTCTGCAGTCGGCTTACCCCAACCACGGCTTCCGCACGCTTCCTCCTTCAGCCTCGTGCACAGCAAATCAGCAGTCCAGCTCTGCGCCTGGGTGCTGTGAGACGCGGTTGGGGTCCTTTCCATACACAGCACCTGCTGTGATGGGGCCACTCTGGGTGCCACCCTGATGTGACAGGGTGTCCTGGTGCCCAAACCCACGGGACGGTGGAAAGGACTGTGCTGTTTCTGCCTGGGTGTCTGGGAAGGTGGCTCCTCTGCGCAAGTCAGGGCTCTGGAGCAGCATGTGGTATGCAGGGTTGCCGCTGCCCTGTGACCTCTCTGGAAGCCAGGCTGTCCTGTCTGGGACATGAAGTGCACTTCTCGGTACAGCAGAGAAACTCTTGTTCTGAGACGTAGGCAATGTGCAGACTTGGGCAGTCTCAGGCTCTGTGTTTCTCCAGATACACAGTTGCCCTAATGAGACACTGACAGTTGATTGTTGCTTCAGGGTGTAAAGCCTTGATGAAGGCGGCTCCATCCTAGGAGTGTACTCCCTAAAGCCCTAATAGTTAGAGGTTCAAACTGCACCCTGAAAAGGAAAACCACTCTCATCTTTTGGGAAGCATTAACACCAGTTTATCTTGGGATGCTGTAGTCCCTGTAGGGATCTGATCCCTTTGCCTTTTGCTACTGCATCCTGCAGCGTTCGGTTCTACAGGTGGATTCAGAGTTGCATGGGAAAGTATTCCCTCTTATTAGTGATGAATTTGACATAATGTATTTTCACTGATGGTTTTGAGTTTTGTGATGAAGTACCTAGTTCCCTCTTTGAGACAGCTATGTTATTTATAGGCTTTACCAAGTTTCCTTTTCATTCATGTCCGTCCTCTGGTAAACAACCATTGCCATATTCTTTTCCTTCCCTTTCTCTTTGCTCCTCTTTAAAACCAACAAGCAAAGGCATGGGTGCTTTCAGCCCAGGTGTAAGTTAAATGCCCAGGGGATGTCCTGCTCCATTTCTCAGGTTTGCATGGAGCCCTGGGGTTCAGCATACCACCTGGCTGTGGTGGTGTTGCAGCAGAGCCCAGGGTACCAGACCCGGGGGAACCTTGCTGAATGGGTCAGAGATCTTTTTCCCCCCAGTAGTTTTTTAATTACTCGGAAACCTCCGTTGCCTTTGTGTCTGCTTAGAAAACAGCTACTGATGCTTGTAATGACTAGCCAGGTCTTTTAACAGCTGAAGCACCAAAGACTTGATTTTGCCAAAATGTACAGAGTGTGTTTGAACTTAGATTCCTGAAAATCTGCCCAAACTGGCAGGACTGAGCACATGGGTGGGGAGGAAAGGGAGGAGAGGTGGGAGGCAGGCAGCCTTGGGTAGGAGAGAGGTGTGGTTGCCGTGCAGCCGCGTTCCTTGCTGCGGGCTGAACACCAGCTCCGTGCTGGGGTTTGCTCTGGGGTGAACGCTGAGCATGCTGCTCACCCAGGGCCGGCCCCGTGCTCCACCAGTGGGGCAGACCCATGCCATGGGGCAGGTGGTTTAGTGGGTCCGTTTGCCAAAGGCCTGTTCTGCGTTAGCAGTAACCCCATACTGACTGCTGGGCAGCAGGTAGATCACCCCACACTTGGAGGGACACCTTCCTTACTGGATGTCACTCCATCAAGTCCATCTGTTTGTGGCACGTGCTTGAGGAGTGTCTTCCCCCAGCTCTGTGAGGAGAAGGACCATTTCTTGTGCCTGAGGCACTGGGTGCCCAGTGCAGGGTCCTCCATCCCTCACATTCCTCGCCTGTTTACCACGTGAAGGAGGCGGTGAGCCGGGGCTACACAACACCCATCCTGCTGGGCAGGTCTCTGGGCCTCTCCAGGTCGGCTCCTTCCCGTGTTGCCCCACCGAGGGCATGCTGCCATCGCGTGCTGCTCGGGCACAGCTCTGCTTTGAGAGTGGTGGGGATCCTCCTTGCCTGCAGGAGCCCAGCAGATGATGTAAGAAGTTTCCTGTTTATATTGCTCTGTTTTCTTTCCCCATGAGTTTTCTGACAAGTTAATGCATGCTTACATTCTGCAGGCTTGGAAAAAGTTTTCAGCAGGATGATGTGGAGGCACAGTGCTCAGGGTTAATTGCTGGGGATGTCGCCTGTGACTGTTGCATCCCGACAGAAGCAGGAATGGTTTTGCTGGTGTTCCTGCAGGGCCCTGGGGCTGGCAAGCCCTTACTCCCAGCTGCTTTTTGCTCCGGTGCTCCAGGGGCACGGTGCGACCTGCCTGGGGCTGCTGGGGCAGGCAGCAGGGCAGCGACCAGCAGCTTGGCTGGAAGGGTCCGAGCGGCTGCTCAGCAGGGGCCCTGTCCCCAAGAGGCAGCACTGTGGGCCAGGCCTGGCACTGCTGGCTCCCGGGAGCCGAGGACCCGGGTCCTGCCATCAGCTGCCAGTGGTGCCCAGCTCCCACACTGCCTGGGCCGGCCGTCGGGCAGGAGCAGGAAGGGGACTGCTGTGTCTCCCTGGAGATGGGTCGGGTGCCTCACTGCTGTGTCTCCCCATAGAGCCAGCTTGGGTCTTTCTACTAAATATCTGATGGATTAGAATGGCAGGGTTGTTCCTAACGGGGTGTGTGTTGGAGTTTTGGGGTTTTTTTTTTGTCGTTAAGTCAGAATAAAACAGTGCTGGGCCTCCCTTCCGCCGGAGGGGTGGCAGTGCCAGCGTGGGGGCCTTTTGAATGTCTCGGCCAGCTGTGATCCAGCTGTGCCCTCGGCAGTGAGTTGTAGAGGAGATGATACCAACTGAAGTGATGTACTACCACCTCAAAAATTATTTGGGATTGTTGTTAGTAGCATAAACTTCCTAAAGCTTACAGAGGTTAGATAAAAAGCACATTTAACCGCAACTTGTATAGCACCAATTTTACAGTTGCAGGGTCTATTGCTGCCTGTGGAATTTTGAGCATCTTTAATGTGGGAACAAAGAAAACAAAACTGGTTAATGCAAGAAAAACTGAAACATAGAACTCAAATCATATTAATTAGCAAAGTGATTAAATCTGATTGTAGTCCCTCAAACTGTTTCTGGCAAGGGCTGGAGTTCAAGCTAAGTGTCCCGATATGCCAGTAGTTTTTCTAAGCAGTCTGTTTTCCGAATATCTTTTCAGCAGCACTGACTTGCCCATAGTGGAGGGAGATGCATGTGGATTTTATATATTCCTAAACTAGCACTTAAGGAAAGTTGAATTCAAGGAATAATAAAGAAACCCACCAAAATCCTATTTTAAAATTTTACTGTTTAAAAACTATGCATGTTTCTTTGCAGAAGCCTGACTGCAAAAGCTGTGTGTGCTTGAGCTGAGCAGGGGCTTGTGAACAGCCGTTGCTGAAATGTGAAGAGCAGCCAATGCACTTCGCTCCCTTTGCTGATCAGACAGTAAACATGCTTTTCTCTCCCGCACTTTGGATAATTGGAGGGTCTTGTCAGCACACATCTGTTGCTTCCTGCGCCCTGCGCAGAGTCTCTACTCGACAAAACATGGGTGCAAACAGTAACAACAAATGTCAGCTCTTTGTTATCAGGCTGCTCTGGGGCCAAGGTCTTACTCAACTCAGTAAGATTAGACTTGGAAGAGCTGCAGTGGAGCCATTTGCCCCCATCTGAGAGGCGTTAGGCAGAAGTTCAGCTGTGCTTCTGCGTAGCTTCAGACCACACTAGGGTCTCCTGTTGGGAGCCATCAGTTGGGCACTACTCTGGTGGGGTGATGTTATTTCTGCTGCCCTTGTCCTTGTGTTTGCCCTCTTGTTTCCTCTTATTCAACAACAAACCTTTTGGGGCGGGGGTTTGTAGAGCTTGCACTGTGCAGGGCGAGTGCCCAGCTGCAGACAGAGCAGAGCCTTTTCCCTGGGTGCAGTGCTGCCATGTGCCCACTGCTTGAGTCAGCTCGAAGGTGAGATCTTCTGCTGTTCTCTTCCTGCTCGTGCCAGCGCCTCTTCGGTGGAGGGCTCAGGGTCTGTTTCCTTTGCCCTCCGTGCGGTGTGTGCCACTGATTCAGATGCAGGGTTGCATTGGAGAGGAACATTTGCAGGATGCAGCCTCGCACGTGGCACTGCTGCTAAAGTCTGTGCCTGACCAGGGCTTTCCCCAGCTGCTGGAAGCAGCTTTTGGGTCTCGGAGCCAGAGTTCCTCAATGGCTTTTCTGTGAAGAAAATACTGAGATTGGGCAGTTTCTGTGCTTTGTCTACACAGAGCCCTCCTCTCAGCCTGCCCCAGCGTGCCCTCACATGTAGGGTGGTAATGAGAGCCTCGATATGCTGACTTTTCCAAACTATTGTTTAGAGCCTGTAACCAAGTTGCTGTTGCCTCATTAGAATAGCCTTTGTTAGAGCATCTTTAATCAACGGCCTCCTGAGAGACAGTGTTTTCAGAACTTCTTTTTATACCTCCTCTTGGAAGTTCTTTGCACTGCACCTTGTGAAGAAACTAATGAGATGCTGTGAGAGTTCGGGCTACCGTTAATTAGAAGAGGTCTGAGGAAGAAGTACTGCACATATATTAACTTTATCTTGGCTCACATGTCTCGTCTCTCCCTCTGTCTCTTCTTTGCAGGTTGCACAAACAGCAGATGGCTTGGATGCTGACCTCTGGAAAGATGGCTTATTTAAATCCAAGGTCACACGATACCTGTGCTTCACGAGATCATTTTCAAAAGAAAATGTAAGTGTGTTTTCTGAGTGTCTGCATGATTTGTATCTGTGCCTGGTATGCTCTTACCCATAAGATGATTCATTTTATGGAGCCAATTATAATTCAAGCAGGCATTTCACTGAGTTTGGGTGAGTCAGGAGGCAAACTGCAATGGCCAGGTATTTGCATTTTGTCTATGTTCTTCATGGAAAGAAATTGGTGGCAAAATTGGCAATAAAAGCAGCAGAAAAGGGAATGCTTGCATTTCAGCAACCCCCTCATGCCAGCATTTCCTGACACAGCAACGGGCACTTCATGCTCATCATCCTGACAAATTTCTAACTCTACCTAGAGAGGCAAATGCTGCAGGTAGTGTTGATGAAGGAAATGTTAGTCTCTGAATCCAGGGGCATCATAGATATTTTCTTGCAGGATTAGCATTTCTTGTTTTGTTGTTCTTTGGTGTCTATTCTTGAAAATTTGCCCACGTTGTGCATTTGCTACCATGTTCTTGTAATCTTCTAGTATGGCTATTAAGCATAAGTTAATTTCTGATTAGTGGCGGTTGTCTGCCCACATCTTCTGGAGGAGAGGAGACCATGTGCAGTGAGAGCCTGATGCCTTCTACTGTGTTTTTGGTTGAGGCTAGTGTGAAAACTTCCTCTTTTCTGGAGGAACTATTTAATTCTACAATGAATGCACTCCATCTAGTGGGTAATCCTGCTTTTCGTTGTGTTTTGGGTATTCACAGTGACTCAGTTGTCAGGGTATGGAGATACCATTTTGTACTCATGCTTTCACCAATGACAGGAACAGAAAAGCGACTGCGACTTCGGAGGCTGATCACGGGTCCTGACAGGAAAGCCGGGGGCTGCCAATTTCCAGCATTTGACCTTTATTCCATCCGCTTCCCTGCCTGCCTCTAGATTAAAATAAAGCTCCGGAGCTATGCGAAATATCGCTTCCTGGGGTGGATGGACAATAGTTGTGCATTTCATCCTGGAGTACCTGCAATAGCCGGAATAATAGCCCCAGAACAGGCAGGGAGGGTATTAAACAGAAAGATTTGTCATGGTTTGAGTATTAAATTTATCTGTGGCTACCTTAAATGTGAGGTTGTCAAAAATAATTATGGGATAGTAGTAACTGCTGGCTACCAGAGGCAATGTAAATACCCTCAGTCGATGCCTGTTGGGCTTTTGGCAAGAATCCTCTGCTCACCACGGTTTGGGAATACATTCTTCATATCGATGAGGAGTCAATTAAAGGGAGTGTGGTGGAGCGCTGCCGGTCCCAGCTGCCCAGCAGCCTGGTGTGTGAGCTGTGGCGCAAGTCGCTGCGTCCCGCACGCGGGTTCTCTCAAGCCCTGCGTCACTGGTGCACTAGACCCACGGGCGCTTCTGGCAGTGCTCCTGGGCAGCAGCCTGCGGGCACTGCTGCCCGTGTTCAGTTCACTGCGGGCTGTACCCGATGATAGAAGTGGACTGATGGGCTGGGAGAAGGAGGGGATCAGACCGGTGGGGAACAGCCTTCTCCCCTTGTGCAGGGAGCAGCATTCTTGTCCCCAGTTAGCCCAGCAAGAACTTTCCCTCCCCTCCCAGTCCTCTCCGGCTACGCAGGGGTACAATATGCTGCCTGAGTGGGGACCTCAGTGGGTTAAAAGGCCTCGGTCCTCCCCAGTAGCAGTGACCTCATCCAGGAGGTTGATCCTCCAGGACCTCACCCAGGAGCCATCCAGAGAGGCACCTCTCACCTGGGCACTGGTGTGTTGCTGTGCTTTCAGCTGGAAGTTTTACTGCTCACAGGTTTTTTTGTTTTTAACAAAACAGTGGGGACTGTTTGTCCTGAAGAACATGTTCTAGTTAGCAGAGTTAATGCACCTCAGATATCTGGTTTATAATGGAGACAGTCTGTAGTGTCTCTTTATCAGAATCATCATTCTCAACAGCTTACAGTATTTGACAGATTATGAGGACATTGCTGGTGTTTGAGTGTCATGGTGAGGAGACCCAGCGTGGTGCTCAAACAGGGAGGCTTTGTGTCCTTTTCTCCTGGGTGTATGGCAGAGCATCAGTGCTGACTCCGAGCATTTCCGCAGCTAACGAACTTATCAGAGGCATCTCCTACCTGTCTGCTGTTGATGGAGGAATGATGGTTGGTTCAGCTGAAAGTTGCACTCTGATGTAACACAGCCAGAAAGTTTGGATAGATAAAACATGAAAGATGAATCGGCAGCAACCACTTCTTCTACCATTTGCTGTGCCAGGACCACGTTAACTGATATGTTCAGGCTTCGCAGCATCCAGCGTTGCTCGCTCTGAGCTGCCCTGGCCAAAGCAGGGGCCAAGGCGTGTGGGGGCTGCCGGGCCTTGGCCACTTTGCGTGAGTGGCCCTCCTGGTGAGGAGTTGACCATGAAATGCAGAACCTCCAAAAAATAAACTCAGACCTGTTCTCCCCTTATTTCAGAGGCTGCAAATTTAAATATGTTTTAAAATAGTTCAGTGTGATAATCGGAGAGTGGGGGTTTGCCTGAAAGACTCTGCCAGATAAAAACTAAAGGAGATACTTAGCAACCAGTAACAGTTAAACACGCTAGCATGGCTTGATGGCTTAGGATGAAATTTTAATTGTTCTGTACTGCATTTCTGTTTATAAAGGCTGTGCAGTAACTACAGTGTGTTTTTCTTCCATACGTGAATCCAGACTATTGGCAGCAATGCTGGCTTTAATGAGAACTGCAAAGAAAATCTGGTCTCTAAACAATTGTGGAGGCTGTCATTCTGAATTGTGTTTTGAGCTCTTCAAGCCTTGATTAATAGGACAAGGCATCAGTTCAGAATTCATATGGACTCCAAATGAAGTTCTTCGTTCCAAATGGCCTGCTCTTCTGGAGTGTGCCTGCATTTGGAGCTAGAACCATGTCTATTCAGTACTAATTAGCTAATGCATGTAATAACTTTGG
This sequence comes from Dromas ardeola, assembly GCA_013398915.1. Lineage (NCBI taxonomy): Eukaryota > Metazoa > Chordata > Aves > Charadriiformes > Dromadidae > Dromas > Dromas ardeola. The sequence continues at coordinate 104,459 of VYZM01014608.1, read as the reverse complement.
CTGTGTCTGCATGAAACATCTTCCCGTAATGCTTTCTGCTGTTACTGTCACAGAAATGTCATGTTGCTATTGTAGATGTAAAGTGTGTGAGAACTAAGGTGACCTGCTTAGTGGGTGAGTTGGTGGAGGTAATACTTTGAACTGCTGTGTTTCCAAAGAGAGGAATTTGCTTGTGCTTCTGAGGATCCAGAAGTGTGGCAGCGGATGAGGTGTGAGAATCTGTAAATGCTGAAAGTTGTCCGGTATCTCGTAGTCAATCATCATGTAGTTCCTGCAGAGGGGACAGTTGCAGGTGTTGGCTTTGTACCCCTTACCATTTTTTAAGTTGGTGGCCAGATACAATGACAAGGTGTCTTGGGGCTCAGCAGGTGAGAAAAGCTGGGTTTGAATTTGGTGACATTGTCATGGTCAACTGTTTCTTTTCTCTCTCCAAAGAGTCATTTAGGCAACGTCTTGGTTGATATGAAGCTCATCGATATCAAGGACACTTTACCTGTGGGCTTCATCCCCATCCAGGAGACCATCGATACACGTAAGTTGGTGTCTGTTCTCCAGTCCCATGCCTTGGGAGCAGCCGCTCCAGGGGTGCCAGTGGATTGGGCGGTGGAGGGCTGTGTCTCGGGCAGAGGGACGCTCTCAGCCCTGCTGCTCTCTGGGGTTCCATGTGCATGGCTGGGGGCAGCTCTGGGCTGCGATGAAACAGCAGGGAACGGCTGCAGTTGCTGAGAGAAGGCACCAGTGGAATGTCCAGGGAAAATACCATCCTCACTTCTTCGAGGCAGAAATGGCTTTGCTGCAACATTTAAGCCAGCAGTTCCCAAACAGTGTATTTGGATCCCCCGAGACTGACGGCAGCTGGAGCTGGGTCTGGTGCAGGACTCTGCTTTCAGCAGGCTTGCAGCATGGAGGAGGCTGGGGACGAGCCCCTGGAGCTGCGTGTGGAAGGGCGGCAGGACACCACGCGCGGGTGCTGAGTCTACAGCTGCTGTTCAAGAGCAGGGCCGGTACCAGGGCTCGTCAGTAATGAAATCCAGCCTAGTTATGCGTAGAAAGGAGTTATACGAGCCTGCTTTGCAGAGAATAAGTTATCTGGGTCTGCAGCAGATGAGGATGATTTTTCAGTCACTACCAACCTGGTTCTGATTTGAACCTGTGAGCTAGAAGTGAGAGGCTCTGCTGCCCATTTCCACTCCCCTGGGTCCCCCCCTTTCCTTGCAGAATTCCTGGGTGCGTGTGGCGCAGGGAGGACTCGTCAAGTTATCCTGCTCACCCTTGGGAGTGCTGGACACTTACCGTGTCCTGCTGCAATTCTTGTGAAAGTCATGGTGGAAAGGTGGAATGAGACTTCGTAATTAATTTAAAATGCATTGGATTGCGACCCATACAATCTCTAAAGCAGAGGCGCTGTCTGTATTAATGAAGTGGTGCGTATCCCTGCCTCCGTTAGGATGAATGAACACATTTCGATTGACTGTTTATAGTAAGTTTATTTAAAATTAACTCTGGTTAAGCGTGTGTAATTAATGAATCCAGCTCCTAAACCAAGTTTGCTACAAACTGCAGACTCTAGCCAAGTGTGGAAGAGACAAAAGCAAACAGTCAGCTTTGCGCTTACTGTGAAAGTCAAATAGGAGGTACTGATTTTGTTCAGAGCTAAATTTGTGGTTTTATGTGTTTCTGTGCTGTAATCTAAGTGACAGTTGTTGTAGTAAGTATATTAAATATAGTACTTCTTACTAGGTTTTGACAAAATTTTCAGATGTGGAAGCCTTAAACCCTGGGCTCCTAAAATCAGTTTTAGGCACTTCAGATAAAAGCCCTAGTTTTCCAAAGCAGGAGAAGACTGGACTTCAGGGATGCAGGTATCTACCATCTGTAAAAAGCAGCGCTGTAGCTGCAAAGCTGCATGCACAGATGCTGTATTGACACACCTCGCGCAGCCTGTACGTTTACTGGTGCTGGTGCGACAGCAGATTTCAGAGGCCGGGATGGATTGCTTTCTCCGACGTGTGGATTATGAAGCAGGAGGAGCCTATAGAGACAGGGCTGCTTGCCATCTGTTGAAGTGAGAGCACATTTTTAAACTGGAGGATATTTATTCATATTAAACTGAAGGGGGTTTATTTTGCAGGCATTTGTTTTGTACTTGTTGGTTGTTTCCAGATTTTCATTCAGTATCTGCACTTTAGATTTTCAGTTTATCAATAGACTTCTGTCATGTCTTTCAAGTGCCCGTGCTCACAAATGGAAACCTCACCTTGCTCCCATAGATATTCTCGCAGACTCTTTAGGGTGAGGTAGAGCAATGGTTTCCGAGCACCGCAGATCTGTCTGTGTGCCAGCACCACCCGTTGTCGTGTGGCTGACCCATAGCTGGATGTGGATTGTATCTGCATGCAGACAGCCCATGTGCATATACATGAATTCATTATACAGATAAGCCTTAACTCTGATGGGCTTGAGTTTTACTTGATGGATAATGTGGAAGCAAGTGAAATTGCTGTGAGGTGCACAGTAGGAAAGGGCCGTGCAGCAGGTTCACCCCCCTCTGAACACAGGGCAGTGCAGCACACTTGCCCCATAGGAGGTCCTAGCAATTACTGCTTTGTAAATCTGGTTTATTCCTACAAAGATACCAGGGCAAACACGGCGGGAGTATCATTTCAATGCTTGCTGAGTCAGGAGAGGTCATTAACACTTAATATGTGTGCGATTTGGGCAGAGAGCTTTTATTGTTAGCCCCTCTGCATGGCAGTCTGCTTTTCTGCCTGCTCCTCCTCTCGGTTTGGTTGGCTGTTTGGAAGCACTTGGCAGAATAAACTGACCGGTTGTGTCAGTAGCTTCCAGGAATGTTCCTAGAGGTGATGCTTGTGGGAGGAATATTTAGATATGACTGTCCAGGCCGGTAAGGCAATCATTACCTTGGAAAGAGAAAGTGAATGTGAGAAGTATGTGGAAGTGGAAAAATCACCTGCCGTGTCTGTTCTGTGGTGCAGCACGCTGTGGCATACGTGATGTCTTATCTTCTCTGCAGAGGGTAGTAGGGAGTATTGGTTTATCGCAGTGCCTAATAACAAATCTCACACAGTGTACAGAGAGCTCCTGATAGAAAATTTCTCCAGTCACTGAATGGCACTGCACTGTCTGGTTTGCTGACATATATCTGTTCTTTGGCTCCAGTTCCTGCCATAATTATCTGCCTAATATCTGGAGAGGCAATAAATAATATTTATACCCTAATCTTGCATAAAAACCACCCTCTGTCCTGGGTTGTTTTTGCAGAAGAAATAGCTTTCAGAAAGAAGAGGCTGTGCATTAAATTCATCCCTCGAGATTCTACAGAGGCAGCGATCTGCGATATCCGAATCCTGGGTAGATCTAAACAAGCCCCTCCTCAGTACACATTCATAGGGTAAGTGCCCCTCGCTCCAGAAGCTGTTGTCATGAATTCAGTTGTACCAAGGCTCAGCACCCTGTTTTCCTGTAACTACTAGGTAGTAGTTTGTAAGAGCTGAAGCTCGTCGTTAGAAAAGTCTACATAAGTACAAGCGTTACTGAGTTTGAGGTAGGAATTAACTAACCCCCCCCTTTTTTTTTTCCTCCAATTAGAGTGGTTCTCGCTAACCAAGGTGTTTGTGAAACATGTCACTGCTTGATACTTGTGCACTGTCTAGCATTTGCTTGTAGCATTAATGTCTTCTGTGTTGGTTACACAGGGAGTTGAACAACATGGGCATTTGGTACCGGATGGGCAAAGTTCCGCGCAACCATGAATCTTCACAGCCTGCAACTCCTCCTTCCCAAGTACCGTCTTCGACACCAGCTCCTAACCTGCCGAGGTAAGCTTTCTGCTTTCCGGCCCCTTCTGCTCGGTGCTGCATGGTGTGTTGTTACTAACCTCGCCTGGCAGATCAAGAGCAGGGTACCACTTCACTATGAATGATTACGTGGCATGAGCTGATAGTGAGGGAATGTGTCATTCTTTCAAGTGTTTGCCTACTGGAAGTTCCTTTGGCTGTCCTTGCATGAAGACATATGGGTGAAGAAGTCAGAAGAAAGAAAACGCCTGCAGAGGAAGGGAAACAGCAAACCACACCTTTTCTTTGCTTTGAACTCTGCAGCATGTTGTGGTTTTCAACAAGTACGTGTGGGTCATCCCTGGAGGGTGGGCCAGAACTGTAGCCAAGTCGATTTCTCTCCTTAACCACAGGGAGGGAGAAGCACTTGTGCAGATTTTAATGTATAGGGAGACAAGTTTTGCTCATTCTCCAGAGTCAGTCCACTCATGGTGTGAAGTACTGGCCCTGTTTTTTCTTTTCTTGGACCCAACTGACCCTGAGCGTGCAGAGCAGACTGCTTGTCCTGCGGTGACTGACAGGAGCAGCATTTTTGGGCAGACCCTGGCGTAGTGTCTGCGCAGGTTGTTTTTCCTGTATTACAGGCAATATTTGTGTGTGTGTATTAATGTATGCACTTGTGTGTATACTTGCATGTAACAGTAGTCCTGTATTGACAGCTTACTTGCTGGATTTCTCTGGACAAAGCAGAGTGGTGTTAAGCAACAAACCAACCCAGAGAGAGGTTAAAGTGAGTGCTTTATACTGCTGGCATTTGCTGTGAGAGCACAGCATCCAGAGACAGGCTCCCACTGATGAGGCTCGTGGACTGAGCTCTGGGCCGTGCTATTGCCAGGGCACAGCACATTCTCTATGGGTCCCTTTGGGCTTTTGCTTCATTAAGCAAACATGTATTTTTGCACCAGGCATTTGGTATACTGCAGATACAGTTTACAGTATTACAGTAACTGTTGAGAGCTAGCATTTTGAAGGAGACAGTGGAGAGGAGTTCCAAGGGGATTGGTTTGTATACAAAGGTTGTTGTATCGTATGGGTGGAAAATACTCATGTCCTTTGGAGTCTTGATTTACAGGTCATTTCAGAGAGTGACGCTTTTAAACTGCCGTAAACTGCTCCTGAAAAAGATATCAGATATCTTTGTAAGGCAGGTGTGTACATTTGAGCCTTCACCTATGACCCAGACTTAAATCTACTGTCTTGTGGTGGCTCTGTGAACTCTCCAAAGCACTTGGGCGTTTCTCTCACTGAGAGTTTTGCTCGGTCGCCTCCCACGCCATGGCACACTGCTTGCTGTCCTGTGCTGTCAGGTGTGCTGCAGGCAGACGTGCTGTCGTGCTTCTCAAACAGAGGTAGAGGCACAAGAGATGAAAAGCCAGCAGTCTGCTGGGGACTTCAGCCTGTCCCACTGGGAGCTGGTACGCTGTTTTGAAGCTCCGCTGGATGTAAGCTACATGCTGGCACAGGCCGTGCAAGATCAGAGGAAAAGATGTCTTGATTTTAGGGCACAGACCTTCATTTTCTGTCTGCAAGAAATTCCTGCCTGGGCAGATTTCCACGATAAAGAGAAAAAATTATCATAGCAAGAGAATTGTCAATGGCGGTCCTTAATCACTAAGTGTGGAAGGGTCACTTTATGGCCGAGCAGGGAAGGCTGCAGAGCAGCGTCAGAGCTGTTGGGAACAGGGCCAAAATTAGAGCTCAGAGCATCAGCGACAGTCTGAAAAGAAGTGTTTACAAGGCTTATATATTTTATAACCTCTTGTTGTACAGTTTATGGTTTACAATGGCTGCAAGGAAATTGGATCAGTTTTGTTTTACTTGCCAAATAAAGCAAATGTCAAAATAGTCAATATAAAATGTATTCTAATTTGGCTGAGTTAAAACAGCCAGTATGCAGTGGAATAATTGAATGTTACATTAATGCCTCCTAGTAAAAACCACCTGTCTGTAGCCAGCTCCACTCTCATGCCCTGCGCATGATTTACAGGTAACTTTTACACCACCAGCCTGATCATTCAAAGCATCTTTCATGTCTGTTTTTTTACTCTGATTATTTATTATCCAATATATTTTTTAAGAAATAGAAATGTATATAAAGGTGCATCCTGCAAATATTTCATTATTACGGGGAACACATACTGCTTGAAAGCCTTTTCTAGCACTTTATCAGCAATGTGGTAAGTTACTCAACACTTAATGTTTGTGGAAGATTGTAGTCACAAGTAACCTCTTACTTTTACGTCACCATAGAGAGATGAGATTACACTGGTAGCCAGTTTGCGGTTTTATTTTGTGTGGATATATCCTGACAGGAGCAGCAGTGAGTTATTCTGATGCTGCCGTGAGTGCTAAGAGAAAATCGGTGAGCAGTGCTGAATGGAGAGCACTGTGGAGATTCTGCTGTTAGGCTGGTCAGACATAGAAGCTGGTCTCTTCAGTTGCTGTCTACCGTTATAAAATAATTTTAAATGAGGAGTGTATGCTTGGGTGCTCTGGAACAATTGCTAACACTGGATATAAACTAAACCAGTAAAACACGCCAGTGAGCTTCTGCACAGCAAAACCTTCCTAAATGGAAGGACTTCTTACTGTGGGAGAAGCTTATTTCTGCAGCAGCCACATTTCCGCCTCTGCTCCATGATGTCAGTTACTGATGGCAGCGGATGGCGGCACATCAGAGTTGTCATGTGTCAGGGGTTTGACCTCCACAGCTTGCTGCACGTCAGCAATGCTGCTTCCGCGGCTCGTGTCGCAGGGTTACAGCTCGCAGTCAGAGCTGCACAAGGGGAGGCTTTGTTTGATATTCGTGCTGGACTGCATATGTTATTTTTCAGCCATTTCTTCTCCTTGGTGTTTCCTACTGCAGGCATCTGGCTTAATGGTCTCTCACGGCAGCCCTTGTGCGTCCCAGTGAGGATGGCATGCTGTGCTGTGGAGCACAACCGTGCCATTGTGCAAGGCATCAAGCTGCTTTACTGTCTCTTCTCTCCAAATCCTGCGACAGCTTCTTGGCACTAATGGCAGCCTGGAGAAATGCACTTGCAGTTTCCCATCCTAGAAGGCTGCTTTTAAAGAACTGCTTCTGTTGACTTGAGTCACCAGTGGGAGTTTAATGTGACTTTCCTTGGTACTTCAGCTCTGTGTTCAAGGCCCGTGCTCTCGGGTGCTGCATGGTGACATGGCTTTGGGGAGCAAGAAGATAATCCTTCCCCAAAAGAGCTGCTAGTGATGGGTGACTTGCCCAGCCCTCTGCATGCTTTTGCTTTACCCAGCCTGTGGATTGGTGATTGCCAGTGCATGGCTGGACTTGGAGAAAAGTACATGTTGGGGCATTTGAGCAGCGTCCTGGGGCTCAGCCCCTCGGTGCCTCAAGCTCTGTTGCAGTAGGCTAGAGCAGGGGTTGTGTGTGATGTTCTCCTCTCTGCGAGTCCAGTTCCAGCCTTTTGGGAGCAGGTCCCTGACTTCTGTGAATGTGCCCAGAGCCAACCTCGAACCATTTTGCCTTGTGGCTGCCTATGCGATGGCTTCCGTCACAGCCACGGGGCTTTGTGAGCCCCTGTGGCTTCTGTGGTTGGGGAGTGCGTTTCGCATCCCTTCACGAGGTGCTGCAGGAGTCTGTACCACCGTCATTCAAACAGCCCTCTCACAATTTGTCAGCTGCAAGCAAGATGTCAGTCAGTACTGCTGAAGTGTGTTTTACAGTGACAGACATAATTGCACTTAACTTTTTGCGTGGATGTTATCGATCTCTGATGGATACTTTGGGAAATGGAGCACTCTGATTGCAGATGATGTGTCACAGGCGTTTAATCTTCCTCTCAGAAAGACTGGGATTCAGTCACAACTTTTACTTGTTGATGTCAGGTTTTGAAAATGTAGATTCGTGCTGACCCCGGGAATCGTTCAGTCATTTAGTTTGCAGGGCTGTCATCTGAAAGGTTAATGGTTTACAAGGGAGAAGGAAGATCTTGCTGCAGTCCGCTTGTATTCGTATCATGCATTAGTGTGGCTGAGCACTCGGCATCTTGGTTCAGACGGGCAGAACCCCTCTGGCTGCCTTCCTGGGATGCCTGTGGCACTTCTCCATGGCTGCTCTAATCGAGAACCAGAGCGGTGGGGCAGGGGAGAGGGCAGGTGAGCCCCAGCTGCAGGTCTCGGTGGGGCTTGCGGTGCCTGCTGCCATCTGGGAGGCAGAGCCGCGAGTCGACCAGAAAGGCACATGGGTGAGAAAGCTGTGTTGGCCGAGTGCCGCACTTCCAAGCGTGCCTGGTGCCCAGAAGAGGTGGCAGGGCTGGCGGGACGCCTGGCCTGGCCAGGAGAGGCCAGCGGTCCTGACGTGCTGCAGCTCGGGAGGGAGCTGCCGTCCTGGTGGGCAGCAGTCGGGAATGCCGAGCGGCTCGGTCAGGTCTCCGCACGTGGGGCTCCTGGTACAGCCAGGCGGGAACCGTCATGGGCACCAGCAGAAGGAGGCAGCAGTTTGCAGAGCCAGATGGAGGATGGGGAGAGGGGTGGCTGCTGCCCTGAGAGCCTCACGCTGCTGGTGCCGCAAGGTTCCCATGCGCGTGGCCACGGGGACAGCCGGAGCTGGCACGAGCCTGCCGGATTGAAGGGGCACGGTTTTCTCCTGGCTAAACCACAACAGGTAAGCTGGAGCGTGGCAACCGGTCACAGTCAGGGGGAGGCAGGCACAGGGGGTCTGTGTCCAGCCGGGCAGTATGAAATGCCGGCCGTCAGCAGGCGAGGGACTGGGCTGCCAGTGCTGGAGGTGGGGCCCAGCTGGAAAAGGCAGCGGGTGCTCCGTACTGCCCTGGCGGGGGGGGCGCAGGTGGGCTGCTGGCCCCTACAGCAGCACCAGTGTGGCCATAGGGCTGCTCTGTCCCAGGGGAGGCGACGGTCCCTCTGGACTCTGCCTGTGGCGGCTCTACCCCAGCCCAGGAGCAATGCCCAGGGCCAGCAGCATCGCACCTCTCCCTGCCGCCTGCCTCCTGCCCGGTGTCCGGGCTGCTGCTGGGAGAGGGGCTGTGCACCATGCCAGAGCTGGGCCCCAGCATACGGCTGCTGTGCTCGTAACTCCTGCCTGATCTGCATGGCTAATAAGGTACAGAACCAGCTCGTTTCTGCTGCAGCTCTCAGCCCTCGCAGCTGCGTGGCTGGCAGCTGTCCCTCCCTGCGCCCTCTCCGTCCTCTGAGCACGGTTGGTCTGTGCCACCAAGTGCTCAGGTCTTGAAATCCTGATCTGACGGGAGTATTGCACTGGGGAAGTGCTGCTCTGGCTTTGATAAGAAGATAACAACTGCCCTACTTAAACCCCTGAAATAAGAGCAGGATGTGTAAATTTTCCTCCCGTGCTCCCAATTACCTTTTAAATAGCCAAGCTGCCCCTCCTTAGAAAAGGGAAACGATTTGCTCATGGTCCTCAGCTCCCAGTGGAGCTTAATATTAAGGAATGTAAGAATTTTCTTTCTAGGCAGAGAAGTCTGATTTTTCAAATTGATTTATTAATGGTGTTTGAACTTTGTCGTGTAAGCTTGGAAAGTGATCAGTGTGTGGCTTTCTGCTGGAGGCTGACGATGTGCAATAGGTGGCAGCTAATAAAGCAGCTCCACCATCCCAGTGTGCTGGAGACCTGAACTTGTGCTGACGACCACCAGCCTTGCTCTGTGCACTGGGCTAATTGAAGGGAAGTGGGAAGCCTTTTACCTTCCCTATTTTTTAAGTAGCAGCAATATTATTTATAAATAACTATCTTAAAGAAAAAATTAAGACATTTAAAATAGATTTTATGGAGAGTCTGTAGAGGAAAAGGTTCCAGGGTTTCAATGCTTTTCTGCTCTGGCGGGGAACAAAGCCAAGACTTGAGCGAGCTGCCGTGGGCTGGAGGCAGACACCGCTGGTAGCCTGATGGCCAGGATGCTTTTGCAGGGTGGTGGGGGTCTACCTTCAAGGCCCTCATCTGAACCAGATGCTACCAAATCAGGAGTACTTTGGGATGGATGTTTCTGGTTTGCCAGTGGGATCTTCTGACAGTCTCGTCTGTTCTACCAAATGCACCCTTTGTGATGGAGTTGCGTTTTCTAATCTGTTTCATCAAAAGAGCTCAAAAGTAAAACTACCTTCTGATCTACAACTAATAAAACAGATTCCTTGGCTTGAATGCTCAAATCACTTGTATTGTGAAATACAGCACAATATTCCTAGTTTTTAAACTATGTACCCTACACGAGGCCAAGGATGGTACAAGGGCTGGGTTCACGTCACAGTAGCTACGGATTAAAAAACCCAATGAGATTGAAACAATAAGTTAAAGCTTGGAGGAAGTGTTTCCATAGACCCATTCCAGTGGGTGCGGTCAGAAGCACAATTTAAGGATGAAATGTCCGTGATGTGTGTACACTGTGCAAATCTGAACAGGATGGTTGGAGTGGGTAGGGGATGCTGGCATCCATTTATCCAGGGCCTGTTTCCCATAAGGAATTTGTTATGAAACTGTACTGACCGTATGGCTCACATCCAACTCAGCTGGATGAAGACGTGCAAAAATTGGTCACAGTCCAGTATGTTTTAGTGGTAGAAAATGATGATTAGGAAAAAATGTTTAAACAATATGAGTGGCTTCCAGGCACAAGAACCTCTTGCAGCAGCCGAGAGAGAGAGAGATTAACTGTAGTTAGAAGAAGTTTGATTGATTTAGCTGATTTTGAGGATGCATTGAAAAATTTGTGGAGTGCTCTGAGTGAAGAGGGTTCGATATCCGTAGAGTCATTTTTCTTTATAGAGCCCCGTTCCTGGTATAGTAATATTCCTGGAGGCATATTTTCTTTAGGGTATAGCGTCAGGTCATTAAGTACAAGCCAAAGGTATTCATTCACAGACGCTATATACTCAGTTGTTAAATAAGCCCTGCAGGGAAATTGAGCGTTTTTTCCCTAAAACTTCTGTGTTGTCTGCTGTTTAATATGATCTCTGCCACTGTTGATTTGTAATCTGTGCTTTCACCCTGAAGTGCATGTGGTTGTGTTCAGATATTTCCTTCTTTAAATCAATCACTTTCACCATTTTCCAAAACACTTCTTGAGTTTATTGCTTTTAGTAAAGTGTTTGGACTGTCATTATTTATTACTGGCAAAGTGCTGACAACGTGCTCTTCCCAAATGAGTCTTTATGTGGAATATTTGTTTAGCAGGTTTTGCAGGGGGTGTCGCTGCTCCCCGTGAGCTGGGCTGTGCCTGCAGCACCCCAGGGCCGGGGGGGTCCCCGGGCAGCCCCTCCGCGAGGGGCTCCTCTTGCAGGTACGCGTCTCCTCGGATGCGGGAGCCCAGGCTTTGTTGTGCTGATTAATTTGACGGAATTTAAAATCCTAACCGAGGAAGCCCACACCGTGTGTAATTTATCTTTTTGGAGTATTTCTGCTGTTTGGCAATTTTTCCCTACTGCTTCATTATCTGAAAACTCCTGACTCTGGAGAGTGGGGAGTGAAGGATGTGGAAAGCTGCGCTCTTCCCGCTGCAGCCTCCAGAGACGCCGTGCTGCTCATCTCCGACAACCACTTCATAAGCACTTCATGCCTACAGTATGAGGTCTTAGTTCTTTGATGCAGTCCTCTGCCTATAACAATTTAATGGGCTGCAGCTCAGACTTACAAGCAGCGTAAATTAAACTTGTTGGGGTTTTGCTATTGTTTGGCAGCTGTTCTATCCCGTTTACTTAAGTCCTCTGATCTAAATTAATCCCTGTATAGAGGAAGCTGCAGGAGCTTCGTTCTGCATTAAGCCTTACATTTTGGGTTGCTGGTCTGCAGCAGATCATGCTCCCTTGTTAGCATCGTCGGGGCTTGTTCCGTTCAGCTGGTGACAGCTTTAGTTTTGACAGAAAGCGCAGCATCCTTTTCCCCTGTCCTCGAGGCGGGGTGGTCGGGAGGGGGATGCACAGCGCCGTGCTCTGTGGAGTGCGCTGGGTACGCGTGCTGCGGACAGCCCTTCTTCCTTTCTACAGCTGGGAAAATGAAACGGGTAAATCTAAAAGTGGAAAGAATCACTCACTCCCTTTTTCATTCTCTCATGCATTTGGGCTTTTATAAAATCTGAATCTGGCACCACCAGCTCTATTGATTTTTGGGGAACAGGATATTTTAGTAGCTTGGAATGAGATGAAATGCTTGCTAAGCCCATATGTTGCTTGTTTTAGGGAAAGGGTCAGGAAGGTTTTAGAAAGTATTTAAATATTTGGTTTACACGATTAGAATAGATTGTCTGGAATGAAGTCCATTACCCGAGGTGGTTCTTGCCTCACAGTTTTGTTTTTCATTGCAGTTCTTTGGAGTATGAGGTAGGTGTTCTGGCATCGCGATGCCTGAGCACAGTAAAAGTTAAGGGCTGTGAATAAATACTGTCGATGGGATTCTGGACGCTGCTGCAGCCGTAGGTATCTGCTGCGGTGCTGTCTGCACGCTGCAGTTTGGAAGATGCATTTGGTAGAGTGAGCAGTTGCTGAGAGTCCTCTGCCTGTCAGTGAAGCTCGGGCAGCTCCTCCCTCAGGAAGGGGCTTTTTCCTCCAGAGGCAATGCGTTCAAGTTGGATTATGTTTCTTGAGAGCTGCAGCCTGATACTACCTTCTTGTAGGTGTGTTTTCAGCTTTCTACAGCTTGGAATTTAATTGTTCTGTCCTGGTTTTTCATGAGGCATGATCTTTGCATAAGCCATTGTTACGGAAGATACGGTTCTTTTTGTTGGAAGGTGTTCCTATGAGACGGCAGTTCTTGCAGCACCGTTCTTAGGTTTGTTTAAAATAAATTGGAGTCATGACAGTGGTCCATCAAAGAGGAGGACAATTCATCTGCAGCGTGCAGTATAGTTTCTAATATATTTGATTACGTGGGGCAGTTCTTAAAAGTTTTGCCTGATTTCTCCACCATGCTCATCCAATCCAGTTGGAAAGCGAAAACGTACCGTTCTTTTGGCTGTGCGTTGTTGATATTTTTATATGAATTATGAAGCATCCTTTGATATCTGGCAGTTCCCCTTATGATCCTCTGTTACTTTTTATGAGTACTTGCCCCCTAACTTCAAAAGCAGTTCATCACCTTCCTGCAGACAGTTCTTAATAACTGATTTGGAACTGTCAGGCATTCCTGGGCCTGTTTTATGCGAGTTTCTCTCCAAAACCTTTCAAAAAGTGGCCATAATGTGCACAGACCTCAAACTACCTTTGCTGGCATGTGCAGGATCTCTCTCAGCACGTGCTGCTTCTGTTGCTGTCGTATGTAGACTTGTTCCGTAGATTTAATGACTAAAAGAAAAACTGAAGTTAAGAGAGTAATTAAATCTGCCCTGTCCTGAACTGTGCTGTTGCAGTTGTTTCATCCTAAATTGTCTGGAAATTATCGTCTGCTGGGGAAAAATATTTTTTGTATTTAACCCATGCTGGAACAGGGTGGTTTCAGCGTTGGAGGGAGCGGGCAGAAGCCTCGCTGGGGCCGGCATCTGTCTGTCCGTCCTGGCAGCACCAGATCTGCCTCGTTGCTTTCATCCAGCAGGGAGGCAGAAAGCTGCTTTTTGTGACAGTTCAAAAGGAAAATAATTGGCATGGGGTTAGTTAATGTGAGTTGCCATTCCTTAACATTAGAGATTCCACTAAAGTACTAATAATTACTGTTAATATCTTTCAGTGGAAACTTTCAGAGTAAACGAGCACTGGTTGAAGCAGTATTTAACGGCATGCTGCTGGCATGATAAGAATGCAAATAAGCGTTATTAGCCTAATGATTTTGCTGTCGCCATGGCTGTGCAGCAGTAGTGTTGTGAATATGTCATGCAGTACCCGTGAATTTGGAAAGTGTGTCAAAACACAACTTCAATTAGTTTGCTCTAATTATGGCTCTAGAGAGTTCATAACTGTATCACTCCTCATTAAAAGAGATTTTCTTATATGGATTAATACAGCACATAGAGGGATGTTTGAGCGATCTGAGGCAGAGCTGTGCGGAGGGAAGATGCCCGTGGTGGGAGGTGCAGTGGGTCCTGTCCCATCAGCTCCCGGTGTGGGGCAGGGGCCGGGAGAGGCCCTGGGGGGGTGGGCAGGAGCAGGCGGCTGTGCCAGGACAGCCGGCGGGTGGCCGCTGCGGTGTCCCTCAGGAGAGGATTTGTCCCTCCGCACGTCAACCTGGCGGATGATTCTGGACAGGTTTTTTTAAAAAAACAAAACAAAACAACAAAAAAAAACAACCCAAAAACACCAAACCCCAAAAAACAAACAACAAAAGAAAACCCCAACAAAACCCAGACCAAAGCCCAAATGCTGTAGTAGGAACCAGACTTGATGCTGAAATAGAGATCTGGCCTGACAGCTCTTCTGTGGTAAAGGTCGCGGAGCGCATGTGGGCAGAAGCCTGTGTGGGTCCGGCGGCTCCGGAGGAGCCCTGTGGGATGCCAAGTGCCCGTGTACCTTTCTCAGGGCATTGGTAGCGTCTTTTCAAGATGTCTTTTCTTCTTGCCTGAGCAGGTTCTTGCTTTGCAGAACGGGGAAAAGATTCTTGTGCTCACAGGTGAGCAGTTGGTGAAGGGTTACAGTAGTAATTGTTTAAATCTTTTAGGCTTTCCTCCCAGTTCTGTGATAATTTGATGAAGAACTTCACCCTAATTAAATATTCAAATTAGGAATAAGTGTCAATATGGCTTCCCATTGCCTAGAATGATGATTAATTGTATTCAAAACTCTAGTGGCCGCTGTAATCTAAACCAAACCGTTGTTCTTGATTATTTCTGCAACACATTTACCATGTTTTTGTTTTAAAATTTAAACTAGTAATTGATTTGCCATATGCCGCAGAGCTGCACATACTTTCACGATATGTGTTTAGGAACTTAGGGACTTTGTAATTGGGATTTTCTTCCTTTTCAATGGGAGCCTTTTTTCTTTTTTTTTTGTCTTCTACAATGCAAAATGATTTGGCTTTCACAACGCATGAGGAAAATGCATTATGCAATCAACTTAGTAGGTATAAGTTATATTGATCCTGGACAAAGTTTGCATTAATTTAAAATAAATCAGACTTTGTTTCCCATTTTTCCCTACAACAATGTCATGCTTTTAAAAAAGGGAAGGGCAGAGCTGATCTCCTCGCAGTTGCTGCCCTCCGTCCTGTGGTCTTGCAGCTGCATGTTCTCCTTGGAGAGACCTGGCTCTCCTGGGCGCAGCTCAGTGGGAGTGATGAAGTGCCCCTTCGTCCTACCTCGGAGATGGAAAGTGGCCATGGAGGGGGGAGATGGGCTGTCATGACAAATGCCCTTGTAACAGCCGCGTTCAGCCCCCCGGGGCTGCCAGGCCGGTGTCGGCAGTGGCTGAGCCGGCATGTTCTCCTCGCCAGCCCCAGGAGCGGTTGCAGGAGTGCCGGTCTGCTGAGAGCGGGTCTCATGGCGCATCCCACGCGGGGCACGTGCAATTTCCCTGCTGCGAGGGCATACCTCGGCATGTCTTCCAATGTTGGTACGTCTGAAATGGAGAGCGAAGAGGATACTCTGTGGACTTAGGCAATGAGCTCTGGATACGTCATCTTCTGCTGCCGATTTGTGTGTGTGTGGTCACAGTCCCTCGGACGGCGAGCGATTCATTTTAATTACACGCGTGGAACGTGCGCACCACTTCAGCATATGGCGCTCGGGAAACTTGGTGCTCGTGTGAGCTGCCAGACACACTGGTGGCGACTGGGGACTTGGTTCAGAAGGTCTTTTGCAAACAAGGGATTCGGAGCTCTACTGGAAGGCTGCTGCGCGACGGCCCCTTTGTGGTGCTGACGCAGTGCCTGCTCTGAGCTGCTTGTGGGACTGTCCCCTCTGGCCAAAGGGATGCTCATCACCTCTCTTGCGGCCTGCGGTGGTCTGGCCGGGTGGAAGAGGGTCAGCCTCTCCTGCAGCAGAAGCTGGTAGAAACTTTTAAAATACTCTGCTCAGAAATGGGCTTTTTATGTAGATCTGCTTTGTTTACTTTCAGAACAATTCCTGCTGTTTTGTTTGTGATGAAGAAAGCGGTCCCCCTTACAAGCAAGAGACATTCAAAAGTCTTTCTGTTTAGCTGTTTTGGTGCCTCGGAAAGTATTTTTGGATACTGCTATTAAAAAACAAATGAAAAGCATGTAATGCCTACAGGCACTGGTCTTCTGTTTTAAAGTGTGTTCATGACAAACCTGCCTCTGCTCGCAAAGAGACTCATATGGATTGTGTTTTAAACAGCAAACTGTTAGCCAAATTCGAAAATATTTTCACACCATCTTTTTTTGGTTAGAAATAGCTTTGGGAAGCACAAGCAAACTCAAACTGATGTTTGCTTTTTCTTATTTTATCCGTGCTGTTCACCATCAGCTGCATCACGGTCTAAAAATACATAGTTCTTCACAAAATGCGTGCTGCTTTTAAAGGCAGATAATTTCCAGATGATTTGCTTGATAGATAAAACCTGCTAGCTAAGAATGTGGATTTGATGCTCTGCTGGAGAATGCACAGGCCCTTTCTCGCAGGTAGGGCGTTTGAGAGAGGACATGAGGTTTTCCGGGCAGGAGCGCGATGCCAGGGGTCTGGCCGTGGCCAGTAGCTCTCACTGGTGGGAAATGGTAGCTGCTGCCTTGGCTCTCGCCCTGCACTAAGCCTTTCTGTGGAAAGGGAGCGCCTTCATTACGTATGGCAATGGGGTCCAGAAGATTAATGACAATGTTTTATAAAAATTCACACAGACCTGGGATCGGCATTAGAAGAATACAGATTTGAATTAGAAGGAAAAAGCCTGACTCTCTCATCAGAGCGTGGAAATCTGTGGGCTATCGGTAGCGGTTACTGGCAAAAAGCCTTTTCTCCTGGCAGGCTTCTCATGGGAGCCCTGTGGCTGGCCGCGCCGGGGGCACTGTGGTGGCAGAGGCAGCGGCGTGTCCCCTGCAGCGAGCAGCCCCGCTCGAGCTGTCCCGGGCTGTGTCCTGCCGGCAGGGTGCCGGCACTGGCTGTTCCTGTCCTGCCCGTGGGCCTGTCGGGTCCATCCGCGGTGCCAGAGCCTGGCGCCGAGCAACTCTGGGTCTGGCAGCTCCGCGTGCAGCCCCCGCTCCTGCCAAGGGCCTGCCGGGAGCGGGGCTCACCGAGTGCCACATCCCACCCTCCCGCACCACCTGGTCCTGGGGAGGTCGCCCACCTCATCTTCTAGCCCATGTCTAGGTTTGCCGTGTGCTGGGTTTTGTTTTTAATAGCCTCTGAACCACTGAAAATACTTTCAACCTCACTTCTATGAGCTCCGTTTTTTCCTATTTATAGGAAGGTTTAATGGAAGATGTAAAAAAATCTCTCTGCTGCAGGAATACTGAGCAGGGCGATGTTGGGAGGGAGGCCGTTGGGCTGCAGCTAGAGGTGAGGAGTGAAATTTGGCTTCCCTTTGCTCAGGGGCTGGCGTAGGCAGCTCAGCATCTGCATCGGCCCTGCCTTGGGGAGCACGGGAGCGTGCAGCAGGCCCTGGGTAGGTTTGGAGCAGGCCTTCGTCATCAAGAGAGTTTCAAAGATCATATTTATGAATGTACTCAGAATTTTTTGGCACAGATAAAGCCAGAGCACTTGCTGTTAGCGCTTTCTGCCTTAAAGGAAGCGCGGCTGAGTCCCACAGGGTGTTTGGCCACACTCTCGATGCCGTCTGATGCGGGGGGGGGGGGGGAGGGCG
>VYZM01014608.1:60193-85730 GCA_013398915.1 Dromas ardeola | reverse complement strand
AAAAAAAAAAAAAAAAAAATCTGCCAACGAATATTTTAGCTGTTTTTTATTTTTAACTAGTACTAGTCTGCAGGGAAAATGTGTATTTAACTAGAGCAGTGAGGCTCAAGCCCATTCCTTCACCCCCACAGGTACAGGTACTTGTTACTGTGCTTCAGGATGACGTGGGGGGTTCGGTTTGGAGCTGGGGTCCCTGTGAGCTGCCCCTGACAGCTCTGCCCCTCCAGAGCAGATCCTGCCTTTCTGCAAGGAGGAGCGAGCTAAAAAGGAGTGTAGCCTGATGCTCTGGGCCTGGGAAGAAACGCCTCTGGGAGCGAGAGGCAGGGATGCTTTACAGCCTTGTACCTCATAGAGTCTGTCACTTCTGGGTGTGCCGAGAGCTGTGTGGTCTGGAAACTACTCGTGAACCACAGCAAAAGGGCTTTTGGTTCTGCAAACTAAAGAAAAACATTAGGTGCAGCTGGGGCACAACAGTGGGTTTCACCTGCCTCTCCTGGGCTGGGGCTGGCTCGTATTCTGGGCTTCAGCCGAGGAGTGCTGGGGTACAAGAGGATTTTCCTTAGAATGATTTTTTTTTTTTCTTGAGAAATGTTACACCTGAACAAATACTGTGATAGGCATGGTAGAATCACACTTAGCCACAGTTTTCTCTTTGTTATGTCATTTTTGCAAAAGGAGAAAAATACTGGCTTTAAACCTGACTCTCTCAAAACCTAATGAAAGTACAGTCCCTTCGTCTGGCTGAAGGAGAATTTCAGATTTCAGGACAGCTTGGAAACCCAGAAAAAGCAGCAGTGGATTCAGTGGGCTGTACAATAGATAGTGCTTGTGCATAATCAGGGAAGAGAAGATGGCAAAAACGTGCCATTCACAGGTTCTTGCTATTAATAGTGAGTGACACTTCTAACATGGGAACATGGCATTAATTCATGTACCATAATCAAAGGGTTATTTAAAAGGTAATCTCTGACTGAAACTGCAGCTTCAGGTTCCTAAATAGATGGAATATAACAATTGCATAATTCTTGTCAGTACTCGTTTTTCTTGTTACTCTCCTGCCCTAATAGATTTAGAAATGTAAGGGAAGGCGTGCTCTTGTGTTCACATGAGACAGTCCTGCATGGAGGATGGAAAACTGTGCTTTCTCTCCTGAGAAAGCATCAAATGCACAAACAGCAAGGCAGCAACTCGGTGTGGATGTTGCCGAGAATGCCTCTGCTCCGGCACTTCCCACGGGCGGCCTCTGCTTGCAGTGCAGCCTGGAAAGGTGCCCGTTCTGCAAAGAACCTGAATGCCTTACCAGATACGATAGGCAAAGCAGAAAACAGGCCTGCAAAACTGGGCATGGCATTAGTCTTCCACATTTGCACGAGCACATTTCAGTCCAGGTATGTAACTTCCCCCCCCCCGCCCCCAACTGCACATTCTCCTCCAGACACGTTGTTATACAAGCTGTTGTGCATACATGTGCTATAATGGCTATTGCAGCTGCGATCCTTTCTGAAGAAGGGTTTCGTCATATGAAACATCCTGTGCATTGGCAGGGATCTTCATGCGTAACTCCTGACCACTGCTGCCTTTTCAGCAGCTGTGATGAGGTGCTGGGACAATTCCCTTTGCGTGCTTACACGTTGCCGAGGTGGATTAGCCCCCAGACGTGCTGTGGAAACCATTCCGAAGTTTCCTGTTACGTCGTTGCAGTTGCAGCCAGTCCGTTTTAGCTGCGCCACAATGTGAGTGCCTCACTGCGGTGCCATGGCAACGGGAAATTTATTAATGCGCTTCCACTGTCGTCCCTAATTGCTCTGCTGGGAGGTGGTTTGCCGCGGTGGGTCCTGGCTGCAGCGTGCTTTTGCTGCGGGCTCTGGCGCCGGGGAAGGTGTGCGGCGGCGAGCGGGCAGCATGGCGGGCGAGGTGACCGGAGCGCTGCCGGGTGCAGGACTCCGCGCTGGCCCTGCCGCGCGTGGGCGAGCCTGCGGGCTCCCTCTCTTGGCTCATAGCAAAACGGGAGGTTTCCTGGTGCTGGCGCAGGGAAACAAAAGCCGTTACGAACCATCTCTTGTCTTCTAGTTTTGGTACCGCCTCAGTCTGAGCTCTTGTGGGGGCACAGCATGGGCTGTGACGGAGGGGGAAATTAAGAGCTGAAGCACGGTCTCCGTTCTCTGTCTGTAGACACCCAAGATTTTCTTAGTAATCAATGAAAAGGACACTTCCATCTTGGCTATAGCCTATTTATGGAAGGTGAAATGAATTTTGGCTGTTGAGCCTACTCTGTATCTCAAAATACATTTTGGCAGAAATTGCCAGATCCCCACTGGAACTGTCGCGTTACTCCTTGGGGTGTGTAATGTAATTATTATCATAAAGCTGGAGCTGAGGAAAAAATGGTCCTGAAAGTAGTAATTACAGTTTTTAACCAGCCTTTTGTTATTTCCAGTCTTGGCAATGAAACATTCAAAGTTAGGGAGACTCCTCTTTGCACAGTAAACTAACGAATCAGTCTTTGACAGGGTGCTTATAGGAAACTAATGCCCGGAGCCCGCAGCCCCGCGCCGGGAGCCCGCCATGTGCTGCTGCGGCACAGTGCTGCCGCCTGCGCTGCTGGCATCGCCCCCAGCGCCCAGAGGCTCCCGTCCCACCCCGTGCCATGCGCCCGGGAACGAAAGGCAGAATTACTCCTAAGCTGATGTGCAGAAGGTGTCTGGGTGCTGCAGGGAGCGTGGTGCCGAGGAGCTGACAGGTTTAATGTGCGCATTGGAATGGGCAGCTGCTGGAAGAAGAATGCCTCGCTCCAGACAGACCTGTCGACAGACACTGCTCAGTATTTCACAGCGTAGTCTTTCTTCATGGCCTTCAGCTTAATTAAGATGTTGTTGTAACTACATACTGCCTTCATTTCAGCCTTCAGCATCTTCTGGCTGCATATTGCTTTGGCTTATCAGAGCCACAAGGACAGTGAGGGAGAGAGGGAGCCCTCTCAGGCAGCCACAGATAATAACGTACAGGGAAAATTCCTGAATGAAGTGAAAAATTATTTATAATAATGGTACTCAAATAGAAGGGAAATAAGTCACTCTAAGGGTATATAAATTTTTATGATAGTGTATAAACAGCCATAGCTTGCCTTGTCTCCCATCTATCCCAGCAGAGAATGAGCGCAACATCTAGCATAAAGAAAAATATAATAAGAAAACGAAGAAACGAATGGGAAGAGCTGGAGGATTGATCACTTGGTGTATTTGTATATCCTGATGTAAAAGGTGCTGCTGACAGGTGGCCAGGTTTCTTCTGTATAAAACCATGTGTGTGCTGTCAGGGCGGTGTGAGCAGCCTTGTTTCGATTGATGAATTGCCTGCTTTCTTGATTAAACCTTCCGTCACTTAAGAAACAAAAAGCCTGTGTTTGGATGGCAGAGTGGGACATGTCAAAAAAATCTGTCTGCTTTACCTTTGTGCAGATGTTGGGCACAGACTGTAACATGTATTATTAAAATGAATGTGGCATTTACTGTGCATTATTTCTTTCCTGGGAGAAAGGACCTGTAAATTATATGCTAATAATAAGCTTTAACCCTTTCAGACACCAAGAGATTTAGGAGTGCAAATACTCCTGCAGGCCTCACTAATTGGATGGGCCCAGATACTGCCGTAGCTCCCCGAAGTTAATAAACAGCATGTTTCAGACCGGTATGCTGGTGCCTCTTGGGGATCCTGCCTCCAGTAAGTTTTCCGCTGTGGAAGTGCCTCTGAAACGTAAACCTTTTGAATTACAAAATCTTCCAGTGAAAGCCCCCTTCAAATTCCAGTTGCAGGCGAGAGCTGTCTGTGCCTGGGGATGAGGCCGGCAGCGTGGCGGCTGCTCCGCTGGCCATGCACGGCCTCCTGGGGGGGGACAGCGCTGGCAGAGCCGCCCGTCCCGCACTGGCTCCAACCTGGGTCTGCGCGTTCAGAATGCCTTCGACCTGACAGTTTGAGATGTGCCCAGCCCATTCGTCTCAGGGAGAGGATTAGGGATGGAAAGAAGTCCTCACGTACCTTGCAGGGCACGTGGCAGGATGTTGGGCTGGAAACAAGTGACTGGGTTTGCAAGATGAGATTGTTACGGTCTCACCTGTGGCTTCTGGGATATCATGGGGTGCTCCAAGGCACGTCCCTCCCCGCAGCGCAGGCTTTCCCTGCTAAAGTCAGGTGGGCAGAGCTGCTGCTGGCTTCGGTGCGGCACCCTGCACACTGCTGGGTATGGTGGTCGTCTTTTGCCCTGAAATTTTACTGTACCCAACTTCGGAGTTGTGTTGCAGATAGATGTGTTTGTCGATTGTAGCATACAAACTTACGGAATTTGAATATAGGGTAGTTGATAATTGCACCTTCTGTTGACCTGCTCTGTCAAGACAGAAATGGCGTTGCATGGAGCGTACCAGATACTTCTGCACAGGCCCATCACGGTGTGTGTACAAGGTAATTAGAGCCTCTCTGTACCAATTTTGTGTATGAAACAAGTGTATGAACTTACAGATACTGCTACAGCTGTAGTCTCGTAGCCGGAAACGTAACTTCAGTCATACAGTCCTGTCTCTAAGGGTGGTTGTTCTAGCAGAAACCGGGAGATAACAAGGTGATCACAGTTACCCTTGGATAGGACGGAGTTTCATTTTTTTGAACACTTAACTACAGAAACTGCTGAAAAAGCAACAGAACAAAAGTAGAACATACTTCGGTACGTGTTTGTTGATAGTATTTTCAAATAATACTTGCCAGCTGTCAGCCCAAAACAATTAAAACGTTTGTGCAAGTACTTTAGGCAGTTGATGTTAGCTTGCCGTACTGATATGCTATCTGTAAGTTTGGTACCTCAGGTCGCGTTAATCCATAGAAATAAAACAGGGTCCAGAAGCATGTATTATTGTACTTTATGAAAGTTAACTTGAGTTGTTTTTTAAAATATGCATAAGAATCCCATACCGTTTGGAGAGTTCCCGGTTGAGTTGTAGATCCTGCAGAAAGTGCGGTGGAGCAGCGGTGGGGGCTCTGCGCAGAGCCCATCCCGTCCCGTGCTGGAGCGGGGACAGCAGAGCGCCTCACCCTGCGCCACAGCCTGTCCCCGCGGCCGTGCACGCCGTGCTGCTGCTGCGTGGAGCTGTGCCCTGCTCCAACACTGCTTCTCACCGCGCTTAATTCCCTTCTTTACGTTCAGGCCATCCGTGATTACAGTTGCTGTTTTCTGAAAATGCCGGCATTCTTCAGGTTTGCTGGCACTGAACTGAAGGCGAAGGTTTTCATTCTCTTCAAAGGAAAAGTGCCATGTCCTCTGGGCTGGACCCGAGATGTCACATCCCGGCACATGTCACACGCTTTATCTGCTGATGAAGCAGCGTTCCCGGTTGTGAAGAGGGCTGCAATACCTGTCATCTGTTTGCTTAGGAGCGACGGGTTTTCAAAGCAGTTATTTGATGCGGGAATGCCTTTGTGTGTATTTCTTATCTTAAAAGTACTATTTTGTGATTGTCTTTAACCGTGTTGTCAACACAGTCACTTGTGGGAAGTATTTTTCCCAGAGAAACTGCACTGAGCATCAAGGAAGGGAAAGGCAGCCAGGTGCCGCTTGGCATCGGCTGTCGCGTTTGCCAGCTCGCCATGAAGAAGGATGTTTTTGTGGGCAGCTCTCAGAGGTAGCGCTGTCTCCAGGGCTCCAGCTTGTTTAGTTTGGAACTGTGCACCAATATTTGTTACCTTAAATATTTACCTTTAGGAGGTAAATATTTATTTAAATGTTTATTTATTGTTACATTTCAAACATAAATATTTCTTTATTATATTTAAATATTTATTTTCCTCTTTAAGACACTTTGTAGAAAGGTCAGAACAACGTTTGTGATCCGCCAGGGTAGCGGGATGGGTTTGTGTGCGCTCTGGTGGGCCGCAGGTAGTGACTGGGCGCAGGCAAGTGGTGGAAGTCGTGGTCGCGAGGTGGGAGGGTTGGGCTGCAGCTTTGCGATCGCAGGTTCCAGTCAGAGTTGGACCCCCTGGGTCACCCAGGGGAGCTTCCTTGCGGGTGGGGGTGCGGGGGTCGGTGCCTTGGAGCTGTGTCCCTCCAGGGCCGCTGCGGGAAGAGGGGGATGGCTCCTTAGCTCCGGTAGGAAATACAGCAGGGTTTGGTGTTCCTCCACAGTGGTTTGTAACCCAGGTCTCTGGAGGCAGCAGAGAGAGTGGAAACTGCTGGTAAAGATCCGGAAAAATATCAAAGCCAGTGGATTCCTGAAAAGGAAACGGAGATTCTGTTCTGTATGGGGTGATGCCGGCCTTGGCAGGGGGCAGCTGTGGTTTCTCTGGGCAGCTTTGTTGGAAGCGTATGTTTCACACGCTGCTCTTGCAGCAGTAGTTTGCTCCCGGATTCCTCCTTCCTTTGTGGAGCTCCCTCCGCGTGCTCAGTGGGGCCGACGGTTCTGCTCCAAGGCCCTGGGGGGGGCTGGAGGGTGCCCGGGGAGGGTGGGCAGAGCCCCCACTGTGGTGCCGGGCTGGGGGTGCGCTTGTGTTACCCCTGCTCAGCGAGGGACTGCAAGTGCCTCGTTGCTTGTACCCCCTTTTTTTATTTATTTTATTTTATTTAATTACAAAAGAAATCTTTTAGAGGTCTTTCTAGATTAAGAAATGGAAGAAAAATTAAGATTTCGTTACATTTCAGTGCCCATACGTCAACTTCTTTCTTGTTGCAAAATGTCAGGTTATCTGTGCCACAACTGCCACTTACTTCTCTTCAATGTACATTTCCTTTTAAAAGATACTGTATCTTTTATCTGTATGTAATGAGGACAGACGTTTTAATCAGAGGTTAGTCATTTATTTTTGCAAACTGTTGTTTTGCTTCATCATTTTTGCAGATAATTAAATGGTTCACTTGGCACAGTGTGTCTGCTTTATTAAAACAGGTAATTTTGAAAAAAAGGAAGATGCTATTTTTTGGATCACTGCACAAGAATTGCTTTTATCTTCATCTTCCAGCATAGTTTCTGGTGGTTTTGCGATACCCTCCTCTGTTTGAGTGTTTTAGTACACTCTGCTCTCTAAAGGGGGAGGCCCTGTGCTACATTTTACTGTCGATCCCAATTCCCACGTGTGTGTTCTTGGTGCTTCTTAAGAATAGAAGCGGAACTAAATTTATTTTTTGTGACACTGAATTTTAATCAGGATGGTCCAAAAAACAGACAAGTTGTGACACAAGCTTTATTCTGCATTGAAACCTCTTTACTGAGGCTGAGATTAAAGTCAGCCTGTTCTTTGCCCTATTGCAATTTCCAATTTGGACTAAGAGACCTGGATAATCTTCAAAATATAAAAGGCTCTATTAATATCCAGCAGTTCAGGGAGACTGAAGTCTCCTGTAAAATGCTGCAGCTGCGTATTTCAGGAAGGGAAATGTAAATGTTACTTAATACTATATTTAATGAGATTCAAAAAAGTGTATTTCTTATTAAATGAGCTCATCCATGGTGTGCCAGTTCCCTGCGTGCCTGCAGCTGCTGGGTACCGCCGGGTTATCTGTGCGGCGCTCGGGCAGGCTCAGCCCAAACGGTGAAAGATGAAGCCATGAGTCCTCCCACCTGTGTCATTTTTCAGACATGTGATTTTCTGATTAACCTGCTGTTGTCCGAAGTGACGTTCTTTATCTTCATCTCACTGCTGCATACGTGTACAAGAGTGCGACAGCTCTGGCTGTGGCTCCGCATTCCCTCGGCAGTCCCGCGAGGCTGGCGTGGCGCGTCGTGCCGTCTCCCGCCGCACCGCGTGTACAGCCTTCGCCCACTTTACTCGGATCACGCGTCACCTTCCGGGGAAGCTGCCGCCTGATCTCTGCCGGGAGGATTATCTGGCTGCTGCCCCTATGCTGTGAATTATGCATGAGCAGGTGTATGGGCAGGGTCTCTCCCGGCGGCAGCGTGGGCGGTGGCGCAGGCGTTGACGCCGTGCAGGGTGCAGCCACAGCGAGCGGCTGGAGCGGGGCTGTGTCGAGGGCGGGAGGTGACGCCGGGGGGGACCCCGCTGCGGTGCAGCCCCGCCAGGGCAGGGGTGCAGCTCGGCGCCGGCGGCACTGCTGGCGGGAACCTGCCCGCTGCAGGAGGAGCCGGCAGGACGTGCGGCGGCCGCGCGGGGAGCACAACCTTTGCGGCCGGCTGCGCTGGGTTTGTTTTGCTTTTCAGAGTGCCACAGTTTTAATTTTTTTTAAATAGGAAGCCGCTCTGTGGTTTGGATATTTAAACAGTTATTAACCGAATGACAATTAACAGATTGCACAGGCAGATTTTCTTTTCAAAACCTCAGAAATTGAGTACAGTTTGCAAAACTATCACGGCACAGTAATGACAATGAATTTTGATTTCCCGGAACTGATATTAGACTTCTTATTAAACTATGTGCATCTGCTTTTAATTTACTCCAAATAATTGGAAAATGCAATGAAGCTTTCCAATTAAAGCACGGCTTTATGCTGTTTAATAATACCCCCATAATATTATAGCTTATGAAGTGACAGGTGAGTTGGTGTATGAATAAAACATAAAGGCAGCAATAAGGGACAGAAAACCGGAGACAGTTGTTGGGGATTTTAAATGCTGGATGTAATTTGCATATATTAATCTCTTCTTTTCAGCCTTATCAGGCGTTCTTCAGTATTTGAAGTTAAAATAGCGTTGACAGGCGGGAGTACGCTTAGTTTTTTCAAGGATTTATTACTTGTATAATTTCTGATCTTTAATAAGCAGATATGACTGATCCTCATAGTTCTATAGAAATCGGTTAATTGTTCCAGATGGCGTGTACTGATTATGCAAAATTACTTTTCACACCATTTTTTTTTTCTGATGGAGTTTGGAGTAAAATTAAATTTTTTATAGCCTTCTTATCATGCTGTTTTACAGTGGTTTTTGCACAGAAGTTGAATTTAATCTACTATATTACATTGACCAGCAGAGTTATTCTAATGTAGCATTCTGTGATTTGACAAAGAATAATAGAACACATTGCTCATTGTTCGTTACTGTGCTGCTAATAAAAAGGAGTTCTAGTGCAGAAAACCAGGCTGTTATTTATGAAGAATGCTTAATTTGCACAGTTAAAAATGCAAAATTGTTACAATGAGATGTTCTCTCTTTTGGATAGAAGACTTGGGCAGAACAAATGAAAATAGTCTTGTTGCTACAGATTTCATCTAATAAAGAGGGATTTTTTTAAATGACTGGTGTGGCTAGGCTGTATTTTATTGGGAGGAGCAGTCATCCAGGCAGCACGCTCTGACTCCTATCAAGAGGTGTCACTGGTGTTTTCCCTGATTATCGTCATCCAGCTATCTCAATGGCATAATTTCATAATTGAAAACATTTATAAAGGTTGTTGGGCTTCATTTATCTAATGAAAAGCTGTTTATACAAAATAAACCACACATAAAGCCCTCTTGCTAATAAGGTTATTGCGATTCGTTTTGGTGGTGACTCAGTAGTGGGAGGAGGTGTCCCGGCGGTGCCGCTCTGTGTCCGGGCTGTGCCGTGCCGTGTCCCGGCAGCGGGCACCCATCCCGCAGGCTTGCCATGGGCAGGGGTTCCTGGAGCAATGGGCATTCACGCACTGCCGTGGGCCCTGGTTAATTTTGACGTCGTGTCCCGTCCTTTGTTGTGCCGTGCTGCCGCCTTCCTCCCGACGGAGCCTTGTGTGAGTTTGCACCGTCACCAAGCAGCCGCGTGGTGCAGGTTCCTGCATGTCCCTTGGGCTTTGTCCTGGGGTCTCTGCTGCCATGCTAGGACCTTCACGGGGGGGCTGAAGGGATGCTGAGGGGCTGAGTCCAAGACATGGAATCATAGAATCGTCTAGGTTGGAATGGACCTTTAAGATCAAGTCCAACCATCAACCCAATGCTGCCAAAACCACCACTAAACCCTCTTACAAATCTTTGCAAAGCAAACCAGCAAGTGTTTAAAAAATGACCTTGTGGTTAATGGAATTAAAATCTCCAATTAAATTAGGAAAGTGGGGATATAGTAAATGGACTTTTATAAAGAGTGCTTATTTTTAACTCAATAGAAAAAAGACAAGTAATTAACTCAGCCATTAGAAAGCTCAAAATTTCTCCCATCTCCTGTGGAACTATAAAATTGTTTTGTGTATACTCTTACATATACATATATACAAATAATATATATGGAGATGGCTAATGGCATAAATCAGAAATGATTAGAAAATATTTGTTCTAATGAAGTAATAATTTGGTAGTAATGCTTTTCATCAGTGTAGCTTAAGGCTACATTAAGTGGACAGACTTTATACGGATTCTCTAATTTTAATCTTCAAAATGCTATCTAATGTCTCATTAAGACTTGCATATAATGTATCTTAAGTACAGTCATTAAACATAGTTTAGGGAGATTTATGTTCAGATATTACTTAAAGATGTTTTAATAGGCCCATTTACTCTGATGATATTAATGAGCTCTTAACACATATTAAACTTCTAAAACTAGTGCTGTTCCTCTCGCAGTGAGCAAAACAACCCGGGGATGGTAAATGAATTGGATGCTCCAACAAGGCTGGTTTTCAGCCGAGGCCTCAGGCGCCCTCTCCCATCGCTTTGGTGCCGTAGGGCTGTGTCCGTGTCCCGGCTCAGCGGCTGCGTGTGCCTCCCGCGTCCCTCCAGCGCGCGCTACCTGCGCCCCACCAAGGTCAGCCAGTCCCGCTCACGGCGCGGCATCCCGGGGGCGCGCGGGGCTGAGCAGGGGCTGCTGGCGCTCGTATAACCGCCGCTGGGGTAGCACTGCGGGCTGGGCATAGGCCAGACCTGCGAAAATATCTGTAACAAGTTACAATAATTTGGTTGTATATCCACTAAAATAAATAAATCAGATACTTTAAGGAAAGAGCTGAATACAGTTGTGCTTTTAGATTAATTCTGCTTTTTGATCATCTGAAGTTAAGATGCAAGAATTATAATTATGATAATAAAAACTGTTCATTCCCCTATTGTCACTTTAGTTCCAACTCGGAAAGTTATTGCAAACAAAATTCTCCAGTTTCATCACTCAGCTCTTCTTAAAAAATCCCTCTGAGTTCAGAGACTTTTATAATTACTAAATTGGTTTGTTAGAAGGAGATAATAGCAAATTTCTTCTTTTCATAATTGGACATTTCTTCCCTGTAGGCTAATGTATGCGCGGCACTTGCATACACAATAAGCTGTGCTTTTGAAAAGCCATAACTAGCTAATAAGTGCTGTGGTGTCATCAGAGAGTAATGGTTTGCTGATTAGCATAATTAATGACAAATGGTGGTGCGGAGCGGGTGGATTGGTTTAGCAGATGATGAATGCGCTGCTGCCGAGCCTGAGCCCTGCCAAGGCGGCCGGGCTGGCCCTGGGCGGCTGCTGGGCACCAGGGAGGGCTCCTGCCCCGCGCCCACTGCCGTGGCAGGAGCCGGGCGCTGTCGGGGCTCCGCATGGTGGCTGCCGGGCATGCCAGGGCCTGGCCCGTGCGGGACTCGCGGCTGCTCCCTGCCACGCACTGGGTCGGGGCTCAGTGGCACCGCCGGGAGAGGAGCTGTGCCCGGGCAGGCAACCCCGTGGCCACCAGTGGTCCTTCTCCTCCGAGGGCAGGAGAGAAGCTCTGGGCAGCCGTCCATGCTACGAGACGGGCACATTTATCTGTGACTTGATTAATCAGGGCTAATTTGCATTTGCAAATGAGACTGATAAAAATGGGGTTACCTTCTTACCTTTAAGGGGGAGGAGGGATTATTTCTAGGTTGTCTCTTTTTTAAGTGATAAGCAACTCTTTTACCAATAAGGATGAAAATAATTTGCATTAGCAAAAGAAGCTAATTATTATATAGTTAATTAGCATCTGGAAATGAGGATTATCTTAATTACAAAGCACAATTTCCTTAATAGCTACAAAACTGTAAGTTTGATCTGTGTGGAGATTGGTGACTATTATTATGTAATTAGTGATCATATTAATGGTGCGGTGTATTTAGATATAATTTGCATATGCAAATGAAATTTACCTGATAGAAATATGTGGCTACACTAATGACTCTGAGCACTTAAAAATTAAATTACATTAGGAGATCTGGATCCCGAGTTGCTGTGCGTGGCACGGTGGATCTCCTCCTGCAGAAGAGCCTGTGGCTCTGCGGGGTCATGGCTCCGTGGTCCGGCTTTGGGAGACCCCGGCCTTGGGTGAGACACCTCCCCAGACCCCGGCCTTGGGTGAGACACCTCCCCAGACCCCGGCCTTGGGTGCCGCCTCCCACAGCTGGGCGCCATCGCCTGCAGATGGCCATCACCCTTGCCTTGCTGACGTCCCCTCCCGCGCTCGCCCTTGCCGTGCTGCCATCCCCTCCTGTGCTGGAAACCTCGGCTTTGGGGCTGTGTCACAGCTCTTCTGGCTGGATGAGTGTTACATCCCTGGATGGTGGGGGCACATGTTCTGTGTGTCACCGAGCTCCCGGGTAGGAGGCGAGGGTGCCATGGCCTTTGTGGCCGTGCTCACCGTGAGTTTCTGCTTTCCATTCCCCTTTAGGGGTGCCCACGGTGTGAAGAGCTTGCGGCTTTCAGGACAGCTCATCCGTCTTCTTTCCCTACTTTTATTGGAAGGAAGAAGCTGCCTGTATGTTTAAGAAAAGTCCTTTAAAATAAAACCTTGTTAAGAGAGGGTGCTGTGCACCCTTATCTCCCCAGGGAGCCCTGTGGGACAGATGTTGGTGGCCCAGTGCACAGCTGGAGGTCACAGTGCTGGTGCTGGGCCAGTTCGCAGCAAGTCGTTGCAAGTGTGAGCATCTGCCGGTGCCCTGGCCCTGTCCAGAGAGGATTCCGCGTCGGGGACACGGTACCCTCACAGTGACAAACTCCCTGCCCCTGCGGTATGAAATCATGCCTCCGGGGGGGTCTCACCAAGGGGAAATCAAAGTTTCCAGGGCCAGAAATTGTAACAAAATGCAGTGTGTTTCTTTAACCTACCCTGCTCCTAACCTGCAGCGCTGGAATGACTGAAGTGCAAAAACCACCAGTGCTGGGAGGAAGCAGCCGTTCCCCAACAGGATGTTTCTCTCATCAAGAGGGAGGATTTACAGCCGCCGGCCGGGGAACACTGCAGCTATTGTGGGTGCTTCCCGAGATGCTGTTTGCAACAGCTTGCTCCAGCCCCAGTCCTGCCTGCGCCTCCCTGCCTCTGTGGCAGACAGACATTACTTGTTTAATGACTTCCAAGGAGTCTGTCTGTCATTACAGCCAGAGCTGAAAGTAATTGAAAAGCGCCTGTGTTTCTCTTCAGCGCGGCGGCCGTGCGCGGGCTGGAGCGGTGCCTCCGCTTCGCCGCCCCGTCCTCCAGCGGGCCCTGCCCCGGCACTGCCGCAGCCCCGCGCCGGGCCCTGGTTTGTATCTGCTCCGGTATAATTAATTAAGGGTTGTTGCTTGGAAGTAGCACATGCTTAGGTGTGATCTTTGAAGTTTAGTGTGGTGCAGAGACTTCAAAGGGGACATTTTATTAAAAAATAATAAAATCAAGAGCTCCTAAACACTTGCAATTTGAAGAGCTTGTTTGAAGTCTCTCCATGTTCTCTGGTGCTGATACGGCCGCAGCGCTGAGGTACTACTTAGCCGTCACCATGCAATACTTAACCTTCACTTTATTTAAAAAAGAAAATAATCAAAACCAGGAGTATTTCTCAAGTGTTTTCGTGGCTTGGTCTATCAGTAAAGAACTAATTGTGCCGTGTCGTGAGCTATGCAGGAAACAGAGAAAATCAAGGCTGACAATCAAATTAGCAAAAATGAAAATTTAGTCCAGGTCTGTTTTTTTAATCAAGGTCGTTTCAAGACGAACAGGAAAGCTGTAAACCTTTCCCATAGTGGAGGTTTCCTTCCACAGCGCGGGAGGCCCCTTCTCTCCCACTCCCCGCACCGAGTGTCCTGGGGGTCGGTGCTGCTGCCGTCCTCTGCCTGGTCCAGCCCTGGCACGGGGACGCCACAGGGCTGCTTCCTCGCTTGCTGCCACAGCTCTCTGGTGCGCGCCGCTGCTCCCCAGAGCTGGCTGCACTGCTCGGGGCCGTCTTGTGAGCTCCGGTCTGTGCCGAGGTCTGGAGGAGCTGGGCGAGGGCCGCGGTGGCTGCGTGCTGGCTGGGGGCTGCTGGAGTGCGGGCAGAGCCTACCAGCGCTGCCAGCTGAGCCCACCGTGCCGATGACTCGAGCGGAGCGTGGGACCGTCCCGGCTGCTCTGGTCTCCTCTCGTCAGCATGT
The DNA here is from genome assembly GCA_013398915.1 of Dromas ardeola. Classification (NCBI taxonomy): domain Eukaryota; kingdom Metazoa; phylum Chordata; class Aves; order Charadriiformes; family Dromadidae; genus Dromas; species Dromas ardeola. The sequence goes on along the minus strand of VYZM01014608.1, from coordinate 71,458 downwards.
TCAACTAACAAGGGGCCGCACAGGGCCGGCAACCCACGGATCCCCTTGGCACAGCCGGCAACGGCGGCCTCTGTGGGAACAGCACAGATGGTGAGCCCGAGCAGCAGCACACTCTGCAATATGTCTGGGAGCCAGCGGCTGCGGCGAGTTTTCCGTGCCGCGGTGGGCTGCTGGGCTGGGGGCGGCTCTGCCTTCCCCTGCCCCCTGCCTGGGGGTCCCTGGCTGTGGGGCTGCTCTGGGTCCCTCCGAAAAGGGACCAGAGAGGAGCCAGAGGAAACGAGGTCAATGTCTTAGTATTTGGGTACTTTTCTTTTTTAAAGAAGTGTGTGCGTTTTGGGGATGGTGTCTGCAGCCGGGGAGCGCAGCCTGGGGCGGTCGCAGCATTCCCCATTGCAGCCGGCTTGGCAGGAGCTCATGGGAGAGTTTGCTTTTGTTTTCCCCCCGAGGTTTTGCTATCATTAGTGATTTGGAAACGCGGAGTGGTGGTTTTCCGTCTGGGACTCGTGCACAGTAGCACAGAGAGCACACACACATGTTTACTATTCAGGCTGCTATTTAAATGACTGTGTACAGAAATACAGAAGTAGGAGGCTTAGCTCTACATTACAGAGAGTGCGGTTTATTTTGAAAAGCTTGCATCCTTCCCTTGATGCGTTGCAGACTGTTGTAAAACATTTTTTCCATACTTCTGAATGACTTCCCCCTGTACCGAGGTCACACAACGTGCCGGGTTGATGCAGGTGTCCCGTGCTGTCCTGCGGGCGCAGGTGTGGAGGCTGGGGTGTGTCGAGATCACGCCGGGCGCGCGGCAGGAGCCAGAGCGGTGCGCATGGGGTCGGGGTGGCCGTGGCGGGCAGGGGCTGGGAAGGGGCATGAAGAGCGATGTCCTGGTCCCTGCCTGGCCAGCACTGTGCTGGCCCACCAGCTCCCCACGGCTGGTCGGCCAACCCAGCGCGACTCCTGGCATGCTGGTGGCGGGCGGGTGTTGGACCCGGCAGCCCCCGTGCCCTGCGAGGGCTTGGGAAGTCCCTGTCCTGTTCCTCGGAAAGCCACCAGCCTAGTGCTGTCACCCCGAGTTCACAGTCGCGATTGCAGAGAGCGGGTGTCCCCCAGGGCAGAGCCATCTCCGTGTGCTGTGGGGTGACTCTGCGGCTGAGTCCCAGCCTCGCCCCACGCAGGGCACCGCATCTGGTGGCAAGAGCTGTCTCTTGCCCCCCTCGGCCTGGGGAGAGGGCCACACGTGGGCTGCGCTTTCTCTCTCAGGTGGCACTGGGGCTCGAAGGGCCCTCCCTTGAGTGGGGGTGCCCACCCCAGGCCAGGCTGGGCCCTGGGGGCAGCACGCCCCGCTGGCGGGGCCCTCGGTCCCTAGGCAGGACGGGGGCTCGCGGGTGCCTCCGGTCTAACCCTGCCTTCTCCTGGCGGGTGTGTGCAGCCGCCCGGTCCCAGCGCTGCCATGCCCGTGCACCCTGCCAGCCCCTGGTTGGGACCCGCTTCCGAGTTCCTCTGGTGTCATTTAGCTGAAAATTAGGTTTTCTGTAAACAGGTGAGCTTTGCTGGCTTTATGGTATTGCTGTAGGCTGGTTTATGAGATATTCATCTTGGTAAAACATAAACACTCTGCTAGCGTTTCAGGTCTGGGGAAAATCTGAAGACTTTTGCAGTATTACAGAAAGCTCTCTCTAAAATCTAAGATCATTTAAATTTTAAAGGTGGCAATAGTACAGTCAACGTTGGGCTTTTTTGGTTGGTTTGGATTAGCAATGCTTAGTTTTCAAAGTCATGCAGGAAAACGTTTTGCAAGGGATTTATTTATTTAAATATTTTTAATATCAGCAGTTGAAAATTCAAGTGTAAAAGGCCATGCAAAAATAGCAATAAAGAAATCCAAAGCTATAAAAGCTTATGGTGAGAATTTAAATGGAGAAACAGCTGTTATTTCCTTGGGAGTTGAGGTGTATAAACTCTTCCATGGCTGTGTATCCCCACAATAGTGGTGTGAAGAATTAGCGCTCACTGCAGTGTGCAAACTGAACCCGCCAAGCACTGAGGCAGCTATTCATCTATACCCAGGAGCTAAATATGACAATGTTAGCATTTTTCATTTCCCTGACGTTACCATTAATAAAGCAATGATCCAAAAGAAGCTTTGCTGAGTCTGTTCTTTATGCTTCCATCACTCACGACTAGATAATTTCACACAGGATCGTTTTTAAATTAAATGACGATAAAAGCGCTCTGCTGTCCTGTGTTCACTAGTTCATAGAAGTCTATCAAGTCATTAATGTGTCATGACAAACTGCTAGTTGGATACAAGAGTAATTAATTATTTGCATAAATAACAGGTTGAACTTGGTGCTTTGAACCGCAATGACGTGCGCGTCACATCGTGGACATCTCGGAACCTCTTGCGGAGAGTTCGGGAGGGGTGAGGCTGGGCCGGGCGCGCAGTCGCGTCCTCACCCGCTGCCGACGGGCAGCAGCTTGGCTTGAGTTTTGATGCTTTTTGTCTTCCTAAGTTCTTCGTTAATGGCTGTTTCAAGAAAGCATCTGATCATTGGAGATTTCAATGAACAATTATACAGATTTTCATAATCACCATTAATCACCACATATTTTTCAAGATAATTACAGCAATTATTATTTAGATTCCTCTTTTATGTGTGCATTGTAGAAAAGAACAAGTGCTTATTACCCTGGGTAGTGTAGAGAACTACGGGCTGAAGTTCTTTGTCATCCAGAAAGTCATTATGTTAGCTGATGCTGCCTGTGAAAGTTCGTCAGCATGTTTAAATTAGGGTAGCATTGGCAGGTCTGATTATTTAAATCTGGTAGCTTTGCTAAAAATATAGTTATTCAAGAAAGATGAATTACTAATTTGACAACTGAGATTTTGCTGGAGTCTACAGCACAGAAGGCAGCATCTATCGTGTGCTTAGAAGAGGGTGACAGTACTTTTTCAGATTAAAGAGAGTATTTCTAAGCGAGCTAACAAGTTGTATTTATAGAGCACAGTTTTGTGGCCTGCCCTCTAAAGGCTGAGAGTAAGGCTTGGTAAATCATAAAGAAGTAGCCACCAGTTAAAAGTTGGTCGTGGTTTTTGGTGGTCCCGCACCGACCAAGGGTGTGGCTCTGGTGCCCTTCTGGGTGCCCCTCATCCTGCCGTCAGGGATTCATGGGGACACCGGCCTTCGGGGTTTGTTTTTAGGGTGGTGATTCTGGCCACTGGCTCCTTTTGACTCTTTTATCTAATTGCAGTGACTGAGCTAATTGGATGTGACCCTCAGGGAGGAGCTGCTCCTGGGAAACTGCAGACAGCCTTTGAAAACATTTTTCTTTCTGAAATCCCGTTCTATTTCGTTCTGTTTTGAGGGAGAAGAGCGCAGGCACCTCCCTAATCTGGTGCGGGTGCTGTGGGTGCAGCTGCACGGGGAGGACCTGCTGCCCCCTGGACTCGCCGGTGCCAGCGCCGCGGGCGAGCGGCTGAACCGTGCAGGGCGAGAGCAGCTTTGCCAACCTGTGCAAGGAGGCTTTAAGTGAAGCGTGCAAGGTGCAAACGGTTGATAGGTATTTAAAAATATTTTAAAGTTAACAGCCTTTTGAAGATGTTGAAACCACGGTGGGTCAATGCGTGAGCTTAGTCATGTGGTGGTATGAGTAACACTGCTGGTGGTGGTGCTGTAAAAACGGGACCTGGCCCACCTTCTTTGTTCTGAGTCAGCACATGTTGCCTTTGGAAGGAGAGCTGTACTTTGACATTCACCAGCATCGATTCTTTTTATCTCTTTGTGTTACCGTCTGCTGGTCTCCAACGTGATGCAAATGGACGTGGAGGAGCCTTGAGTGGCTCTCGGCCAGACTGAAACGAGAACTGCAGATCCAGGCCAAAGCCTGGCTGGTGAGTCTTGCTGCTGCCCATGGAAATGGTAACACCGGGCAGAATCTTAGCACGGTGCTTGGCTCATCAGAGGCTGCCAGCAATGCTTTAAAAGAAGGGGAAAACACAAAAGGAAAAAGAGAGGAATCAGAGACTGCTGCTGATGTTTATTTACAGCACAACATCAGAACAAGGGACATGGAATTAAAAGGCTCCTACAGTTCTGGTTTCATTTAATTTTATTATGAAATTAACTGGCTGCTGTAAACAGCAGTTGCGTACTGTGTCGCAGCGCACGGCGGGAGCGATGGCACCCATGGCCAGGCCCCGGTGCTGGACACCCCAGCAGACTGCGGGCAGCGCCGGGAGCTCGTTCCTGCCTGGCCCTGGAGACGCCTGGCCCTGGAGATGGCTTCCTGCGGGAACCGCCTTCCCTCAGCTGCGTGTCCCGGTGAGCGGGTGTGCGGTGTGGGACTGCTTGCAAGGGCTCAACCCACACGAGCTCGAGCTTGCACGTGTGCAGCCCCATCAGGGCAGCATCGCTGCTTGTGCAGCACAGCCATTCTCCTCCTGGGAAGCAGAGAGGTAGGCTCTGTGTGGGGAGAGGCGTCTGCTGGCGCCGGGGCCGCACTACTGAACCGGTGGTGATGCGGCCAGGGCTGCGCAGGAGCCGTGCGCTGCAGAGCACCCGGAGGGACTGGCTGCAGCCCGGCCTCAGGAGAGCACGCGGCCCGTGGCGGCAGGGCAGGGATGCGCAGTGCCGAGCCGCCTCTCTGACATCACTGCAAAAATGCGTCGCTGCAGCTGGGGGTTGTGCAAAGCAGCCTGGTGTATGGGGCCCTCGCAAAGCACGCTCTTGTCCGCAAGATAGAAAAGCTAACATGAACGGGAGATGGTTCAACGCTGAGCTGGAACAAATTGTCACTGCATTTGTCGATCTTCTTGGGTTTGGATTTACACTCCTAAAAGGAAGCTGAGTCACTCACCCTTGAAGTCCTCATGAACATGAAAAAGCCCTTCTCAGGCAGGAGCACCTTGGAATCTCTCTCCTCCCGAGGCAGCACCTCCAAGGGCAAGGTGGGGGTGCGGGGGTGTCCTTCCTGCGCAGCCTTTGCTTTGTCTGGGGCCATCGTTCAGCTGGGAAGCAGAAGCGAGGGGCGAGCGGACGCTCCCCGTGTGTCCTGGGGGTCCCCGCTGTCGGCCTGCAGCCCCTCATGCGCCCAAGCAGCTCCCGCCCGGGCTGGCACCGCGGCCGCCAGAGCCCAGCCGTGGCGGGGGGGATGGGGCAGTGGGGCTGCCGCGCCCCTGGCGCTGCCACTATATTTCTGTAAAGTTTCCTGAATTGTGATGGGTATTTAAATCCTTGTGACTCCCGGTGCCTGGCTGTGAAAAGAGCCGGTGAATGAGCTGCTTGTTTGCCGGTTTCTCCCTTTAATGTATTTTACCAGCAGCCCAGTGACGGGCCTGACACGCTGGCTCCTCTGCACGCTCCCGCGCATTGGGAGCGCAGCATTAATAACACACTTCCATGCATCATGCCATTTTTAAGCATGATCGTTATGATAAAGGGCATATACTTAATTACAGGCCTGCTTAATTACAGCTCTGTTGAAGCTCGTTTGTTTAGGAGAGTGCTAATTGCACTGCTGAGCCTTTGGCACACCCTGCTTTCATCTGCCGCTGCGCTCGGCGGCTGTGAGCTGCGGCAGGGCTGGAGCACGCGAGGACGCGGGGCCGGGGGCCGGAGGGAGCAGCCCGGCGGGGCTGCGGCAGAACGCGCGCGCTCATCGCGCCTTAGTCTTTAAATTACTTTACAAAAGCCGGTGTGCGACTGATCAAAGCAGGTTTCTGTCGGGATAGCAAACACAGATGGTCTTTCAGGTTCAAAACTTCCTGAATTTGGTGATGCTGCTTTTCATCTGTTTCCTTTTGTTTCATGTAGTGCTGTGGCTGCCACATAGCACCTTTGATAATGAAATGACTCCAGTGGAGGGGGGTTTAAGTCAAAAATATACAAAGCAAATGTAAAATTCTAAGGATTCTTAAATAACCCTTGTTAAATGACTAACCTGGTAACTCACTCGTGCGGAGGGAAGTTACAAACAGCAAGCAGAGAAACGTTGCCTTCATGGGGGCAGATGCTTTGTGAAAGAAAACCCTATTTGAGGATTACTTGAGGGCATTTCAGGGCTTACATTTGCTCTAGTTTGAGCTTTTGATTTCTTTCAGCTGAATTTTAAAGACTTAAAGGTGTAACTGAAATAAAGCAGGTGTATTTGGGGCTGCGCTCTGCCTCAGAAATGTGCCCTTTTCAGTCTTGTGTGGGAATTGCTGAGTTACGCCTCTTAAAAATAAGTGTCTTGCTTGTACTGATGCATCTTGTGGGAGGCTTCTGTGCGGTTTGCGAGGTGGTGATAGCAAGACAGAAACACCACACATCATTGCGCTATCTAAGAAGAATACACAAGACAGTATAAAGGCAAACAATCCTCTTAGTATCGTTAAGGCTGTGCTACAGAGAGAGCTGGGCGCGGTGACACGAGGCTGTGCCGTCGGCTCCTTGGGTCTGGCCTCGCTCTCCGCTGGTTTCCGTCCCCCAGCTGTGGTTCGCAGGTGTTTGAGCTCCGCGGGTCGCTGAGAGCTCGCGCTGGCAGCAGCCAGTCCAGGGGTGCTGGGCCCCAGGTGCTGGACTTGGTTCTGCCCGGGCCGTTGTACGTCTGCTCTGGGGAGGCACAAGTCGCCTGAGCCAGGCGTGTTCCGTGTCCTCTTGCTCAGACACCACCGAGTTTGCTCCGATGGTTCCGTGTGGCAGTGGGGAAGAGATGTCTGTCCTCTTGGACCGTTTGTGTTTGTTTTCAGGTTCAAATACTGTCCTGGCTTGGCAGCTGAAACAAATTGGAAGACTCAAAATGGAGACCATGAAATTGTATATGGATAGACCTGGGAGGGGTCATTGAATTCCTGATTTGGTAGGGACTGGCCCAGCTGTGTCTCGAACAGAGGGAAATCAGTGGCAGGTCAGAGGCAGGAAAAGGCTGGCAGTAACTCTGAGAGCTATCAGTCATGTGTCAATGCCATGAATACTTGATCTGTCACTGGGAATGTGGGAAGTTGCATGTCAGAAGTCAGCTGGAAATGTGACATGTCTGCTCATTTTGTCCCTTTCAGCAATGGATGGAGTGCCTTTTATGATTTCGGAGAAGTTTGCCTGTGCTCCTGAAGGGGTGAGTTGCCTTCCTTGTTATCCCAGTGTCTGAAATCCGTCTTTGCGTGGAGAACAATCACAAAGCCTCAACACAAATTACCTGCTTCTGGGAGCTTTTCTTTTGTGGGGCCTAATATATACCCAGTGCTTGAGATGCCCCACGGTTGCGCTTCACAACACATTCCCATAGGGTGGGAATGGCTTTTGCCAGATCTCTTCTAAAACTGAATTCTCCCAAGAGGTGAAGGTTTATCACCATCGGAAATAGGAATGGCAGTGGGACCCTCTGGCGCTGGAGGCGTTTCACATTTCTTAGCATCGATTGTGACAAAAGGTGCAAATGTGCAGCTCTCCTAGGTTTAACCTGCTGTGGAGATGCCGTAGTGGGGTCAGCTTTCCGACTTTGCTTTTGCCCACCAGAAGTTGAAGGCATTGGTCATGGCGTGGTGCTCCCCAGCACTACTCACCGCGTCCTGCCTGCTCGGTGCCCAGCACTGCGGGACCAGCGGAGGGTGTCACCCATGGCCTGGGCACAGCAGGTTTGCTCAGCCGAAACGAAAACCCCGGTACCAATTCAGGGTGACTTTTGACCATCACTGGCCCAGCACTAATTTGAATTGGTGATCCAGAGCTCAAAGGCTCAGCATCCCATTACCAGTTCCCTAACCCATCCAATCCTAAAATACTGTCTCTTTAAAAATCAGTTTACAAGAAGCTGTTACAGCAAACACCGAGCCATCAGCTGTATCTGATTTTTCACATTGTGCTCCTGCTTTGTGCTTTCTTCTTCCTGCTGACACAACCTGCGTGTGCAGCCGGACGTGGTTTTTCACAACCATTGCTTTCTGAAAGGGTTGTTTATGGGCCGCTATTCCCAGAAAGCTGGAGTCCCTGCTGCGAGGACAAACACAGAGAGATTAGGTCGTGCTAATCCTCCCCTCGGATCCTTTAGACACCATTGCCACCATATGGTCAGTTTGGTCGGGGCTTCCCGCAGCTGGCGCCGCTCACACCTATGTGCTGCGGCCCTACGAAATCCATGGGGTGATGCAAAGCGCGTTGCAGTAACAGCCGTCCTGCGGCAGGGAGAGGGCTGAAGATCTACCTGTGCAAAGCCACACTGAGATGAGCGTCAGCTGTCCCCGCTGAGGGAGAAAGGCGTTAGAGCTGTTATCCCTAACCCGCCTTCTGCTGCTTCACTCTCGTGGTGGCCTGAGAAACAGGATTACGCATGTGTTTACAGATGGTGCCTCTAAATCTCTGGTGGTGGAGTATTTGCTGACTTCAAACAAAACCAAACCAAACCAAAAAAACTCTAAATTTGACATTTATTCTTTTTTCTTCCTTGCCAGATGCAGCCAGTTGATCTCTTGGGCATCACAATCAAAACCCTTGCAGAAATTGAAAAGGAGGTAGGTACCCAGCCAGGCACTAAGCAAAAGTCTCATGGGAGCTGTGTTCACTCTGTTGTAAGATCCCTTCCCCTATGGAAAAGGCCTCTCTTGTCATTCCCAAGTCATTGCTGGTGGGTAAAGTCAACGCAGAGTCAAACAGTAAGCTCAGAATTAGGGATGCCCTCTGTGATCTGTGCTGGGTGAAAATGCTTTAGGCGTTGAATCTAATGGCAAAGTCTGCTGCCCTCTGTTTAATTCTAGATGTCTTTATCATGTAACCTTTCTTTCTCATTTATTAACAAAACACGTTACACACAGGACGCTGTTTGTGTTAGGTTGCCTCTTGTATCTCAGGGAAGCAAATGAACTTGATTAAGCAATGTCAGGTAAACTACCTCATCATTTCTTAGTTTGATGGTGCTGGTAACTTGTTCCCAGGAAAAACAGGCTGCACCTTCAGGGAGTGTGAGTCTTCCAGGAGCTCAGGGAGGAGACAGCCATCAAACCGAGGATGGTCTCGTGTTCCTGAGGGGGCATTTTGGCACATGCATAACTTGGGTGGCATGGTGCTCTCAGCTGAAGTCTCGGGCCAGGAGGAAAACTGTCTCAGCAGCATGTGCTGCTTTGGAGACCATCAGTCACAAACATCTTCTCTTGTGCCAACCAGCTGGGTTAAAGGCAAAGAGTAAGAAGGTGGCATAGCAAAACTTGCTGACTCCTCACGGCTTCGCTACTTTTTGATTCCACTTATGAGTCCAGTTTCCTGAATCCATCCTTCTCCTGCCTGGAAGTTTTGTCTGAGTGCCAAAAGAAGGTGTTTGGTTGCCAGGGCTTTCCAGGCACCCGCTGGGCCAGGACAGCAGCGACAGCGTCTCTGAAGATGCTGCCCGATGCGGACGGTAGCTGGCAGAAGCCCCTGCTGCCTCGGGCGCTGCGGTCCCGCCGTGTGGCTTCTGTTGGAGACTGCCTGCGTCTGTCACGAGGGCACTGAGTGCTGGGAGCAGGGGGTTCTTGGGGCTAGTGGCCCCTGCATGTGCCTGCCGCCTTCCCCAGCGCTCGCCAGGAGCTGTCTGTGGGGCAGCGGGTCCCTTTCGCCAGAGGGAAAGCAAAGTCACGTTGGATTTGCTTATGCAGCCCTCTGCGTGTCACCTGGCGCGGGGAGAGGTCCCGGCAGCTCGGGGTGCTGCCGGAGGGGTGGGCCGTGCAGCCCTGTCGCTGTCCCTCGCAGGCCTGCGGAGTGCGGGGACACCGGCACCGGCAGCGTTTGTGTGGCCTTCGGAGAAGCTGATGCCTGCTGGCTGTCCCCACGCCCTCCTGCTCCAGTACAGGCTGTGTGCGTTTCAGAGTAATGAAAAGTATAATTATGCAGCCCATATTCCTTGATGAAGCATCTTGTCTGCACATAGATAGCTACGCATATAAATACTGTGAATTTCTGCATGGCTTTATTTCCCTTGCAAGCAATAGCACCATTACAGCAAATCTTCTGGATTTCCAAAGCAGCGAGAACATTTTCCCTGGAGCTAGATGCCTTGCAGAAACTATTCCCAAAGAATTCCAAGAGTTATTGTTCTCTGCCGCCACATTTGTAGATGCATACACCCATCCTCCACGCTGCGAGGTGAGCCAAAGGAAAGCGACTCCATCCTTTCAGGAAAACTGATGGGAATAGGCGCAAATCCCGTACTGTGCGCTCAGGCTGCTCCTGGAGTCACACCTCACCGAGCCGGGATGCACGGCCAGGCCTGGGAAGCGCGTGAAGGGGAGGATGAAGAGAGGGTGAGCCCAGCGGGCGACGGTGGGTTTACGCTGGGGGCACCGTTCGCCCGCAGCTCTTTGGGTGGACGCGGGGCGGAGAGGAGCAGAGCCCCAGCAGCGCCGCTGTGGCTCTCCCCGCGGGGCTGCAGGGGTTTCTCCTCGCTGGTCCCGCCTGTCCTGGTGTGGGGACATCACCGAGCGGCGGGCGGTGCAGGTGCCACCGGTCACGGCCCCGGTGGCAGCGGGTGCGGCAGTGCCGCGTGGCTGTCGGCAGCGCAGTCAGCCATCGGCCACCACGTGCCTCCCGCGCTCACGGGGCAGCGAGTGCAGCCCGTCCTCAGCTTAGCTTGGCGTTGGGTGAAAAGTCTGGAGAGAGTCTAATTAGCAAAGTGAGCATCTAATATTAATCATTCCTTTTAAACTGACAAGGAAGGCAGTTCGTTTAACCACTTAATTGCTACAAGTTTTCATGGGCTGCTCTTTGCAAATATATTTAATGAAGAAGTTGTAAATCTAAAAGAGCTTAAAATTTTAATTTTATGCAGAAATATTTTTCCTTGTTCTCATGTTTGTAGTCAATTCTCCAGAGTGCAGTCACATGAAATGTTCTTTAAATGAACATATTTGCTAACTGGCATGATTTCAGTTTTTAAAACATTGGTTCCAGCAATTAGGCATTTTTTTCAGTTCCCAAATGACTAGAGGAATTCGTCTTGATTATAATTGCTCTTAGCCACGCATATCTAATTTGTGTCTTTTTAAGTGTTAATTAGTAAACAGTTTGAGCTGACATCTTTATGTGTTTGTGTGTTGAAAAATGAGGCTTATTGCTTATTTAGCTTGGGGCTGGCGCTGCTGGCTGTGACATCGTGACATTGAGGTAAAATTAATGAAGACGCGTTTGCCGTTAAAGCCGGGTTTGCGGAAGATGCTCCGGGACAGCGGCGCCGCCGCCACGCGGCGCGGTGGCAGCTCGCGGTGTCGCGCGGCGCGGTGGCAGCTCGCGGTGTCGCGCGGCGCGGTGGCAGCTCGCG
>VYZM01014608.1:39423-59983 GCA_013398915.1 Dromas ardeola | reverse complement strand
CCGGCTCACGAGCGTGGCTGCTGCGCACCCCGGACCGGGACGGCAAGGAGGCTCCGGCCCTGAAGCAGAGGTGGCCGAGGCCACGGCTGCTGGTGGCCGGCTGGAGCAGCAGGGCCAGCTCTGCACAGAGCCCTCACACAGCTCCAAGGCGTCATGGCGCCCTGGACAAGCCGGTGGCAGCCCTGGCACAGCCAGCCCACCCGGCACCCTGGCCCTGTCACCACGCAGTGGCCAGGGTCAGGCACCAGCAAAAGTCGCTGAGTCTGGGGCCACCTCGCTGGCAGCGAGTCCCGTGCCCCAGGCTGGCTGGCAGGGAGTGGTGACAAACGGGCCTGGCCCAAGGGAAGAGGGCAATGTCTCGGTGACATTCAAGGTGCCACAAACAGGACACTGGGAGATGCGGGGGGAGGATGGTCCATTTCAGAGCCATTACAGTGGGTGTGCCGGGGCCGTGTGCTCCTGCCCGAGCAGCCCCAGCGCATCACTCCGCTTCGGCTGCACCACCCGCCATGGGAGAGCCACCGTGGCCCCGGTCTCTTCTGGGGCTGCCGGGGCACGGCAAGGGGCCACAGCAATGTCCAGGGTGGCCTGGGGCTGTCAGGGTGCGGCCCACGGCGTGCCACGAGATGGCACTGCTACGGCACGCTCCATGCGCACTGTGGCGCCAGGCCTGCACCGCTGCGTCCAGCCGGCTGCAGGGATGTCCGTCCGCTGCAGCAGCGTTCAGCCAGCTGCAGTGACATCTGTGGGGCACAGGGTATATAGGTGTTTTCACCCACCCTGCCAAACCGAAAATGTTAATTATGATGGTACCAGGTTGTGTAAATGAGGCCTGCAAAGGGGAATCTTGGTGCTTTGTGCGCAGGATGAGAGTGGTCACGTTTGTGTTAACGCTGGGTTTAGGGGCGGGGGATGGATCCTACCCTGGACGGTTACTGACATGGGGTCAGCTGGTGCCGCAGGCTCACCCAGCACGGCCCTGCTGGGGCGGGGGGACAAGATCACAGCTCAGGCTGCTGCCAGGCACAATTCTTACCTTGTTCTTCTGCTTGCTCATGGGCACGGGCTGGGGAGCATGGCTGCATGGCCGGGGCTGCTGTCAGGCAGTGCCCCACGGTTCCACCTCTCTCGCTTTCCCCGCAGTACGACTACAGCTTCCGGACGGAGCAGAGCGCGGCCGCCCGCCTGCCGCCCAGCCCCACCAGGTGCCCGCCGGTCCCGCAGTCCTGAGAGGGGCCGCCGGTGCTGGAGCAGGCGTGTGCGTGCATACTACTGAGCGGGACGCGGCACCAGGGCCGTGCCGGCAGACCTGCGCTTGTCCAGCTGTCGCCGCCCGCCCTGCGCTGCACCACCTCCTCCTGCACACGCCGCCCCACGCCCTGGGACTGCGCAACCCTTCAGCAGCTGCCCCCACCCTCCATCACTGCTGCGGACGCCTCTCCACGTGAGTACGTGACCGAGACCCTGACGGCAGCCCCTCCGCTGTCCCCACTTCGTAACCCCTGCTGCAGGACAGTCACAAAAACCAGAGCTGTAACAAACTCCTGACAACAGCAAGCCACGAGCTCACAGACCATCAAGAAACGCTCGGAAGTGAGCCCTAAAAATAAGGAAAAGATACAGCTGGTTAATCGGCAAGCCCCCGGGCATCCCCCCGAGCTGGCGTGGAGCTGCCGATGGGGTCTCCACACCTCGCGGGGGGAGGCCCCTGCGGTGCTCAGTCCAGCGGGCAGCACCGAGCCGCAGCGGATGCCCCGTCTGCCTCCGCCAAGGTTTGGGCATGCAGCAGCTCTGCTGCAGCCAGGCTCACCCTCGGACTGTGGTCGCTTGTTTCTGCTGTCGGGGCCAGGGCCACTCGCTCAGACCTGCCTGGGGCCCTCCCTCTGCCCAGGAGCTGGCAGGGCGGAGGGCACAGAGAGCACAGGCTGCACTGCAGCTCCTGCGGTGAAGCACCTCCTCTTTGCAGAGGGTGTCCGTGTGCCCGTCAGCACCTAGAGCGACAAACGTCCCGTGTTTCTTTCCGGGCTGGATGCTGGTAGTGCCCCGCTGAGCCCTGGTCGCAGCTGCCGGCGGAGCTGGGGCCCTGCTGACAGAGTGGATGCTGTCACCTGCCTGTCACTGTGGACAGTTTTCCAATATTTGCCCCGCTGGCTGCTAAAACAAGAGATGTGCCTGTTCCCTGCGCACTGCCGGGAAGCACTGAACTCTGACGTAGTGCGGGAGGAGAGCGGGATGCATTAAACCCTGACCTCCGCCTCCTTGTGATCGCTGACCTTAGCTCGCTCCCGAGCCAAATGCATGTCTTGGAGAAGTCTGTTGCTGTAATAAGTTATTTAGAAGTGCCCATCTGACTCCGTGCTGCTTTTTCAAGTCTCTGCTGTAGAACAAAGCTACATCATGGCAGCAAAATGGCAATTTTTAAGTAAGTGTTAAAACGTACAACTTTTTATATTGTAAAGTACTGATTACCTAACCCTATTGAAATGCAATTGCCGTAGTAACAAATAACAGTGTTGTCGCTCTCAGTCTGGGTCATACGTGTGCCCTGACCCGCTTTGCACTGCTTTTGATTGATCTTGCGTTTTCTAATTGGACAGAATGGTGACTAACAGTAGGTTTTGTACTGTCAGCTTGTATTTTTTATTTGTACATATGTAAAGTATTTCTTGTCCAAAGATCCATTTCTGGTCTTAAGGCACCATATCGTATTCCTGGGATAATGAGCACAAAATACCGTAACATTCAGGACAGACTGATTCCAAGTCTTTGCTTCAACTTCTTCCAATCAGGTAAATAATTTTCTAAAGCTGCCTCTGTAAAGCAAGGCCGTGCGATTGGAAAGCAGAAGCCGATTTGGTTGCAGGTGTGTCGTATTTGGGCAAAAGAATTAAAGCTCTGCCATTCGCACCAGCTCCGGAGGTTTGGGTGACCCCCTGGAAGTGCTCGTTTACTTGGCGGTTGCAGCACCGTTTTTAGTTCGTATTTATCCTGCAGGAAAGCAAAGCCAGACCTCGCTGCCAAGCTTCACAAAGGCGAGATTGATGATGCCGACATCGACAAATGAACACACCATGGCAGCCTGGTCATTCAGCTCAGGTTCACTTGAAGTTCAAATCCACTCCATGCTGTAGTACTATGCCCATCTCATCCATCTTTTGTCTTTCTATTTTTCTGCTTGTAATTTGTTGTGTAGTTTTCTGTGGCATCCTTCTCCTGTGGCTTAGCGGACACTGCAGGTAGGCAGACACCGTCTGCAGCGGTGCCTCCTCATCGCTTGGGGATGAAGGGCTGCAGAGAGCTGCCCTTGCCTGTTGCTGGCGGTGGAGGAGCGAGGGCCACGGGCTGGTGCAGGACAGCCAGCGCAGAGTCTGCAGAGCCGCGGGGGCAGTTCCTGGGGGGACGGCTGCCAGGAGCTCCTCCTCGAGCCATGTCTTCCCGTGCCAAGGGCAGGGCTGGAGCTCGGCAGGAGCGGGGTTGAATGGCTGCTGAGCTCCGTGTCCAGGGGGGCACCCCTGGGTCTGTACACCCCTGGGTACAGGAGTGTAGCTTCGAGTTCCTTCCTGGGAGATTTAGCTTAGAGGGCATCAGTAGCTGAAATTGGTGCTTTAGTATTTATAGCAACAGTCATATTTGCTCAGCCTTCTTGGAGATGGTGAGCTCAGCTTTCTCTTCAGTGACCTACAAGAAACACTGGATGGCTCAAAACGCTGCAGCTGGGACAGCATCTAAGAAATCTTCAGGATATATTTGTATAGTTTGTTCTTACTCCTCCCTCTCTTACGCTGGCCTAGCAAAGCTGCGTCAGGGGTGCACCTGCAAAGAAACTTGGGATTGGTTTGATCCTCACAGTGTGTGTCTGCACTGCGGCACTGCAAGGATACCTTGCACTGAACAGTGCAAACACAGTTCTCGTGGTACAAACGTGATAGAGGTTTTGAGCAGGGAGCTACCGCTGCCGAGAGCCAGCCGAGCTCTCGGACCTGCTGACTGAAGGCTGGAAAACTGGGCATTTCCAAAGGGAAGAGGGCTCAGAGAAACACAGTGCAGGGTGGTTGACTCTGTGTGTCGTCTTCTCAGTCCACTGATTATTGGAAGCTTTTTTATTGCACCTCTGAATTCCCAAGATCTTGGGCATCAGGTCAGCATTTCCACAGGCAGGTTTTATTTGCAGTTCCATAACTTCTGTACCCACAGCAGCTCATTGCAAGGCTGGTCCTTGCGTCCTCGCAGCAAGTCCTCCCCACTGGCGTGTGCCATTGCCAGTACCAGCATCTCTGCATCTTCCTCCCTCCCTGTCCAAAAGGCGACTGTGGTAGCATTGGCCCAGGCAATAAATATTCAGGGAGCCTGATGTTGGTGTTGTCTGGCTGCGGAGGAGCCTTCTGGAGCCTCAGGGGAGGGGATGAGTCACTGGAAAGCAGCAGAAGTGGATTTGCAGAGCTTTGCCAGATGTTCTTGGCTACCTTGCCTCTGTTTCTAGAACAAAACTAGTCTCTAGGTAGCTTAATCTTGTGGCTGATGGAGAAATTAGTTTGCCAAATTAGCGTATGTCTGCAACAGAGACAGAAAAGCAGCAGTGAGGGGTTTGCTTACTGTAAAATACACCTTCTGATGTGAATTAGTAGTGACACGCTGCCTCCTGGATTTCTCACGGCGGGAGCAGGTAGCGTGCCGAGATGACTCGTGGGCCATCCAGGCCAGGCTGTGCTGTCTGATGTGTTAACGACGGAAAGGCAGAAATTAGTCCAGAAAGTAATGTAGAGTGTGAACTTTGTGATAAAATTCAAGTGTGGACGGACGTAGCAGGTGCCTTCCCTGTGGGAGCATCTCATAGCTGTAGTTACATAGGAATAAACTTTGTCAAACTTCTTTCCTTTGAGTGTCCCTGCGGTTGCCCGCGGTGTTGTAGGCGAGGATCCCCCGCGCCTCCTGTGTAGTAGAGGTTGTTGGTAGTCTGTAGCTTTGGGCTTGTTTGGTTTCACACCTGCCCCTGCCCTCCCCCGGTTTCCTGAGCTCCTCGGCCTGAACGTGCGGGGCCAGGGGGAGTCCTGGTGTGGGCACGGCGCGGGCCAGCGGGACGCTGTGGGAGGGCGAGCGACGCAGGTCTGGCACCTCCTGCAGCGGGGCCCTGACACCTCCTTGGGGGAGGGAAAATGGGGTGCGGCGCCTTTGGAGCTGGCGGGTCCCACATTGGCCTTCACCTCCCCGCTGCCCTCGGGTGACACGGGGTCTGTCCCCAGACCTGCCCACCGGCCGCTCTGGCCGGGGTGGCAGCAGGGATGTCCCGCGGGCGCCGGTGGAGCTGCTCACCAAGAGCCATTCCCGCTCCCCCTGAAGGGCACGCGCGTCTCGCTGCGTTCAAATAATTACCTCAGCCTTCGAGCCTTGACGAACAGCCGGGAATCTCTGCCGGCAGCGGGGCAGCCGAGCAGCGTCGGTGTTTCCCGGAGCCATGGAGCTCTGGCAGCGGGGGGGTGCTCCTCTGCTGATGAACACGCTCAGTAAGGTGCTGCTCAATTCATTCAATACAGGGAAACCAAACAGTTTGGATATTCTGGTCGTTTATTGTGAAATTGTTTCCTAACAGCAACAGTTTTAAATGTCATCATGCAAATGGAAGAGAGAAACCTTTTATGCAGTTGCAAAATGTTTTTCTAAGATGCTATGCATTTTGTTGGGTTATTGAAAGTGAATTTACTGTGCATTAATCTTATGAATGTTACTACGTTTTATATTTATTTTAGATGACCCTCCTGTATTTTACAAAGGGAAATTTCATTGTGTGATAACTTAGTCTGTATTCTTAATATAATTTGTTAAATAAAACTTGTTTTAATCAGTTTATTCTTTGTGCTTTGTGTTTTAAATTTGGAGTTTGAGAAGTTTAAAACACTCCAGCACTGACTTGCAGGAGTGGAAGGGATCATCCTTTGGGACGAGCCGCTCTTTTCCCTCTGCGTCATCGTTGCATTGACTTCTTCAGATCCCAAACCTGGATGTTTTGAAAATAGTTAAAAACATCAGGAGGAATGAAGTCAGTGCTTTTTCTGAACTGAGCCGCCCTGTAGCGGTTGTAGCTGTGGCAGCCAATGCGATTACAGGTCTGCGTGGTGCAGGTGATGCTTCTGACTGTGGGCTCGGGCTTCAGCAGGCATCAGGCCGAGTACCCCGATGGGCGCTCAAGGAACGAGAACAGTGTGGGGTCAGCCTGACACGCTGCCAGGGTACAACGCCGCGTCTGTGGCCCAGTGGGTGTTTGCAGCGGTGTCCTGCAGAGGGGAGCATCCTTCCCCATCTCCTGTCCGCTTCTGAAAGAAAATCACACGTGTCAGTCCTCGGACCAGAGAGCCTCAGTAAAGAAGAGGGATTGCAGGTGCGTTAGTGCGAGACTCACTCACAAGGTGCTTTTTCCTCTCCCACAATTGAGCAGGTTCCTTCTGCTTCTGCCTGGGGGACTTTTTGAGCAGTTTTGGTGGGACCTGAGGGCCGAGACCAGGGATGCCTTTTCCTCCGCTCTCAAGCTGCCCAGGAAGGTGAAGGACACTGGGAAACGTGGGACCCGATTTCAGGCACAGGAGAAATAAAGAAGCGGGAGCAGAGGCGTCATTGGAGGTGGGCCAGGGGCTGGGAAGCCCCCGAGGAGCTGGGGACATGGTGGCTGCCCGCAGTGCTGGCTGCTCTCGGCCGAACAAAGCCACCGTCTGGATCTGAAGGGCCACCTTCAGAGGTGACAGCACCGTCCCCTGGAGGTAACTGGCTTTTGGCTGTGTTTTTTTTGTCCTTGGGAATTAGATAAAAGCCTTGGAAAATCTGTCCAAAATGTCTCTCAAAAGGAGTGCTGCAAAGTCAGAACACAGAAGTCAAAATAGCTCAACTTAAGCGTTTTCTGGAGCGTAAGGGACCACACGTGACATCTACATCGCCACAAAGGCCACGTCCCAAATACATGTGGCAATAAGTGTGTCACTACAGTAAATGATGGCAATGTCAGTGAAACAACTTGTTTATCCTCTATAAAGATTAACAACTTCAGTCACTCATAATTATCAACTGCAAAATTGTGTGTAATTATGAGGAGTCAAGTTCAAGTCATAGAGTCAGCCTCAAAGCTTGGCAACACCAGCACGGGCGTGACTCATCAGCACGGGCTTTCTTTGAACTAAATGTTTTTAACATGTGTGTGCTTGTGTGCGGCCGGTCCTTCCCCTGGCGTTTCTGTACAAACGTGCGAGGGACGTCCCCGCCGCCGTGCAGGGCAGGGACGGCTCTCGCCAGGAGCTCCGGAGTTGCAGCCGGAGCAGCAATGGACTGCTGCAGCCACATGCGGCGGGTGACAGCAGCGTGCAGTGGGTGACAGCAGCGTGCAGTGAGTGGCAGCACCGTGCAGCTTGCATGGGGCTGCACAATACCTCACCGCAGCCCCCTGTCCCCCAGTTCCCTGGCCGCTGCCTGCTCTGCTGCATGGTGAGCTGGCAGCGGGCAGGGCTCTCTCTCGGACGGGGCTCTCTGTCAGGCAGGGCTGTCTCGCCCGGAGGCCACCGCAGCCGCCGCTCTCCGGTGCAGCGTTTCGGCTGGGAGCTGGCGCAGGGGGATGGAGGCGGCGCCAGGGTCAGGGGGAGCGTTTCTGCAGGCTGAGAGCCCAGCTCAGGGCTCTGCAGTCTTGGCTTATGTAAATATTATAAACTGGGATTCTGCAGAAATAAACAGGGTTTTATAGTCAACTCTGAAATACGGCCGTGTTTAGGAGAGGCAGTTAGGGTGGGAGTGCGAGTTGCAGGGGAGGTGCCGTGCTTTTGTGACTGACGGTCTGTGTGGCATGTCCCGGCTTTGCTCGCGCTTGGCCACGCAACGAACGCTCTACGGGCACCGCAGGGACGCTGCCGGGATGGGCCTCAGCTCCAGCAACAGGACATGGTCCCTGGTGTCCGTGCGGTGCCGGAGGGTGAAGTCCCTTCGGCCGTCTCCCAGCAGTGGGGAGATGCTTCATTACTGAGGCAAAACCTGGCAAAAGAGATACCTGGCGCAGGACCGTGCCGGCGGCAGCGAGGGCCGCACTGGGCTGGGGGCAGAGCCCTCTCCGCTGGCTCAGCAGGCGGCCGCGGAGGTCCTGGCGCGGTGGCTGCAAGGCCAGCATCACTGCGGGCAGGCAGGTACCCAGTACCCGCATGGCCACGGCAGCAAGCCCCTGCCAGGAAAACAGACTTCTCAACTAGGGAGAAGCTAATAGCACACCACTAACACTGAAAATTGTTATTCTTTGTGCTAAATTATTCTTCTGAACTTGACCCAAGCTGGTGGTGCACAATACGACCTCTGGCATCTTCTCTCACCCCAGCCAATATTTCTGTCTCGCTTATTTTGAGTGGTCTTTGAATTAAAGGAGATTAATACCCCAGTTCCCGACATTCTCTTCAGGCACTTGTTTTTATAACCTCCTTTTGAAAGCAAGTACCACTTGTTCCACCAAAAACTAAGAAACTGCATCTTGGAGCTGCTGTGGGAGCCGTCATCGGCACCTGATTGAATGTCCTGGCCAGGGAGGAGGCGGCGCGGGGGGGACATAAACCAGAGTGGGCCCGTCCCGTGCGCAGGCTCGCGTCTCCCCGTATCAGCGTGTGGCGCGCAGGCACATGAGCTGCCTCGGAGCCATCGCTGAGCGGGTGATGCCGGCGGACATCAAAGCCACTTCTGGATGTGGGCCCTGTCCCGTGGCACGGGAATCTGCTGCTTGGAAATAGGGCTGAGCTTTCAGGGACCCTCATCCCCCAGCCCTTGGTTTTGCTTGTGGCTGGACCCAGGACCACTGTCCTAGGGCAGGAGCTGCCCTTCCTCCCGCTGCTGTGACGGCACTCCTCCCCCGCCAGGCCTCTGGCATCCCTCTGCTCTTGAAATACTCCAGACTCGACCGAAATCCCAGTATTTCTGCCCAGCCTCTGATCTTTGCATTTCCTAATTCAGCTGCTCAGAATTTGGGGGTAATTATTGAATGTTAAAAAAAAGTATTAATTCTGCACCAAATCTCCCTGCCGTTTCTGCAGCGTTTCTTCTGAAACAGCCATAATCTGCAGAGCTGCTGTTCCTGGTGGTGATGAGCTGGAAGGGGTCCCCATTAGGAGCAGCAGCGATGCTCGGAGCCTGGGGAAGCACCGGCCTCCTCCCCTTTCCCTGCCCACCCCGCTGGACATGGTGCCACGCTCTGGCCGGGGGTGTTCTGCTCACAGGCCAGAGCTGGAGTCTGGACACGGGGTTCAAAAGCACAAATTGGCGGAGATGATGAAGCAGACAGAAAGCAAACCCAGAGCCTCACCTGCCGCATCCCCCAGTGCCATCGGAGGCCAAGCCAGTGCCTGAACAGCATTTCCTTTTGTTGTGAAAACAGAAATCTCCATCCATTGAACCATCTTTCCCGCCCAGCTAGAACGGTATTCTCTGACATTTCAGTTTCTTCTGCCTTTGTCCCTTGTTGGACAAACTAAATTTAGATTTGCCTGCAAAGGGGTTTCTGATGCTGAACGGAGAGCTCAGCTGGTGCCGAGAGGGGCCGTCGCTGTCGCCCTGCGCAGGGTCCCAGCCGGCGCTCGTGCCCTGGTGCAGGGGTCTGGGCTGTTGACAGCACCGACCCGCCGGGCCGTCGGCTCCTCCGGGCACTTGGCTCAGTACGGCCCCTCCGTGTGGCACCTCCGGTCCCGGGTACCTGCAGGGCTGGGGGTACCCACCCGCCCAGGCCCCTGGTGGGGCGCATGGCGAGACCGGAGCGGGTTTACATTGACCATCATCCACGGAATTTGTTTTCTAAGGAAAATTTTTAATTCTGCTCTGCTTAGTGCTCCCGGCACCAGGAGTGGCCCTTTGGCAAGGTGTCTCCTGGCCGTTCCTGCCCCACAGAAATCATAGAATCGTGGAAATCCTCCGTCTCTCAGGAAGCAGCAGGCACGAGGGCTGGTCGGAGGCAGCCACGGCCCCTGCGGCGCGGGACGGGCCTGTGGGGCTTTGTGTGACTCCGGCTTCAGTGCTGTTTGTTTTCTTTTCTCCTCTCCCTCCCACAGCTTTAAAAATTAACTTGCCTGGGGAGTTTCCCAAAATCTTTTCCTTTCTCTGCAATGATGGATAAGCCGTGTAACTGATTGTCATGGCCCTGGAGAGGATAAACATCTTCTGCAGTTTAAAATAAAACCTCCTCGCTTCTTGGTTAATAAGTGTTGAAAGAAGCATAAATAGAACTAACACAGGATTTCCATGACTAACAAGATGACCACATCAGTGAATGTTGTTTGGGGTTAAAAATGACTCAGCTTTTGCTTCCCCAGGGTAAGATGTTTTATCCCAGCGCAGGAAAGGCTGCCAACGGCACTTTGAAGGTCTGGCAAACTCGGCGTAGCCGGGATTGTGAACTGGGAAGTGTTTGAATGCATAGTTAAAAAAAAAAAAGTCCTCAGCTCCGCTCCATGTGTGCAGATTTCTAGAAGATAAAGGAGCCCACAGCTTTATCCTGCTTGTGCTGACTCTTTTCTTTTCAAAAGCCTTTTCAGATGTTTTCACTTTTCTGCTTGCTTTGTTGAAAGATGTAAAAATTTAAGACAACCACAAAGTAAACATTTCAAAACTTTCTATTCTGAAAATTAGTGACATTTTCAAAATCCCTTGAATTCCATTTCTGCACTATCAGAAACAAAGATGTTTGGGGGTTTTTTGATTGACAAATTTTCCAGGCAGGTTTTTGTTTATCGATAACCTTTCTTTTATTTTCCAATGAAAATAGATTTATTATTCGGTAGAAACACTAGATAAGTAGATGTCTTGTCAAAATAAAGCAGGTTTTCTTTATTAGAGTGAAATAGTAATGAACTCATCTGCTTCCAATATTTATAAAGAGTAGGGAAGGCCATTAATTCTACTGCTTGTGAATAAAACCATCTGTGATTTCTTTCCATTTGATGTGTTTTGGTTTTAATATACATTTTTCACAAATAAGTGCAGGGATTTTTTGTGAAAATGTCACATTCAGAATCTCATAAAGAAGGAACGCAAAGAGGGGGAAACGAAATGTTTTGTTAGCTAAGTAATTTCTCACCTTGCACAGAGAATAAAATTCATGCCAACTTTAACACATTAGGCGACAGAATTACATGTTCAGCTCTAATGCAATCCATGACATGTAACAAGGCAAATAGAGTATGTTTGGAAGTTTGTTTTCCTTTGGGAATCACACAGTACATTTAACCTAATCTGTCCTGACACTTGAATTATAACATTATGAGCTTCTTCAGGGAAGCAAAACGGTAGATGCCTCTTTTTAAAGCAAAGCAGAAGTTAATAAAATGGGCGACGTGTCAAGGAGAAAAAGCCCGATCAAACCGTAGTGCAATTCTCCAGAGGAAACAGGTTCTAGGCTGGTTTTTTTTTTCCACCAGAAATGCTGGAAGTCTCATGACGTACTTCTACTGAGGGTGAAATTTGACCTCTAGAATTTTGCTCGATTAAACCAAAAACTGCGAGAATACCCCAAGTGGGACCACTTTGTAGTTTGACTTGTGAGTGTTGGATCTTAAATTAAACTGAGTGTTCATCCAGCTGCTCTGCCAGATTTTATTTTACGGTCTTCCCCCTGACTCCTACGACGGAGGCCGGGCTGAGCCGCTGCCTGCCCCCGCTGTACCTGGGCAGGGACGGGCGCCCTCAGCTCGCCAGGACGCGCTGCTGATAAAACCGTCCAAACCAAACTCCAGGTAATCCTCTGCGAGGGGCTTTTACGGGAATAGGCCTTTAAATGCTATACGCTCAGCTGAGTCTATCTCAGAGAGATTAGCTGTAGTTATATGTTTTAAGGCCCCAGTTTAATATCCGTCATTCAGCAGGACCGAAGCAGATCCTCAGGGGCTCCTCCAAAACGAACACAAGCGAAGAAACCTGAAATCAAATAATGCACATCCTCACCCAAAGTCCGGAACTCCCAGTGCTTCGGAGTGGGCCGGGCAGAACCGATGCCGGGCAGCTTCGTGCGCAGGCGGAGCAGGGACCCGCCAGCCACGCTGCCCGAGGCTGCCACCACCACTGCCACCGCTGCCGCCACCATCCCCGTCCCACGCTGCCCGTGCTCGGAGCCGCCCTGCGCCCGTGCGTGGTGGTGGCAGCGGGAGGCACTCGTCCCCGGTAGCAGCCAGGCGAGGCTTCGGGGCGCGAGCCCCGCGGGAAGGAGAGGCAATTGGGTCTTGCGGGTGCGGTGTGAAGCCCCCGGGGATTACGCTGACGATTCACGCAGTGATTGTCAGCTGACTGTGAACAAACTGTTCACGGCAGGACTCTGCCCTGGATCCCGGTGCTCCCCGAGGCAGCAGAGCCCCCGGCCGGCGGCAGCAGTGCCTGGCTCGGGGTTCCGGCCCCCCGGCATGGCCTGAGGCTGCCGGGCCCTGCTCAGCAAAGACAGGAGCAGACGGGAGGGGGCTGTGCTCTTCTCTGGCTCCTCTGTCAGACAGGTGACTATCTGCCCACTGGTTTGCTTATGGTTTATAGTTTTGTAATTTAAAATAATCTGACATGGAACAATAATGATACTAATTGTCCAAAACAGTTTTTTGACCAAATTGAACTGCACTGTCAGCTGGGCAAAGAGGGAAAATCTTATTTTCAACCTTAAGAAGTTTTACCAGATGGTTTCCAAGAGCAGGTTGTGCCTTAGATTAGGGCAGGTTTGGGTGGGTTTCCAGCAGGTTTGGCACCGCTGTTCAGTGCAAAGGGAGGGTGCTGGACATGCCGCAGCCAGCAGAGATGCCGAGGCTGAGGAGGGACACGGTTCCTCGGGGAGGACCCCAACCCTCGGTGGGTCTCCACGCCTTTGGCAGAGAGCACCACAAGTGCCAGATTTGGATGGTAACAAGGAAAATTCATACTGGATATTAAGAAAACTTCCTAAAGGAGGAAAAGGCGAGGCCTGGGGGGCCGTGTTCTCCGTCAGTGAGTCTTTGCTCACCCTCCTTGGGAGCGGCAGAGGCGAAGCCGAACCCCCGCGGGGAGGGGGCACAGCACAGCCCCCGCTCTGGGAACACACCAGTGGGCTGTTCCCATGGCCACAGCAAGGGCTTGGGATTTGGGTTGTTTGGGTTTGCTGGAAGCTGGGGGAGGGCACCTACAAAGTCACTGAAGTGAAAACAGGGAGCCCGAGAAGCTGACATGCCGTAAGGTCATTTCGGGTCATTTCCCTGCCAGGGAAATGCTCCCAGCAGGAGTATCTGAACACAGACCTGCTTCAAAAACCAGGTAAGAAGCCTGTTACTGCCGTTCCCTGCGGCGTGTCCCGCAGGAGCACCCGAGGGCTTGGTCGGGATGCGTTAGGCAAAAAGCAGAGGACGTCAGGTGGGCGAGGGGGAGGAGAGGGGACGGTAACTGCAGCCGGGCGGCCCTTCTCCCGCGCTGCCTGCCCAGCCCCGACCCAGGGATGTGGGGATGCTCCAGGCACTGGATGTACGGCAAGATGCACTGTGCAAGGAGCTGGCGACAGCACACCAACACTTGCTGCTAAATTGGACTCGTTTCTGGAACAACACTTTTCTTACCTGTATAAAAAGCCCTGTGTACATAATTCCACCCCCAGATCACAAACAGCCTGAGTCGCCCCTGGCCACACGGCACAGAACCCGTGGGACAGAACCCACGGCACCGCAACCCCCGCCTCCCCCAGCAGCGGCACCGGACAGAACACAGGCAGGATGGGAGCCGGCGTGGTGCGGTGGCACAGCCACCCGATGGCATCCCCCATGGTGAGATGCCGCTGGAAAACGCCCTGCCCACAGCAGGGCTGAGCCGCGTGAAATTGCGATGAGCAAGGGAAGCAGCAAATGGGCTCCACCACTTTTTTATTCTATGGTGACTAACAAGTTTGCCACTGAGTGGGGCAAAGCCATCTCGCCCATGAGCTGGGCCACACTGCTGGCAAAAACCAAGTACAAACTTTGGGGTTACGTGAGAATGAGTTTGTTCCACAAGCGCGGGAGGTAATGGAGGGGGTTTCCTGCGACTGACGTTTGTCTGAATTATACAAAGATATTTTGCTCTTCCCACCTACACCTAAAACTTTTCCCACAGTCTCCCAGCGGTGACCTGTCGCAGTCGGCAGAAGCCAGTCCATGGACTCAAAGCCCTTAGTGCAAACTTTTTGCCCGTTCCAACTCTAAATTCCTTTTTCTGCCCAAATGCCTACTTATATGAAACTTTTAGGAACTTAATTATCCTTGAGACTTCCACCTCTCTGTGAAATCTGGTTTAAATCAGTAAAGAAAAGAGTTCAAAGTTATTGGGCAGGACAGGCAGACAGACAAGCACACAGGGATCACAGGAACCTTGTTTTCATAGGAAACTAGATTAAAAAAATCCCGCGGCAGTTGCCAGCCCCATTGGTGGCACCCCCTCGGCCTCGCACAGGGTGATGCGTGGGGCGGGGGCACGGGGCAGGCACCGCTCCCCGGGCGAACGCGCCCCGAAACGGGGAACAAACCCGGCTCCTCCGGCCGGGGCTGGCGGCCGTGACTGCGGGGCAGCAGCGATTCTCAGCCTGTCTGCTTTTCCCAGCTGGATGCAGATTCATGACATCCCTGCTCTCTCTGGCATGCAAACCTGCACCTAATTTCTTCTGAAAAGGGCCCTGAGGAAGTCAGCAGATGTTATTATTAAAGCATTGAGTATCAGCAGCTCCTGAGATATTGTCAGTCCGTTAATGAGCTGATCAAACTGGGGAAAGCAAGGGGTTTCCCAACTTCTTATTAAGGAAAATAAGACCTCCAAGGTTAAAAGCCTTCTTTTAAACTGCACCAGGTTTAT
Source organism: Dromas ardeola (assembly GCA_013398915.1). Lineage (NCBI taxonomy): Eukaryota > Metazoa > Chordata > Aves > Charadriiformes > Dromadidae > Dromas > Dromas ardeola. The sequence goes on along the minus strand of VYZM01014608.1, from coordinate 45,172 downwards.
AGGTTGCAAAATGTTCTTTAATCAGTTTATTCTTAGAAGGCCCTAACCGTCCAGGCACAGGAGTGGGCGTTATCTTAAATGGTCCCCGTAAGGAAACATTGCAGCTCTATTGCAGTAGTGTTTGCTGGAGTTTTTGCTTGCTCAGTAATCTCCTTAACAAGCCAGTTCTGTGCAGGTTCTGTGATTCTTTTGTGAATACTTTGTACATCACTGCCAGCAGCTCTGTCCAGAGGCTTCTGCTGATTTGCGAATTATTATTTTTTGCTGTTTGAATGTTAAACTGATTTTCCTATCAATGCATTTGTATTCTCGGTTTGGCAAACCTTAAATCTCTGCTGTCTTCCAAGGCTGCAGGAGACACAAGATGCACAAGTGAGCAAGAAATGACCCTGAATCAAAAGTCTGCCTGCACCTCTCCTGTGCACTAACTCCCTCTGAGCCTGTTTCTGGGCCTGGGGATGCACTGGAGACCCTTCTCCTAAAAGCAATGGCTAATGGGGAACCCACTTTGTTGTTTTTCTTCTTAATCCCATCCTATCTGGAAGTTTCCGTGGGTTTTTCAGCTGTGGGGATGTTTAGAATTTGGACAACAGTGCTAATGAGATTAGAGTAAATTGGTAACAGCTAAAAATTTAGGAAAACCATTTATTATTTCTGTAGTTCTGCAGAGGAGCATGGCATGCCTTACCGGTGCCTTACCACTAACAGCACCAGAGGCAGATCCAAGACCTGGCTGGGATAAACTGAGACAAACCCTCATCTTGGGGAGCTTCGTTATATCCAAAACGCAATTAGGTAAACAGCTACAGAGGAATGATCAGAAAAAGAGAATACAGAGAAGGCTCCTTTTAATCCTCTCCATCTGCTCCTTGGTGCAAGTAGGAAAGAAAACAACACGGCGGATCCCCACCAAAGCGCCCGCCGTCCCGACCTGCCCTGGCCACGGGGAGCCCGCCCCGTGCCCGCAGCAGAGGCTCCGCTCCAGGTGCTCATCAACACTTCCTCATCGCTGTGGGTCACTGAGCTCCACATCCACGTCTTGATTTATTTTAGCACGGACATATTTATACCATCTGATAAGCGGTGACTGCTATAAATATGTCTGTGCACTCCCTTTTGCTATGCACCAGTGAGGAAGGGGCATGTTGTGATAAATTGACCCTGAAATATAGTGTATGTACATGATTTTAAAGACAGAAAGGATCAGGTCAGTTTGGTGTCTCTCTGTTGTGGTTCAATTAGTTATTTTTAAAGGCATCTGCTGAACTGTGGCTTCCAGGGAACATTTCTGACATTACCTATATTTTTAATCCTAACGTGTGTCACTTGGTGAAACTTTATGGACACTAATAAACAAACAGGCCCTGAACTATGTCTGGGCATCAAAGCAGCGCGATTCTTGTCCTGCTTTCCCAGCCCTCGGCACCTTCCCCAGTGGCAGCAGCGGTGGCCGGGCGTTGCGCAGGCCGTGCTGCAGTGGCAGCGGTGGCCGGGCGTTGCGCAGGCCGTGCTGCGGTGGCAGCGGTGGCCGGGCGTTGCGCAGGCCGTGCTGCAGTGGCAGCGGTGGCCGGGCGTTGCGCAGGCCGTGCTGCGGTGGCAGCGGTGGCCGGGCATTGCGCTGGCAGTGCCATGGCACAGTGATGGCTGGGCATTGCGCAGGCAGTGCCATGGCGGCAGTGCTGCTCCTGCTGCCGGACTCCACCTGCCCCGTGGCGGGGAGAAGCCGGGTCAGCGCTCACCCTGGGGACCCGCTGCTTCCTCAGCAGGGGGAGCAGCGTCCCGTGGGCAGCAAAGGCCCGAGTCACCAGCATTTCTCCATCCCGTGCCCTGAGACCTTCAAGTAACCCATGGACGGCCTTTCTAACCAAGAGCATTGCACACATGTTTGTGGTCAGCGAGTGCCCTTTCTGTCTCCTGGGTCATTTCTGATGGCTTCACATGATAATGTGTAACACAGAAATAATAAACCTGAAAAAATTCGGTAGGAAAACAAGCCCAACGACCTAGGGCTGGGTCTGCTTGTGGAGGAGGATGAAGGGCACTGACCACCAGGCACCCAGGAGCCCCCTGAAGCCCCTGTGACCACACACACAGAAGTGCCCCAGGTGCGACCAGCAGTGAGAGGAGGGACCTGAGGTGGGCTGTGCTCCGGGGGACAGCTGGGGGGACCCTTCTCATCAGCTCTTCCAGGTGTGAGCCAATTAGCCGCCATTCTGCAAATGGCTACATCAGAGTTGCTGCTGGTGGCATCTTCTTCCAAACTGTGAGTATCAGCTATATTTTTTCATCTTTCAGGTTGGAATTCTCCAGGAAGAGGCAAAGGCTGTGCTGGTTTGGGTTAGATTGTTTTGTTAAATCTCAACGAAAAACTGTTCTTCATTAAAGAATGTGTGTTGGCTTCCTGAAAAACGGCTGAAGAGGTTTCCCCTTTCTGGTATCCACTCCTATGCGTTTCTAAACTTAAATTTCTCTTCTGTTTAAATATTTAAAGCTTGTCTTTCCTTTTGGTTTCACAAAGCTCAAACTGAACTGTAGAGATGGTGCTGTGGGAACAGAAGCCGGGTCAGCCCTGGTTGCTGGGCCTTGGCCATACCAACAATTACTGTGTGCAGCCAGTGACTGAGTAGCCCGGGGGGGTTGTCAAAGGAGTGTTAGAAGGAGAAGGCTCTTCTCCCAAGGAATTTTGGATGGTTGTTTGTCCCTGTGCAGGGCAGAGCAAGAAACCTCAGTAAGTGAATGGGGCAAGGTAAAGTGAGCTTCACCGCTTTGTGCGTTTGAGCCTTTTCCCTGCACACAGTTGTTTGCTTGGTTCATGCCTGAATTGCGCTTGAGTAGTGATGCTTCTGGGTGTCTGTGGCCAAATCATTTAACTCTTCAGATATGTTTTATTTTATAAAATGTCTTTCAACTTCAGCACTGTTCCTCGTATGTTTCATTTGGGTGGGAGACCCCCACCTGGCTCTTCAAATACCAGGAAGGTGGGTGAGCTGCGAGCATGTGTGTTTGTGTATAGCACAAGTTCGCCATTTCTGTGTTGAGCTGTGCAAAGCAAGCCAAGGGAGGTCGTTCTTCACTCAGTGTGTCATTGTACAGTGAATTGCGTTACCACGGGCTGTGACGAGAGCTGGGAGGGAAGTTCATGGAGAGCTGCTGGACACAGAAACCACCCGTGTCTCGGGAAACTCCTTGGCCATAGGGTGTCGGACGAGCATCCATGGCACACACCGCTCTGCTTCGGGCGTTTGCTCCTGGCCAATGTCAGAGTCTTGGTTGGACAACTCTTGCTTTGACCTCTGGTGCTTCCTTTCATGGTTTCCATTAGCGGGTCACAGGCTGTAGGTGGAAAGTTTTCCTGCAAACTTTCATCTTTAAAGATGCAGAGCAGGAGAGAGAAGTGGGGATGTTGTTATCGCTGTGAGTGTGGAAGCGTCCTCCCTGTGTCCGGCCGGAAGACGGACGTGGGTGCGCGGCGGGGCCATTTCCCGCCTCGCTGCTGCCCATGCTGTGGGTGCCGTTGGAGCTTCCCGGCGGCTCCAGGGGTGGGAGGGGAGCAGGCGGCACCGCAGGGGCTGGGCTCCTCCACTGGGGTCACCGGGGGCGGGCGCTGTCCTGTGCCCCATGAAATGGTGCCGTGGTGAAGGCTCCAGACATTGATTCATTACATGGCTTTTTGCCCAAACTAAATCTGCAAGGATTAGAGTGGCAATTCTGCACTCTTCGGGTAAAACACAGCACCCCCCGTGTCGCTGACGGTTGCGTGTATGTTGGTTAGGTCACCGCAACCTTGGAAAACACGTAAGCGCTTCATGGAACCAGAAAGGACACCAGATACAAGCCTGTTTCTGTATTCACAGAATTATTTTGGAAAAAGGAATTTTATGATTTAAAAAAAATAAATGTATCAAGATACAGATTATTTTTTTTCTTATCATAACACCAAAAGGAAACTAGTGCAACTTTTGGCAAATTAGAAACAGGCTTGAGTATTGGACTTTACATTGATGGTACTCGGGTATTAATCCATTAAAGTAATCAAAAGAGCTTAAATAAGAATCTGAAGGCTGCAATATATATGTCAATGAACAAGCTGTAAAACTTCCTGAAAAGGTGATTTCAAAGCCATATTGCCCAAGCTTGGCAAATTGCATATTTAATTATTTTGTCAGTCCCTCTTTCTACTCTAATCTTTCGGTGAAATACCTTTAGACATATGAAATCAGTTAAGATAATTAGGGTATGATGGAATTAGGTGTTACTTGATTTTTAAGAAAGATACCATCCTCTGCCTTGGTATAAAATGTGTGCAGACCCCAAAAGCTAGACTGTATTGTAATGTTTTCTTTTCTATAAAGATCAAAGGTCTCCAGCCCCTTTCAAGATGTTTGCAGAATTTGTTTCCTAATTATCCCACATTTACTTATTTGTGTGCTGGGACATCAGAGTTAACTCTTTGATTGTAAAGATGAGATGGAACCTTCACCCAGATGACTGCAGGCCAGCAAAAGCCTTGCATCTCTAAATTGTTTTTTAGATTACCTGGCTTCTCTAATTCCAATGTTCTGGCGCGGTTTAAGGCATGGCAGATGAGGTGTTGTGTTTGCTTTATTTAATACCCCAGTCCTCTACAGCAAAGATTTGTTTTTCCTCAATAAGAGTTTACACCTTCATTAATATCCTTTACAAGTTTACATACTCTTCGTAAGCAATAGTAAACTATTTAGTCTTTGATTTGTCTGGGAGTTGGAACTGTTTTCACCAAATCTTTATGATCTTTCCATGATGTGGAGCCTGAGTTTCTTCAGGAGAAATTTCTATAAAAGTTTTGAAATTAGAATTTTTTGGCTCACTTCATTGACTTTATTTTCCCCCCATCTAGAGAGATATAAAAGACTGACAGGACACACCAGAAATGTGAAAACAGGCTGTAAGGTTTGCAGTTTCAGTTGTGAAGTTACAAAAATAAAGTTGATTAGAATAGCATGAAATCTATAAAAAAAAAAGTAAAACGTTTATAGGGGAAGTCTAATATGAAACATTTTTAAACAATGTGTTTTATTTACTTTTTATACATTTCCTTTCTCATATTCTTTTGAACTTTTTTGAATCTTCTCATATGTTTCCTAATTACATTTGCCTCTACGACTCCTGTCTCTGTTTCTTCCGTAGTGCTGAGGGGGCTGTCTCTCTGTCTTGTTCTGCTTTTGTTGTTGTTGTGTTGGGTTTTTTCCTTTGAAAAATTAAGACGCTGTGTCAAGCTTTTTTGAGGGAGTATTTGAGACGGCAGCCACCGGCAGCGGGAGCTCGCAGCTCCCGGGGCAGCCCCGTGCGACGCGGGGTTGAGGCAACGAGCCGAGGAACGGCGTCCGCCCGCTCGGGGCTGCGGCGGGCAGAGCCGGGCCCTGGCAGCGTCTGTAAATCCTCTCTCTTTGAAGATGATCATTCCTACGATTTGACCCCTTTAAAAAGCAGCTCGGTCAGGGCCGCAGGAAACGCCAGTTGCTGCTCTCGCCCCGGCCCGCGCCCGCCGCCGCCCCCCCGCCCTCCTCCCGCTCCAGTGCCGCCGGCGCCCTCCGAAATCCGGGGAGGGAAAGGAGGGGGGCTTGAGCCAGGCAGCCGGCAGGAGCGGGGGTCTGTCTCTCCAGAAATCACGGGAAGCTGCTCGTGGGGGCAGCTCCTCGTTTCCACCCGCAAACTCGCGCCTCGGCCAGGGTTTTGCGGAGGGGCTGGAGGCACTGCCGCCCCCCGCCCG
>VYZM01014608.1:2733-31917 GCA_013398915.1 Dromas ardeola | reverse complement strand
TTGTCCCTGTGCCGGGGTCCCTATTCCCCGCCATGAGAAAGAGAGTGTAGAATGCGGCTCCCTTTCAAAACCGCTGTGAGCTGTGCCAGGACAGGTGACGCTGTCGGCTGAGGGTACAGGTGAGAGCTGTGAAGTTACCGAGCGACAGTGGTCAAGCCCTTAATGACAGACAGCCCAAGACGTTGTTTCTAAAGCTGCCTTTACAATAGCAGTGCAAGTACTATTCAGACATCAGAAATTATTTTATAATTAGCAGCAGGGACAGATGTTAGGCTTGAATCAGCTTCATCGTGCAGCTCTTCCTGCAGCCGGAGAGGGCAAATGAATGTCCTCTGTGACCCACCAGCTGGGACGGCCTTTCCAAACTGACTTCCCCAGCCAGCACTGGGCTGTGAGCATCCCTCCTCGCCAGCCACGTCTGTCTGGCAAAGTTTAACTGTAGTTCATTGTACACTTGCAAAATGAACTCTAGCAGGTCAGAGATAGAAATAAAAGATAAATACCGTGCCAGGGTTGCTTGCTTTCTTCAGCTGCAAGGCAGCGTGGTCTAGAGCAGAGCAGAGGCAATTGGCACTGGAACCTCTGGTTCCTTGCTAAATTCTGTTTGTAAATGTTTGTTATCGCCAGATAAAAGAATGTATGAGGTCGAAGCATTGTTATTTACTGTTACCATTATGGTATTTTAATATTTCAGGTAATACTGGCACAGCTCAGCGCACGCTGTGGAGCACAGCCTGTGCCACGGTGCTCGGTGGCTGGAGGGGGTTCCCTGCAGTCGGCACCTCTGCTGCCCCGTTCCTTTCCGCGCCGCAGCTGCTGCTGGGGCTGGGGGGAGCGAGCACAGCGGGAGGCTCGGGAGGCTCACAGATGGATTTGTGCATTTTTTAAATGTTTATGAATGAAATTCAGTGCTGCACTTCGCTAGACACTCTGCAGACAGTCATGTCCTCGTGTTAATCAATATTCCTGAGGTCAGACGTGCTGTCTGGTATGCCGGCCTGGCAGCGGGCCCGCCTGCTCCCCTGCTCCAGGGCTGCTCTGATGCCTGTTGGCTTCCAGGAGGGAGCAGGCGAGGTCTCCAGCATGGGACACCAGCACGCAGTGACACGAGGAGTCTGATGAGGTTTCCAGCAGCGAGAAATGAGGAGCCAGGCAAGGTCACCTTAGCAAGCACTCATCTGCTGTCCCGCTGCTGGAAATTCCTGCTGGCCCCAGCACCTGTTTCCCGAGCCCCTTGCTTACGTACAGCTGGGCACTGCTCCCTCCTCAGCAGGAATAAGGGGGCTCCGGGGGTGCCTTGACCGCAGAGGTTGGCGGCAGCAAGGGAGCAGCAACCCCAAGGAGAAGTGCAAGGTGGCAGAACCAGTGTGATGCATTTCGTGTCACTTCGCCGCCTCTGCAATGCCTCTGTGTTGCTGACCTCGTGCCTAAACCATCTGCATCCTCCATGCAGCCACCAGAGCAGCCAGCCCAGTCCCTTTGTGTGACACACACCTCTCTCCACCGCAGCGCAGCAAGGAGCGTTGCGCTCTGAGGGGTGGAGGTGGAATCATGGAAACCCCTGTGAAGGGAGTCCAAGCAGCAGAGCAGAGGGACAATATTAAGTCACTAAATAAAGTGCACTGTCCCGCTGCAGCCGGAAGCGCAGAACTGAGCACTCAGGGTGGGGTCTGCTCCAGCTTTGTCGCAGCGAGCGCAGGGACGTGCCCGGCGCTGGCACAGCCCATCGTGCGGGGCTGCGCCGCAGCTCGCCCCGGCAGGGACGGGGCAACGGGCAGGACTGGGATTCTCTGCTTGTGGACGTTTATCTCTGCAGCGGATGTAAAGACAACTTGTAGTGTACTGCGGGAGCCCAAGGAGTCCCATGGCAGCGCTGTTTGAGGAAAAAGCATTGAATGACAATTATAGATGATTGTGTTTTTCTTAGCCTCTGTGCAAGAATTGCATGTTGCGGGCTGTGAGTATCATTATGAGGGATTACCAGTAATCCCTTTCCTTTTTCATGGCTGCTTCTTTTGATGACTTTTGGCACACTTTTATGTAGGCACATGAGTTCCCTATGTTTTCTGCAATACTCTAATGATTAATTAACACTCTCGGCAGCTTTGAATGTGAAATCTCACTCTGCAGAAAGGGGAGTCGGGTCCAACAGGGACCTACAATATATCTGGACGAATTGGGGCAGGATGTTGGAATTGTAACATCTTGTGACCCTAATGCTTTCATCTGCAGTGGCAGTGAAAGAGTTAATGCATTAGTTAAAAAGATTTTTAGCATGGGTCTGAACTGAGGCTGACAATCCATTATTCATAACTCCTCAGAAACCTGTAGCGTAACTCTTTTCTCCTTCTTTCATGATTTACAGAATATTACAACAACTGTAAGCGCTTTGCAGTTGGATTTTTATTGCATACTCCAAAGTGAAGAATTATGATTCGGGATTCACGATGAGCAAATGTGTTCTGGTGTTTGTACATCCTTTTCATCTTCTCTGCCCCCATCTATCGCTTGCCCCTGCTCGGAGCAGGGAACCTCTGCCAGAGCAGGCGCTGCCGGAGCAGCTTTGCCCTCGCGCCCGTGCGAGGTGAGACGCCGCCAGCCCATCTGCAGCAGGAGGTGGTGTCCCCTCCACTCAGGGCCAGCCGGCTCCGGTGCCAATGGCAGCTCCGTCCAGAGCCCGCAGGCAGGTGGGGGGCTGTGGGGCCCCTCGGCAGTGCTGGGACGAAGGGGAAGCGCTACCGTGGGTTTGGCGCAGGGGTTTTCGCAGTTGTGCCCATTTTGCCCTTGCACTGGACCCTGAACACCAGATCAGCCCTGACCAATGGTGCAGGTGAGCTTTGGGTGCAGCCACCACTTGAGCTGTTTGAGGTAAAAGTCCTGCTCTCACCAAGGAACAAATTTTGGGAGTGGTTGGAGACCGACAAGCTCCCTCTCCTGCAGCACCTGCACTGGGGGTGCTACCAGCATCCTGCCCCACGCCCGTCACTTCTTCAGGGACCTGATCAGAGCAGAAGATAATTGGCAAGAAATCGCAGTTACAATTCAGAAACACCTCCCTCCAAGGGGGTTTGCAGGCACGTTTGAGGGCTGCTGTGGCAAAGATGTAGTTAAGGTGTGGTCCACCATCCAAAAAGCGTTTGGGTGTCTCTGCTGCACCTCTCCTTGGCTCTGGAAGGACAACTGCAACAAGAGATAATTTTTCATTATGGACAAGAGAATTATGAGGTACAAATGAGTGCGCACAAGAAGATTAATAAATTACTTGGGATTAGCTTCAGTGATGGGTAGATCTGCTGTGTGCAGTGTTAGCCTGGCAGGGCAGACAGCATCCTGCGCAGTGTTTGTCACAGATCAGAAACACTAGCCCTTTGACAGATGCCACGTAGATCTTCATTTCCAAATTCGCCCATCTGAGAAACATCTGTGTGCTTAGGCTGGCAAATCTCAAGGAATGCTCTGCCAAGCAGTCCGCTTCCGCTTTTATAGCTCCGTAATCCCCGCTTGGGACTCCTCCTCTGAAATGAACAGAAGTGTGTGCAGCTCCTCAGGAAAACTGCGTAGGTTCAGGAGAAGTCTGCGAGGAAAAGATTCATGGCATGATCAAACAGCACCAGGCCTTTTACAGACAGGGCTCAATAGGTGCTTTAAACAGTCATAAATAACAGCGCGGAAGAAGGGAGCAGATTAAAGAGCCGAGATCGGCGCAGCCCCCCTGTTTGCTCGCTGCTCCTGCGTCTCGCGGGGTCACACACACGCATAGCCATCATCCAGCACGGGCACGATGTGGGTTCTGTAGCTGTCCCTGTTCGTCACGGCAAATCGGGGGGCTTCAGGGCTTGGCTTTGGCATCTGCTGCTCAGAGACTGCGGGATTTTCCCTGGAAATCCACCACAAGGTCCACTCCCTTGCAGAATTCTCAGCAGTTTGCTGATCCCGGGCATGACACAACTGCTTTGTAAACAGAGCTGTTAGTAAGTGCCTGGCCCCCGTATTGTCAGCCTGGCCTGCAAAAGTAAACACTCGCGTGAAGTACAGAAACCATGGGAAACTCCATCTTGTGGGTGTTAAATCCTGGTTCCAGCTAGCACAGGTTGCTCAACCCAGTTTGTGACATCCCAAGGCAGAACATCCCACTGATGAGGCTCTGCTGGTGGGACACACGTGCCTGTAGCCCACTGCACCCTCATTTGCACTGTTTGCAAATTGCTGATTTATTATTTTGGGGAGAAATCTCCCTGCTTCTTTTGCTGATAAGTAGAGGGAAAGGGATGGGAGAAAATGGGGGCAAAGAACCAGCGTGGGAAAGCTACGCTCACCCAGTATGCAGCGTTGGTCTGTCCACGGTATCCTCGAGGAAGGCCTGTGTGGATAACAGCACAGATGCTTCTCTTGCTGGTTTTGTATCAGTTTGATTCAGTTTTCTTCAGCAATGTTTATGCTGCTGAGAGGTTGGACTCGGATGCCCTCCTGCCAGCAAGACGACCATACAGATAGGCTCTTAAAAATGTCACAGGGGCATTAAGTCTCTAACACTGCTTTGCTCTTAATCCCTTTCTTCCCTGCATGCTCTCCCTTTGCCATTAAACTGCACCAAGGAACACACTTCAGCTTTACACAGCTTCGCTCTATGGATGGCCCCGGTCTGCCCGGCAGAGTCCCGTGCGGAAATACGGTTTTCCCTGCGGTTTGGCAAGCGCAGCGTTCTCGCCAGTGAGCACAGACCTCGACGGCGCTGGGAGCCCCAGCCTGTCTCTGATCTGGGCTTCTCCCATTGTGAGCCAATGCACACGTGTCCCCGCAAGCTCTGCCTGCGGAGTCCGGGGCAGAATGCAGGGGGTAAACTCTTCCTGGCCATAAAAGCTAAAAGCACAGTGAGTGCCAGCGCAGGGCAGCCAGCAGCATTCGGGGAAGCCAGGAGAGGTGGCAGGAGGCTTTGTCTGAGCACACGTGCTGGGAGCAGCCTTGTGCCCTTGCGTGGGAAGAGATGTGAATGGAGGGAGGACTCGCTCCTCCAGCGCTTGAGCTGTGAGGAAGGTGCAGAGACAGGGAAGGAACACAATGGGAAGGAAGAGGAAGGCTGTAGCCGGGCAGACCCAGCCAAGCTGCCTCCTGGCTGCTCTGGTAATGGCATTCTCCATGCATGAGGGATTTGGAGATCTCGGCAGCTGTTTCATTACTGCTAGAAGCACCCATCTGTGGAAGTACCCAGCCCTTACTTGTGCGAGGGGCTGGGGTAGAACAGCTCTCGCTCAGTGCGGCTCAGTGCAGCATGAAGAAGTATAACCCCCTAAAGCCTGCGCCTGCTGCGCTTCTCACACAAAACCCTGTTTCTAGGCAGGAAAGCGCTTGATGGGCTGATAAATCCTTGGCAACAAGAAACTCTTGTTTGTCTCGGTTGCAGGCAGGTGAGGGGAGCGGGGCCATGGGAGCCGCAGCCTGCAGGGCTCCGGGGAGGAGGCAGCACCAGAGGAGCCCAGCAGTGCCCCAGCAGAGCGAGAGGGGACAGCCGAGGGTACAGCGGAGGTACCTGCCATGAGCTCTGCAGTAGCTGCCTTGCCCTGAGAGACTGGCCTGGATCCCCGCTCCAGCCATCAGCGCCACCAGGGACCTGCCGGGGCAGGAGCGCGCAAGGCTGCTGAGGAGCGGAGGGGATGGATGGGTGCACAGGGAACAGGGCTCCTTTTCCCAATGCAGAGGCGATTCCTCATGTGTCCGTCCTTGTGTGGAATGAAATGTAGTTGCACAAATGGAGAGAGAACTGAACCCACAAGACAAACATTCAGTTAGCCTCAAGTTTCCATGGGTGCTTTTTGTTAAACAGTAATTATGCAGCTCTGGAGGACATACGGATGGACAAATGTGCCAGCAGAATACCCAGCAGCAGCCTGGACGCATGTGAGCCAACTGTGCATGAAGGGTGCAGGCGGGAGAGGGAGGCTTTGCCGTGCTTGCCAGGGGAGTTACTTACCTCACCGCAGGCACATTTTCCAAGCTGCCTCTAATTTTGGGACGTAGCATTTTGGGAGTCCAAAAGACCTTCTTGGACACTCATTCCAGACAGCTGCTGGGCTGGGGGCGTTTGCTGTTTCTGAAAAGCAAGGGCAGCTCTCGACATCCCTCTCTCCGGCAGCAGCAGGGCTCCGGCTCCCAGCGCAGGTACTGGCCCCGTCCCGGCTCAGCCCCTCAGGCCACAGCGCAGCCCCTCGGGCCACGGGGACGGCGCTCGGCTGGAGAGCGCAGTGAAGAGGTGTGGGTGAAGGCGCGGGTATCGCTCGCCGTGTGCTCTAGAGATGGTCTGTCATCGTTCCCCGTGTCCCTGCTTTTTTCCCTCCCCTTCGCAGCCTGTGGGTGAATTCCCTCAACACCGCATCTCCTCCTGTGACTTTTTGCCTCCACCCCTTTGGAGCCGCTGGCTCCTGTGCTCGTTATAAAACAAGGCCCATTTCTCCAGGGGGCTTTGAATTTGGAGCAATTCTGGGAAGTCTCTGGATTTTCCGTACACAATCTGCAGCAGTCACTAGGGGGGGTTTTGTGCTCTTGTTTTTTGTTTTATTTTGAGAGAAACCTTTGGAGAAGTATTAATAGCCTAGGGGCTGCCCCAATTTTTTCCATTTGTGCAGGCAAAAGAATATTGATGGGGAGGGGCAGAGACACTCACAGCACCCTCAGGGCTAAAGATCTTTCATAGGAAATTGTTGTTTTCAGACAGATGAAAGTAGATCCCTTTCATTTTTTGTAAGTGCACGCAAGGAAAAAAAAAAAAGCACAGTTCAGGTGTGCTAATGTTATCCCCTTGGATTCAGGCTCTGTCTTGGTGGAGCTTGCTCTCAACTAGTCTAAAAATAAGATACAAAAAATGAACAGCAGAAGAATTTTGGTTTTTAAAAAAGTGTCCCCTGAAGGTGGGTCCAGCAGGTTGTTGGCACGGCGAGGCTGCAGCGGTCCCAGCAGGGAGCGGCGAGGACACGGTGGCAGGTTACAGTGGGGTCTGGCACCTCTGAGGGAGAGCGGCTGCGTGTTCCAGCTCAGCCGGTGCAGTGGCCAGCGCCCACGGCCCCGCGCCCGCCCCGGCAGCCCTCGGCCTGGGCATCTCGGCCATAGCACCGGGAAACCTCACCCAATCCCCTGCCACATCCGCGCGTCCGCTCCATGCTCTTTTTTCCCTCCTGCCCACAAGGAAGGTAGTGTGTTTTCTTAACTTTTGAGGGCATGATTTATAAACAACCATTAATGCGCCTTTTAACCTCTTTTTTTCATTGTTTAAATTTCAAATTTTTTGGATGCAAACTCTTTAAATCAGTTCAATATGCTCTGAAGGGCTTTGCTAGAATTCGCCTTGAATTGCTTCCAAATGGAAACACTTACAACACAAAAAAAAACACGTCAGTGATTTTAATTGACTCTCCACTGTGCATGTAGTCTTAAATAATTGAAGTGTTTCCAATACTTATAGATGCCTCGATTTGGCAGTGTTTGGGTATAGGCATACAAAAAAGGCAGAATTTAGAAGTATTATACCCAGGGATTCACAAGGGATTCGCTCTGGATTTAATTGGGATTCCTGTAAAGCTATGCAGAACTTTGGCAATGAAACGGGAAACCAGGTGAGCTCTTGGTGAACCTGTGTGAGTTTTGGTATGACCTGAGTGGCTTTGAGGTTTTGGATGGAAACCAGGCAAAATTCACTGAGTTCACCTGATTGTTCTTTTCAGTTCTGAGGCTTATTTTTAGCTTGATGCACAAATCCAGAACTGAAGGCTCTGGATTTCCCTGTTGGGGGCCTTTTTGAATGAGGCAAATTGAAACTGGTCATTTGAGGATTGGGCTGTTCCTCCCTGGAGGACCTGTGATGTTCTCTGCTGGCTTGAGCTGCCCCAGGGCTGGGTTCTGCCCTGTCACAACAGGCTGGTGAGGTATTTCTTCACTGTCATGTGCCAACTCAGCACAAGCTTGAGCTTTGGTTGTGAACAAGAAAAAGTCATCTCCAAGAGAACGGAAAATTCACACCTAAACACCATAAAATGGCCAGATTTGCTCTCGTGAAGTTTTACTGAAGTGAATTCCTCTTAATCCATCTAATACAAAATTTCATAGGTGATTTTTACAGTTGCAATACTACTGGAACGAGATAGACACAGTATCTTGTACAGAAGATGCTTTCTTGTGCAGTGAAGGTGCCCGTCCAGCGCCATCTCAGCAGGACGGGTGTCTCTCCCCTTGCCTGGCCCGGCCCAGCCGCTGCCCCTTCCCTCTCCCTCTGCGGGCGCACCTTCCCCTGCACCCGCGCGGCAGGACCCTTCCCCGGGCACGGGGGGCTCCTCTGCTGCCCCCGTGCCCTCCCCACGCACGCACCGCTCGGCCGTGCCCGCAGAGAGCCGGGGTGTGGGGGATGGGGAGGAGACCGCCCTGCTGCCGGAGCAGGATGAGGTGCAGCGGAGGAGACTTTGGGGGGCGGATGGCTCCCCTGCCCCACTCAGGGCAGCTGGCAGCTCCAGGGCATGGCAGGAGAGAGCAGACCCCATGTGCCAGCAGGAAACGCCCAGCAAGGGCTTTGTGTGCCGGCTCCCTACTTCTGAATCGGCTTTTCACCCTCTTTCCATCCTGTGCCATTGATGGGCGTGGGATTGTCACCCGCTGCCAAGGGCTGGAAGGACCACGCAGGCACGTGTAGGGGGTGGTGGGGCTCATAGGCAGGAGAGGATGCTGTATAGCAGAGGATGCTCTGTGCTAGGCATAAAATCACTTCAGATTCAGCCAAAACCTCCCATCTAACCATTTGCCGTAATAAATTAAGTTCTTGGGTTTTTTAAGAACGTCATGTTGCATTCAAGTAATTTGGTGTAGAAAAATAAATTCTGTCATAGGGCTTTGTTACTCCAAAATTTGTATTAAGAATTAATCTCTCATTTTAAAATATGTAGAAAACCTTCATTTTGCCACTGTATTTTTACTTGTTTTCTTCTTTTTGAATTCTTAGTAGGGGGAGAGGAACTTAGAAAAAGGAAGTGGAAAGAGGACTCTGTCATTTCTTTCCTTTTTCCTGAGGAAAACTGGGGGACCCACACCATTTTTCTGTTGTTTGCTTGCTTTTAAAAATTAGAGAAAGAGCAGCTACTCTTGCATCTATTTTCTCTTATTTAAGGCTATTACACTAGAGTGGAAAGGGAGAATTGTAAAAGTGAGATTGGATGCATGAAAATGCGAAACATAAATGGCTGCAGCATTTTAAGCAAAGCTGGTTGTTTATTTCACTTACAGTAATGTTTTGTTAAAATCTGAATGTTTTGTTTCAGTAACTTTAATATAATGATACAATGTTTTAACACGAAAAAAAAAGAAAAACAAACTAATAAACCAAAGTTTCAACAACTTCTACCTGGCTTGCAGAGCTAGGAGACTGAATACACCAAACACACTGAAATAAGCCAAAACTGGAATAAAACGTTCATCTTTAGTAATAAGAGTGATTAAGCTTTTCTGCAGATAACCAAAGGCAGGGCAAACGCTGCCTTCTGTGGAGGTTTTAAGTCTGGACGAGGCACAGGTTCTCCCAGTGCAAGCATTCCTTAGCCAGGCCAATGTAGAAATCAGCAACAGCAAAAGCTCAAGCAAGATTGTCCAGATTGTCTTTTCTGAGGATAAAACATATGAAAATGTAGAGGCCAAGGGTTTTTTCTTTTCTCTTCTGCACACTAAAAATTCCTGTGTCAGATTTTAACATATGAAACTTCACAGACTTAGCTTCATTGTTCATGTTTGAACCCCAACTGAAATAGTTTCCAAAAATCCGCTTTCCCATAAGACGGGGTGGTTTCCAACGTCCCCGTCCAACGTCCCCGTCCCTGCTTGCAGAAGCTGCCGTCGTGCTGCGGCGCGGCCCCGCGCGGGGCAGGAGGGATGGAGAGAGGGTGCGTTTTGGCTGCGTGTTGGTGCCAGCAAAGCCGGAGGCTGTGGGGGGACAGCCCGGGGCGTTCGGCTCCTGTGGGGGCAACCGTGCAGCTGCCGGAGCAAATCCTCAAACTGCACTTTCCTGGTAGTTTAAGCATTTCAGTTACATTCCAGCAGGATGTGAAATGCGTCTTGTTTTTTTTTCTGCTTGTGTTTATTAGATATTCCTCTGACCTTTCTTATTTTCCCCAAAGAAGGAAGCTGTGGTTTAGTAGTACAAACACTGCGAGCACGCTAAAGAAATGCCAAAAACATTCAAAACACATGTATGATCCCATGTTAGTTTAGGCTCAGTTTGAAACATGTCAGGATGCTGTTTAGGGCAATACTGGGCCTACGTGTAATCTGCTCCAGTTTTACTCCTGCACACTAAGTTTAATGAAAACCTCCTGAAGTCCCCGTGCCCGGCGCTCCAAGGCTGGAGGGATGCGCCCCGCGGGTTTCTCTGGCCTCTTGCTGCTGTCGGGAGCAGTGGGTGTCAGTCTGGGACACGGGGTGGTCACTGCGCTCCCTCACCAACCTGCTGCCCGGCAGCTGTGGCGGTGTTGGGGTTTGTTAGCTGGAGTCTTGTCCATAGGAAGGGCCCAGCTGCCCCTGCATGGCGTGACTGGGGTGACGTGCAAGGCCTGGCTGGGAATCCCAGAGCTGGGTCTGTCCTCGTAGAATCATAGGGTGGTTTGGGTTGGAAGGGACCTTAAAGCCCACCCAGTGCCACCCCTGCCCTGGGCAGGGACGCCTCCCACCAGCCCAGGTTGCTCCAAGCCCCGTCCAACCTGGCCTTGAACCCCTCCAGGGATGGGGCAGCCACAGCTTCTCTGGGCAACCTGGGCCAGGGGCTCACCCCCCTCACAGCCAAGAATTTCTGCCTCACATCTCATCTAAATCTCCCTCTTTCAGTGTAAAACGGTTCCGCCTCATCCCATGGCTCCCCTCCCTGACCCAGAGTCCCTCCCCAGCTTTCCTGGAGCCCCTTGAGGGACTGGAAGGGGCTCCAAGGCCTCCCCGGAGCCTTCTCTTCTCCAGGCTGAACCCCCCCAGCTCTCTCAGCCTGTCCTCACGGCAGAGGGGCTCCAGCCCTCCCAGCATCTCCGGGGCCTCCTCTGGCCCCGCTCCAACAGCTCCGTGTCCTTCTGCTGTTGGTGCCCCAGTGCTGGAGGCAGCCCTGCAGGGGGGTCTCACAGAGCGGAGCAGAGGGGCAGAATCCCCCCCTGGCCCTGCTGCCCACGCTGCTGGGGATGCAGCCCAGGCTGCGGTTGGCTTGCTGGGCTGCCAGCGCACGTTGCCGGGGTGTGTTGAGCTTCTCACCCCCCAACCCCCCCAAGTCCTTCTCAGCAGGGCTGCGCTCCAGCCATTGTCTGCCCAGCCTGTATCTGTGGGGGTCACCCTCTTCCACCTCTCCACTGTAATGGCACCCACAGCATGGGGTGATCCTTTGGGTGTCCTGGCTTTTGTTTTCACTCTGTTTTCTCTCATTCGTCAGCACTGGAGATGGGCCCAGGCCAACTTGGCTGCAGGTGCTGGAGTTTGCCCAAACGATGTTGCCAACTCTGTGATAATTGGCCATGTTTGTGATGCCTCATTTACCACTGTCACAAAGGCAGCTCCTTGACCAGAGTGGGGGTATCTAATGTGAGTGAGGAAAACTGAGGGGGAAAAGGGGTCGATAAAAGTGGAAGCCTGAATCAGTATTAGAAGGAACCCAATAGAAATTTTTGGTGCGTTATTCCTTCGCTTAAAAAGACTGCTTTTATTTTACTGTATCTGTTCCTTTGATTTTAAAAACCTCAGATGTGAAATCCAGATTCCAAGCCAAATTCTGCCTGTCTCAACTATTTAATATGACTTTTTTTTTCAATAGATTTCTAGTACAGATAAAATTAGCAAAGTTTGGCTTTTAAAGCATGTTTACTACACAAAACCCTACAATGCTCAATGGTGTAGTAATTTCCCTCTTATCTTATTGTGACACATCTCACATCTGGGTTTAGCATCCCACAACTAGACTGTATCTTCAGATTTCAAACAGATTAACCAATGCCATCAGAAACCAAATGACCAAGCAGCAGAGGGATTTGACCCAGCGTTAACAAACTAAAGTGTTTCTTTCTTGGATACAAAATGTGTGTTATTTTGACAGCACGAAATACCCATTTCTATAGTATGCATAGTCTGCATAACAGCATGAAACAAAGGCATCCTATAGATCCTCCTTCATTTCTTGCTAGAAAGGAGTCGACACTGGGCATGCTACGCCATAGCAAAACATGCACATGTGTATGTTTTCCAGACCAAAGTCCAAAACATCACCTGTTCCTGCAGCAATTATTTCATTAGATTTCATGGTGCATTGGCACAAGTTGTTCAATCTTTTCATGTCCACAAACCAAACAATCAGAAAAGCATGTGGGCAGAGTAGCTCATCCCCTGGCATGCAAACTATGCACACAGAGGGGAAGATGCAGAGGAAAAAGAAAAAAGCTGGAATTTCCAGTGAGTGCGAATCATGCCGCCCAGAGCACGTCTGGCAGGATGAGGGCTAATGAAGCACAGAGCAGGCAGCCGCGCTTTCTGGGGTTCAGAGTAACCCCGTCCTCTTACCCAAACGCTGGCTGCACATCATCATCTGAGGCGACATCAGCAGGGCGTCCGAGGCAGAAAAAATTGGGGGATTTGCTGCTTTTATTTCCTGTTGTTCCCTGTGACACTGTGCATTTCCCCCCTCCCCAGCCTCCAGGTCAGACCCTAACGAGGTCTGGGGTGGCCAACGGGCACACTTCGCTCAGGCTGGGGCAGCGTCGACAAAACCAGTTGAAGATGCTAACCTTTCTGCAGTCTGGCACGACAAAATGCAGACAAATAAAGACAAACTTTCTTTCAAGCCTCAGAGGGAACTGTGTGTGAAGCTGAGAACGTCCCGCAGGCAGCGTGGCAGGAGGCCGTGTCTGTGCAGGCTCCCCCCGCCGGAGGGACCCCCCGGTCCCCAGCTGCCAGGGGCAGGGCGGGAGGCAGCAGAGGGGCAGCCCAAAGCTTTGCTGTCCCGGCTGCCTGTCGTGCCCTCGGTGATCTGCCTGTTCCCTGTCACTGCCCGCTGTATGAGTAGCTTTTTCCTACAGCTTAATTGCCTTCATCCTGCCTCCTGGGCCCTGAGCTTCAAGAGCAGAGGAACAGTCTGAGTTTGGCCAGGAATTAATAGATACTAAAGCATCTCTGCTCTAGCTGCTGACATGTTTCCAACCTGGAATAATTAGGAAATATCAAGCATCTTGGAAAGCAGTTGACTCCCATTAGATTTCCAGCCTGATCTCTGAGCCAAAGGAATCAGATAAGACGTGGTGATGTTGGGGAATGCTTATACAAAGCAGACTCGCCCTTCTTGCATGCTGTACACATGAATGCGTTACACGCACCGATCTTTCAGTAGACATCTCAGTAAGTAGCCTCCAATGTATAAAGTAATTAAATCCTCTTCATCTCCCTGTTAAATCCTTCCTGTGTTTTTCTCCTTTGCACTAGTACCTCTCTTCCTGATCTTCCTGCACTGGAGGATTTCTGAGTGATCGCAGTCTCTTGTGCTTGTGCGGTAGGACTGGCTGCGCACGCGTGACTGTCTCCTCCGTGTCCCCGTGTCATGGCCCTGCTCTGCCATTGCGTAGTTCTGGCTTACTCTGGGCGAGGGGCCGAGAGGTGGCAGGTAGAGCTGTGACCCCGCTAGTCCCTGAGTGCTGAAGGACCCCGGGACTGTGTGTTGGGTGCTGTACCAGTGCTCTGCGTGCTCTACCAGTGCTGTGTGCTGTACCTGTGCTCTGTATGCTGTACCTACCTGCGCTCTGCATGCCGTACCAGTGCTCTGTGTTCTGTACCAGTGCTCTGTGCTGCACCTGTGCTCTGTGTGCTGTACCAGTGCTGTGTGTGCTGTACCAGTGCTCTGCGTGCTCTACCAGTGCTGTGTGCTGTACCTGTGCTCTGTATGCTGTACCTACCTGCGCTCTGCATGCCGTACCAGTGCTCTGTGTTCTGTACCAGTGCTCTGTGCTGCACCTGTGCTCTGTGTGCTGTACCAGTGCTCTGCGTGCTGTACCTACGCGTGGTCTGCGTGCTGTACCTGTGCGGTGTGCTGTACATGTGCTCTGCGTGCCGCATCCCTGCGCTGCGTCAGCCCGAGAGGCGGTGGCAGTGGCGGGAGGCTGCTAAGCTGTGACTGAGGTCATTTGCCGGGTTCTGGGTGACGCTGGTGGCCAGTGCACACCACAGATGCTCAGCTGCAAGAAGCCCCTTGCTTGATGCTAATTAGATGGTGAGACCCGTCACTCAGCCTTGGTAGAAGGCTGGGCACCCCCAGCTGGGGGGAGGTGGGCTACAGCTTGCGGCTGGAGCCCCCCGAGCTCAGACTGGTCCCCTCATCCTTCCTCATCCTGTGCAGCCCGAGACACGGACGCGAGGACGCGGCTCGGTCCCTCCCCAGGTCAGCGCAGCGTACCTGGAGGCAGCCCATCACGGTTCTCACACCTTGCAGGTCCTGACAAGTAAAACAAGTGTTTTGAGGTTTCTCTCTGTGTCACACATATAGGACATTTGCGTCATGTAATTAATTGTCCCCACGTTGCAAATATCCAAGAGGAAATAAATAGTTTTAAAGGTGCATAACGTCTGGGAAGCGTGCACTGTGCTTTGATCTCGGGGGAGCAGCTCCATTTCCTGAATGCATTTTGAACCTACCACTTCTGACAGATCTCGGTGTTTCTCCAAGCCATTTGCCCATCAGTTACAGAACCCACTTCAAGCCTGAAATAAGGTTACCAATGTTTTCTAGTATTTTTTTATTAACCACCTCCACCATCTTGTAATTTAAAGCACCTGTCCATTTAAATTTTCCTTCTGACCTACTAAATAACCCTGCATGATACATACAATGAAACTAATGGCTTTTGGATGATGTTGTTGAAAACTAGCTTATGAAAAGTGAGTTGAACGAACCACACTGCAGGAAATCCTTTTCATACCCCCTGGAAAACTGAGCTGGAACACCTTTCTGGTTCAACGTATGGGGCTGAATTCTTAAACAATTATCACTCACTTTGCACTTGAAAAATGAGGACTGTCTTGTGATTTCTCAGCGTTGTCGGTGTCACTGTGCAGCCCTTTCTGTGGCATTTTGTGAGAAATGCCAGAGGCTTTGCACGCCCAGGTGCGTGGCGAAACCAAGAGCACTTGCCCACCGAAGACAGCGCCGTGCAGAGAGACCGTCCACTGCCTTCTGCTTCACTTACTCCTGTTCTTACAAAAATAGAGCGCTTTGGTTTTTTTCAAGGAGTAGTGAGTAGATTTTCTTCCAGCTAGAGCAAAAGCAGCTCTGTGCTTTCACTCCAATTACCGCTCCAGTTTCTGTGAATCCTTGCAGCATGAGCCTGGCAAGGTCACGGGAAGGGCAGGGGGTGCTGGGTGCCATGGCGCATCGTTGTGCTGCACCGGCTGTGTTCCCATAAGGGATCTGGAGGACTCGGGAAGCTGGGAACGCCAGCGCCGGCACAGACCGTGTGGGAGGCGGAATTATGGACCCGTCCCAGCCAGGGGTGCTGCCTGCGGGCACGCAGAGGGCTCCGACCCCGCTCCCCGCAGCGCTGCCCATGCCAATGCTGGCAAGGCCTTCCATTCCTCACAGCTGACGGCCGCGTCCGCCCTGGGCGTGGGTGACGGGACCTTGCTGGCTCGTTCTCTTGCATGTGTCGCCGTGCAGGGTCAGACACTGGAAGCAGCCTTTCCCGGGCGCGCTGGGCATTGCTGAGCATTGACGGCTGAAGTTGCTGATGCTGCTCATGCTGCTGACACTGCTGATGCTGCTGCAGCAGCTCCCCGGTTGCAGCGTGGCTGTGAGCTGCTGTGGGGGCAAGTGGTGACACCTCACCAGCGACCGATGTACAGGGGCAGAATTCCTGTACAGCTACAGACAGAGGAGAAAGTCCTCGTGTTCAGAACAAAGTGTGCAAATAAACCGTTACCAACCCAGAGCCATGCAAGCTGTTTGCTGCTGTTGGGCAGGTGCCCTGAGGGCTCCCTGCAGCCTCCCCCCAGCAGCAGCAGCAGCAGCAGCAGCAGGAATCGGTGCTGAGCGTGGGAATCGGCAGCCTGGGCTGCGCTGGGGAGCAGAAGCTCCAGGTCCATCCTCCTCACGGCACGGGCTGCTCAGGCACTGCAGAAAGTGCTGGTGCTTGCCAGGGGGAGGCAAATACAAGCACGAAAAGGGACTTCCTTACAGAATGCTTTCTCTTAATTTTCTCTAATTGGGCATCACATTTGTAACAGAGCTGTTAGAAATAAGTAGTACCAGAAGTGAGGGTTTTGGAAAAGATTTTTTTAAACTAATTTCATTATGGGAACTGTCTGTTCTGATTGGGTTTTTGCGATTTCCTTTAGAAAAAAGTTCTAAAACTTTTGATGTTGTTGCATTAGGATTTAAAATTACTTTTTAATTCATAATTTAGTGTGAAAAATAATAATAATGGGTTTATGCTGAAATTACCCTAATGAAGATTTTCTTCTTTTTGAATTGAAAAAAAAAGAATGCTTTGGCTGAATTCTAGCTGATTCTAAGTGCTATCCAGGACCTTTTCTATAAAACAACCCAGCATAGATTAAGACTTTGCCGTCTTTATCTATGTAATAATCTATTGTAATAATTCGCCCGTGGAGATACCAGATAGCATCTGTTACCCCTGGGTTAGCCCGCTGCAAGCTCAGGGGCGGTCCCTGGCAGAACTTAATGCCATGAGAAGGGCTGTGACAGCTGGGACGGAAAGATTACCAGTCATTCGAGATGAGGGAGGCCCTGGAGTCTGGGGTTTGGTTATATATTTAGAAGCTATTCTTAGTAACAGTGTAGGATAACACTATTCATAGTTAGTTACAGACTGGGGTTATGCGGTGCTCTGTGGTGTTGTCTGTGGATCATTAGTGACATCCACTTTTGAATTAAATGCAGCATGAAAGACAAATAAATAAGGCAGATATTAAGGTGATCGCACACACCGCACCGTGCAGGAAAACAGCTACAAAGAGAAAAGCCTGGAAGAAAAGCAACAATCATGAAAGCACAGACTGGCCAAAATAGACACCTCAAACAAATCCTACAAGCAAATTCTCACGCTCAAAGAGAGCTCACGGGGCCATAAGGAACACCCTGACCAATACTGGATAACATTTGACGGATTTTTCCCTTTTTAAGCAAGGTCTTCAAATCTCTGAATGCTCCAGCACCAGCCCTCAGGTGCGTCTCAGCTGCCCAGCTAATTCCTTGGAGTCCGGGGACCCGAGGACAGGATCAGGCACCCGCAGTCGGGCAAAGCGTCCGCCCGTGCCTCACGCCGGCAGGAGGAATGCAGGTTTCTGTGCTGTGTCCCACCAGGAATCTGCTCCAGTTTGGCAGAGCATCTTGTGCTCAGACGATGCCCAGCACCAGAGATGCCTGGCAGATGCCCATATCCACAAGTGAGATCGCGAAAGCAGGGAGTTTCTGGTTTTCCACGGAAAGCCACCTCTCCTGATGGCTGGTCAGGCATCGTTAGCTACATCTTGGCAAGGGCTTGCCACAGGCCTCTGAGATTTGTCATAGTGAGTAAGAAAAAGATGGTTCAAGAGTTAGGTAATGATGTGCGCTGAGAATTGGAGGCTGCAGAGATAAAAGGCAACTAGTAGCAAAGCAAAAAGACTGACACCACTTAAAAGGGCAGGAGAAGTAAAATGGCTAGACACATCATAGCCTTAATAGGAAACACATGAGAGATGTTGATCAGAGAATGCTGGCAAACAGATGAGGTCTCTGAAAAAAGAAAAAAAAAAAAGGAGGAAACAGAAAACAAGATGGAAAGATAAAATTTCAAAGCAAGCCCTAAATGGGTAGCAGTTCCAGCTAATAAGAAGACCTGTAGTGATTTTGCCAAGTAGTACACAGAGAAGCTGATGATCATTAACATCTTGATAAATTTATTATCAGACAATTCAGTCCTGTCAATGTCAATTCCTTCCAAGGGACTAGAGGTGGTTTTGTAACGTGAGTAAAAGTAAGTGAATCCCTAAAACAACCAATCATTATTTACATCTTCATATACTGAACATTCAGGAGTTAACAGTATGACAGGCATGAGAGCGACCACCGCCAGAGTCAGAGCCCGCAGCCATATCACTTTCCTTCGTCTTCTCCCAGTATCTCCTGCGTCCCCCACGGGGCCGCCCACCGGCTCCCGGCACAGACGGGGGTAACAGCATGAGTCCCCGCTCCCCAGACCGCTTCCTACCTGCTGCACAGTTTCCAGGAAAAGCTCTTTTTAACACCCACCCTGTGAACAGGGAGAAGGGCAGAGGCTCAGCAGCAGGCTCCAGCAGGGAGCTGGAGGCGCATCTGTGGGCGCGGAACGGCTGCAGGGAGGCGGCAGCAGGGCTTGGGGGCAGGTTCCACGGGGCAGACACTCGTGTGTGTGCATGCTGCTGCCGCCAGGGGTTTAGGCAGTGCAAGAGCCACATCTCCGCAGGGAGGGGAGCCTCTCTCCACACACAGAGCAGCCGAGCCCTACGGAGAGAAGAAAAACTGAATTTCAGCAGTGCCATCTGCTCCTGCCACCACCTGGAGAGCCGCTCTCGCATTTCCCCCATTGTTTTCTGAAGGGTTCGCAGGCTCTAGAGCCACGCTGAAGTTGTTGACGGGCAGGGAGTCACTAACTTGCAGCTCACTGCCAGTAAGACGCAAAAAAAGCGCAGAAACTTCATTGAGAGCTGGAGAGTTGGCTGCCGCACAGGAGGCAAAGCTGCGCTCGGCTCTGCACTCGGGGAACGTCACGGCAAAAGCAGTGCTCCGGAGAGGATTCACTTGTGTGCTTTATGGGGCTCGATATACCTTGATTTTTTTTAAACTTAATTATTCATGCCTCACACCATGTTTTCCAGCAAGGCTCTGCCACATTCTAAAACTAAAAATAATCTTCTTACATTTTTAATCAGGCTTCGTTATGAATGGCAGATGCTTGAAACCAAAGTGAAAATCATCATCAGTTGTATTTATTGGCTAAATTCCTGCTACACTCAAAGCTTGAGAAAAATCAAACACATTTGACAGCTGGTAGAATGAAAGGGAAGGATAAATCTTACCCTGACAACATATACCATGCTTACCATGGGCTGTTAAACTCTGAGAAGCATCAGCCTTCACCCAGAATACCGTTACTGCTGTGACAGGGCCCCTAAATTACTGTGCCGTGACCAGGGCAGGAGAGGTTTGCTCTGCGGGTGCTGGGGTGCGCCCGTGGTCCCCATTTGCGCAGTGCCTCTCCATCCCAGAGCTGCGGCGGGGGGACATGGCTGCGCCCGCCGGGACAGGCAGGGTCCGTGTCTCGGCCTCCGGCTCCCCAGCAGAGCTGCAGCTCCGGCGGGCGCTCCGGGTCTCACCTGCCCCTCCCTGAGCAAGGCTGGCGACTCCACGGGATGGTGTGGAGGTGTTGGGGGCATGGAGAGGTCCTGAGATCCTCATTTTGCAGGAAGCTACTCTTGTTGTCTGTAGCTCAATGCCTAATGAACATGAGCACTTAGAAGGCTTCAGGCGCAGAGATGTGTTGCCGCGCTTGCTCCAGCTCCCACGTGTGTGGGACAGAAAGCGCCGACGTGCACGGTAGCGGCTGCGGTGGGCGGTGGGGACGGGAGGGACGGGGCAGCCGGGGCCCATCAGAGCCGCAGGGTGTGGGACGCCGAGCGCCCGGCCAGGGACAGCGTGTGACCCCTGCGGCCCTTCTGAAAACAAGGGATGGCCGGTATCTCTTCCATCAGGGCAGCAAGATGATTTCCCAGTAATTTAAGTACAGAAAGATAAAGTTTCAGCTAACTTGTTAACCTGATTGGTGAGCACTAACTCCAGTGCCACATTTCACCCCCAAATAATTGGGGAATTATGATTTGCATTCACTCCTTCTTCACCTGTGGGTCAGAGGTCCGCTGCATGTCCTACAGCATTTGAACAGCTGGTTTGAGGTAACGGTAACGTGTCGCGCGCTCCGAGTCGCCTGCGCAGGTTACGTCACGGCCAGCGAACTGCGCGGGGCAACCCCGACTGTCCCACCGGCCAGCACCCTGTGGCCTCTGCGTTTATTTCTTATTACAACTGGCTGTGGGACTCTAGAACACTTCTAACTTTCTGCTGGGACATATTTTCTGGGCTTGTATTGCTTGAAGACTGTCTGTCTGTGAACTACATTCCTAAAGAGAACACTGAATAAAAAAAATATGTCTGAAATAGAAATGCATGAGTTACAGAAAAATCCCATTTTACTACCAGAGGTTTGCAGATTATTATTTGGGTCTGTTTTCACTTGATTTCACACTATGCAGATTTAGTAGGTTACCATTAAGTATTGGGGTAAAATAGTTCTGCAAATGAGTGATGTGCTGTGTTTATAAGGCAATGCTCTGTATCTACAGCAATTAGTATGTTACTATTTAAGTATTATATTTAGCTTTCTCCTGAATGTAATCAAACTCAAATTTCAGCATCTTTCACAAAATGAAATCAGTTTACAAAGGGCAATAGAAGTGTCTAACCTTATCGAATTCAAAAATGAACTACGGCTTTACACTAACAAGAAACAATCCCAGCTTTTCAAAGTAGAAAATACTTTATTTACCGAAGCATAAGCACTTCTGAGCTTCAGATAGGATTAGCAGAAGCGAAGCCACTAAAAACCTAGGAAAGTGTGTGACAAAAGGACATTATTTAGGCTTTGGGCATGTGAGAGGCAGCGTGCCCTGATAGATGCATGTGCTGTGATCCCTATTCAGAGGACGCTGGGGCAAGGATGGGCACCCATCTTTGATTTGCCATCTGCCTCATCAGTCACAGCCCGTTTCACCCCGGCCTGGTCTCCCCCGATGCCCCTCCTGCACCTCGCTCTGCCCCGTCCCCTGACCCATGGTGATTCCCACTGTCCTTCGCCACGAACCGTTCGCCACCCGATCCCCAGCGGCAGCAGGATGGTCCTCGCACGCTGTGGTGCATCTGCTGGCCCTCAGGTCTCACGGCCACCTGCCCCCACCTTCCCCATGGCGCCGGGAGCCCTGTGCTTTACTTTGCACGTTCAGGTGAGCAGGGAGGAGAGACAGCCCAGCACCCCCAGCTCTGATACCGACCTTCATGGCTTAGCAAAGGAAATTGGTCCTTGTGTCCCTGCCATGGCCAGCAGTGCTGAGACCAGCAGCACCCATCTTTCCAAACTCGCTTTCCTCTGGCTTAGGCCCTTTGCATCTTTGTTTCATGAATTCCCCCACCAAATTGGTTTTGATCTCCCGTTTCCTTCCCTCCACACTTGCTCGGTGCAGAGGGAGCACTGAGTTGCCAGCCTGCTCTGTCAGCTCCACGTCCGCAGGGAGGGACAGGGGGGCTGTGGAGCTGTGACAGGATGCGTTATCGACTGTTCACTTAGAACCACCAGAAGTTATCCAAAAATTCTGTCAGCTTTCTGAAGCCAGCGGTTTTCCCACATCTTTGTCTTCTATATATATATATATATATATATATATTTCCCACGTTACTCGCTTTGCTTCTCAATCATATCTGAGCCTCTGCATGTTTTGCCAGGGTTCCTGCTCAGATGGCTCTCTTTTCTGTATGAGGGGCAGCACAAAAATAATTTTAAAGCCTGCATTTTAACTAAGCTTTTGCTTTTACTCCCTTTGGGATACAGGTGAAGAGTCACATGAGTTAGATTGACCCTAATTAAACATCAATATAGGCTAAAATAGGCTTCCTCCAGATCCTCTGGCTGCTGCTAGAGGCAGTGACATCATGCCTGACCCTTCCCTGTCCCTGCTGCCGCTTCCCCTGCAGACCCGCGTAGCTCGAGGCTGTCACTGGAAAAGGCAGAGGAAGCTCCTTCTGGGGAGGGTGCAAAAAAGATGCCGCCCTGGTTACTGCGAGAGGCTTTGTCTGGGGGCTTCGTCAGTACAAATAAACAGCCTGTGCTGGAAACGGGCTTTTGCCAGATGCGGGGAGATTAGACTGGCAGAGAGAAAAACTGCGTTTTCAAACTTCAAAGAGCATGTTGCCAATTATGAAACCTATTACAGTCAGTCGCTAGGACGTGTCCCAGAGCGGCTGTGTGGTGTGCCTGCTGCCTGGGAGCCAGGTCCAGGTGGGCTGGGTGGGCCCGGAGAGCAGCGACCCCCTGGCCGTCTCCGGGTGTTTGCAGAGTGGTGCTTTACACAGAGCCGTAGTGTAGACAATGTGTAAACTGTTGGGAAAGAAGAAAATTATTTTGGGTTGAGTGCTTTGTCTGAACTTTGTCCTTTTCTCCAGCAAAAGAAAATATTATTTCACCCTTTAAAGAGCCACACATAATAAGAGGCAAAATGTCAAGACCAATGTTGATATAAACCCCCAAGGAAAACAAACATCTATGTGGCTTCTCCAAAAGGTCTCACTTCCTCACCCCTCTCCCCTAGTTTAAACGGATTTAGTAACGGAGGAGGAAGCGGGGGAGGGCTTCTCCTCTGGTCGCTGCTGAAGGTCCTCGCTCTGCAGGGACCCAGCTCCGCACGGCCCCGCTGTGCGGGTCCAGCCCCGCGGCACTGGCACGTTGCCCATCTGTGCATCTACAGAGCGTGTCGCCTCTCTGCTCCCACCTTGTATCGTCACGGTTCCTGTTGGTCCCATCTTCCCCTTGTGCTCGGCACTCCTCAGCGTCCTGATGCTGCGAAGGGCTCAATTGTAAATGACATTTGTTCCATTGCTGGGAACGGGTTCAAGCTGTTCCAAAGCCACTCAGCAGTTAGCCTGAAATATGAAATTCCCAATGACAGTGCTGTTACAGAGAGTGCAGATATAGTAATTCCCACTCACAGCAGCAATAACTGTCACATGATGCCACACAAAGTACAGAAATTAATAATTAAAAGCCTTGAACAGGCTTTGGAGAGCTGTGTTATTATGTGCATCAGAAACAGGATAAATCACAAGCAATTCAGAAGTATATTCCCAGGTTCACTCATAACCATCATGGTATTTGGAGTCCCTGTGGGAGCAATAAACGACAGAGAGTCCATATTATAAAAATAAACATGAACTTAAGTGGCAAGGATTCATTTAAACCAAAAGGGAAAAGACTTTGCTACTTACACTATCAGTTTAACATAAGTGGAACAAGTTTTACCATGGAGTATATGCCCAGTGGTAGGAGGAGGGGACCACAGTGGAGGGAAGTGGTTGACAGTGTCTGCTCCTCCTTGAAGCTGTTTGCCCCAAGAACAACTATGGCTTTTCTAACTAAATTCTGCAAAATATGAGCCCTCAAAGTGCTGCTCCAAAGTGAAAATAAAAGCCAAAATGCAACTGTTTGTGATCCCACTGCACTTTTATTCAGCTTTTTCTTAAATGAGTGACTATGACCCCCTTATATACAATATTGGGGGTTCGACATAGGTGCCATGGGATTCAATATTGCCTTTAAAGCCTCCACTCCAGGAGCCCTCGGGCTATATAGGACTCCTAGCGCTTACTTTAAAATGTGAGACTCTAGTCCTCATGCTCAGAGCTAAGAGCTGACGGTGTGACACGTGGTACTCCGAGAGCAGGAGACAAACCCAACCATTATTTATTGATCTTAATGGTTTTGTGCCACCTGAGTGGATTTTAAGAGCCTGATTTTGAAGCTTTTTTCTGAATAAGGGTTTCAGCATTTTGCCCCAAAATGCTTGTTCAAGTTTAAATGGCAACAGGCTTTTCCAATATGACATTCTTTATTTTTACTTTGGTAAAACAACAAGCTTAGAAATGTCCTGCAGCACAGACCAACAAAATCACAATAATCAAACAATAGCACTGGGCCAAATGTGAAATGCCATCGCCTCCCTGGTGGGTTCATGCTGGGAGGGGGACACAGCTTGGCTCGGTGGTCAGATTCTTAGCAGAATGGAGAAAGGACTCGGCAGAGCCAAGAGGCGGACGGAGTGGCAGCTTGTGGAAGCAGAGGGGGTGCCAGAGCTTGTGGAAGATGCACCACGGCCCGGGAAAATTACCCTGAGGCTTGAGCTAACAAGCCTTCCCCTGGCAAACCACCTCCTGATTCAACCCATCCCCTTCAGTGGGAACTCCGCCTGGGCGAGGGCTGCCAGGTTTGGCCTCATCTACACTCTGCGCTATTTCTGCCCACAAACACCTCCTTTTCTCAGATCTTAGCTGCATCTTGCCTCTGATGTCGGCTCCTCCTTACAGGCTCCATTTCAGTTAGCTCCCTAAATAAACGCAGTTCTGATGTGTGGTCTCACGGTGGGTTATTGAACTGGCTCCAAAATGCTTTTTACCGAGGAGCAGCTAACTTTCCTCTGGGTTATCTTACCCTGTAATTCACTTCACACTTCTGATGTAAAAACCCTGCGGGGTAAACATGCACAAGCACTTGTCTTTTGCTTGATAGCAGTTTTTTTTCTAATCTCTTGAAGAATTAACCTTAAAATTACTATTGATGGAAGACAGAGCATGTCTGGTATGTGTGGCGCAGCTCTGCAGCTATGTGCAATCTGCTGTAATATCAGTAGATGGAGCTAAGTGAGAAAAGACGGATTTGAGTGTTGGAGTTTCTCCCACGGTGCAGGTTTAGCTCTTGATTTGACCTGATTAGGAAAAAAATCTCTCATTTAGTTCCCGATGCTTTGAAAGTAATATAGGGAATAGCTATGTGTAGCTCTGCCAGCACGATACCCAGTGGAAAAAAATGACTTTTGGAAAAGTAAAGACTTGGAGGCAGTTTAGCCTGAGAGACGAAGTATACGACGGAAGGGAAAGAGGATAGTTGCATTATTTTTCTGGAAAGTGAGAGATGAGGAGAGTAATCTGTGGGGGTGGCAGCAGGGTTTTGAGCGCTGAAATGTTCATTCCTCTTCAGTGAGCCCCAGAAAGTTACTCAGCTGGGCATTAATTATCCTCAGCACCTCAGAGGATGCACTCCTGTTGTGACAAGCCTGGGAATCAGACCCAGAGAGTAAGTGCAGCATCAGTGCCATCATCCTCTGCCACAGAGCTTCCCCGGAGAAGGTGTCTTCTCAGCAGCCGTGGCAGGAGCTGGGTGGAGGGTGAAATCCATCTTTTGTAGTGGGCTTGCACAAGCTTGCTCTGGGCACCTCCAGTTTGAACAAACAGAGGCTGGTGACTGGTGACGCCGCGGGCTGCGGTGGCCGCGCTGCTCCCCGGCCCTGCCCCGCACGGGCTGCTCTGCGCCTCTGGCTCCTCGAGCCAGGCGCGGGGACAGGATGCTGAACACCCGCCCGTGAGAGCTCAGCACCCACAGGAGCGTTTCCCCACTGCCTCGACGGCCTGGTGCCAGGGACTGGTGTCAGCCCTGGGCGCGGGGGGAGGATCGGGGTGAGCAGGGCACCATCAGCCTCCCAGCAACCACAGCAGCTCGTTTAAGGTGCTGTTACTGGAGATGAAATAGTGAAGGACAAAGGAGATAGTACTGAACCCTACTCTCAATTCAAAGAAACTGAGGGTGTTTCTATGTTTAATGTCTTTAATTATTTTTAGCTCTTGATGAACGTTGGTCTATGCAGACGCTGTTTACTTTAGAAGTTGCTGCATTCTAGTGGTCAGCAAACACATCTCTGCACGTTTGCAAGTTCTCTTGAACACCGATGGTGAAAAGTGATAAAGAAAGGCAGGATGTAGTTTAGTACAGTTTTTTTTGTTTCTGCATTTGTTTTATTTTCAGCATCTGAAGTTTAAAATCTTACCAGGAATACTTTGCTTGTAAAGAATAGAGAAAGAAAAATAGCTTAACATTATCCCAGGCTTGCTCTGCTGTTACCTGCCTCCCCTCCTGAGGCTGCGCTGTGTGACAAGGCTGGTGTCACTCTGCAGGCTGGGAGTTCGGGGGCAGCAGTTGGTGTGTCTGAATCCTCACACAACACACCTTGACACCTTTAGTATATGGCCAATGGCACCAACGGATCTAAAAGAGAGGGACCAGATGTTTTAAGGAGGTACAGAGAGTGCACAACCTACACAGCGCAGTGAATTATTAAAGCAGCGTTTGGGCGGAATCGTTGCCCCGTCAGTCGGGCGTCCGGGGAGGAGGAGTGCAGCAGCAGGAGGATGCCCGTGTGATCCCCACCATTCCCGGGAAGGGCCGAGGCCGCGGGGAAGGGCTGGAGCTGTCTCGGCGCCTCTTCTCTGTGCGCTGAGGTCGCTGCAGAGTCAGGAATGAGTAAGTCAGATCTTTCCATGCAAACAGATAAAAATTCTGAAGATACTCTATTTCTCCAAAAGTGTTCAGAAGGTGAATAAAAAGAGTAGAAGGATGGTTTTGAAAGCCATCTAAAACTCCAGCCTTTTTTACAGTCCTTTACTGCAAACAAATTATGCCTGTGCTCAAATGTAAGTCAGTCGATTCAACTGGCAAGCAAACTGATGCTTTACAGTTGTAATTATCCAAATGTTCTTCACTTAGCATATAAATATTAAATCCTCATAAATAATGTTGTCAGGTCTGTTTGATTTCAACTGTATTGTATTGTTGTTAAATGAAACAAACACTATATTTAAATTTATTTCCCTTGCAGTTCCATGCAGTTCAGCTTTATTTTGATTTCTTTTAAAAGACAAAGAGAAAAGCACATCCATCCTATACAGCAGGCTACAGCCAAAATAAATGCACATCAAATAAGTTTATTTAAACAGACATGCTCATAAAATGTTAACAAGACACCAAATAATTGCAGGAAAAGGCTAAAGTCCAACTCTGTATGGAGTCCAAAGGTCTGAGTTGTATTTAAGACAGAGATCAAATAAAATATGCATTGACAGTATAACACCGAGTCTTCTATCATCAGTGATGCATCCATTTTTTCAAGGCCAATAAACTTTAATGTGCTGGTGGAGTTGTATCCAAATCACATAAAATGCCCTGCCATAGAACATGTAGAATAGACTAAAATGGGGTTTATGGTTCAAAATATTATCCTATTACTTTTTTTTCCTTCCCACTTCCACTTTGACACAGGGACTAAGTTGCTTACTACATCATAGTGCTTTAAATGGTAGTGTTTCTGCTACAGAGGAAAACACATCCTTATTATTTGCAAACTAATTATCTTCATGTACCCAAATCAGCCCAGGGTTGTGCTGGTCACTTTAGGTCCCACACAGGATTTCAGAGCAGGTGGCTGATGGAGGTTTGCTCTCTCGGTGCCACCCGTGAGGGTCCCCATTACTCGGGTGCCATCCCCAGTACATACCACCACAGGCCGGTACGGGCACATCCCAAGCAAGGCTTTACCTCTGGGGTGAAGAAAGTTCTTTCTTCTTCTGGCTGCAAAGAAATACTTACAAATGTGACCAGAAGGTACCCTCTGCTGTAGCCAATAGGAATAAAAATAAAGGATGGTTTAAGATCCCATGCTTTTAAACTGCTCTAATGACATTTTTAAAGCTAAATGATGGATTCTGAACACCTTGGCTTGGTGATAGTGAAATCAGCTGCCCTTCGTTGATTATTTTATTATTCTTTAAATAAAGGACGCCAGTGCTCTTGTCTCCACCTGCTGGAGACCTACAGGTCTCGGCTGTGTCATGCTACAGAAATTCAGTTACCGTTTTAATTTTCATTCCAAATTATGGATCCAACAGATATTATTTGCATGTAGTGGTGTCTGTAAATATTCTGGGTGTATTGCAGTTGTAGAATGATAAATAAAATGTATTGTTGGCCGATGCTCCTTTTTAAGTATTTCACTGTAATGAAACCAAGGCTGAAATTCAGCCTTTTTTTGTTTTTTTTTTTAAAAAAGATGCCTATATGATTCTATATCATTTTGGAATATATAAACAAACTTTAAATTGTTTTCCCTGGGCACTGAAGGATTAGAACAGCAGTTTCAGAGGTGAAAGGCCTGTAATTAATACAGCATGCCAATCAAATCCCATCAGTGAAACACATTTCATTAATATTTGTTTTTTTACTGTTAAGCCACGTTATAAACATTTTAGCAGCTCACATCTGTCTCTCATAGAACAATTGTAATTGAAATTAAAATGCTATTTTTTCCAAGGTAATTATATTTTAGAAGCATACATTCTGGCTGGTGGACATACGATGTTTTCAGCTGTGTATCTCAGAGCGCTGAAAACTCTCTTTAGCCACCAATAACAACTGCCTCGCATGTATTTCACCTGCCAAAAGGAAACAAAAGGTTACCCTGAAAATTCCTCTTCATCTTTACCATGTTTTGCCCTTCATCCGTCCTGTTACCTACCTCTTCCCAGCCTTTTCAGCCTTTACAAGAGGGCAGTTTCAGCCGCCTTTGTCCTGCCCCCTGTTCCCGCAGAGCCCGCTCCCGGCTGGGGGTCCCTGTCACCTTCCTCCCAGGAGCAGTGCGGTCCCGGGCCATCGTCCCCGTCCTCGGGTGATGGACCCGGAGGTATTTGACACTAAGCAGGTGAAGCCGTTGCTTCAGCGAGCAGTGGCTGCTCTGGCGACAGAGATACTGTAGGATTTTACAACAAAATTTTAAACATTGTGCCATGTTTCTCCATCTTCTTTGGTGAATTGAGCTTGAAAATTCAAAGCCTTACAGGCTGCACAGTTGTCTTTTCCCATTTTATCAGTAGGATTTTAATATCTTGTCAATAACTTATATTAATATATCTTATTAATATCTTATTTTAATATATTTTTTTACGAATTAACCACACTTTTTCTTGGCATCTTTGACTGCAATTCCTTCTTCCCACACGAAGGCAGGGAAAAGAATCTCTAACATAAAGGGTGTCAGAAACAAAATTTTAAAAGTAGTGCACGTTGTCCAGTGTACGATGATAGCTTGAAACCAACTAATTGAGGTTTCATGCTTTCCCCGTGTTCTGCTGTGAAATTCCTCCATGTGATAAAGGGAGTCTAAATGTGTATGACCCCTAATCCTATCACTTCACCAA
The DNA here is from genome assembly GCA_013398915.1 of Dromas ardeola. Classification (NCBI taxonomy): domain Eukaryota; kingdom Metazoa; phylum Chordata; class Aves; order Charadriiformes; family Dromadidae; genus Dromas; species Dromas ardeola. Next base: position 3,017 of record VYZM01014608.1, on the reverse strand, counting down.
CTTTCACAGCTGAGGAAAACGGGACGTGAGAGCCCCTTTAACGTGCTGTATTGGCCTCCTGAGTAATCTTATAACCTGTCATATAAAAAACCGGTATAACAACACATCAACATACTCAGTCTTCCCCCGATTTTATGAGCAATGGGTTTATTCCCTGACACTAGTAAAAATTAAGACCCGGGCGCTCGTGTTGGTGTTGAAGACCCCGAGCCTCGGTGTCTGTCCCGGCAGACCCTGGCTCCGCCGCCGCCGAGGGGCTGAGCCCGGTGCCGCGGGGCGGGGGG
>VYZM01014607.1:283784-300202 GCA_013398915.1 Dromas ardeola | reverse complement strand
TCTAACGGGGCAAATAGCGAAGTTAGCTGACCTTGGTTGTTATAGCAGTAAGTATAAGCAAGAGCCTCCGTGCATACCATTCCTTGGTATAATCAGGTCTTATCACTCTGAGAGTGAACAGTTTCTGAACAATATGCTGTTAATTTCAGACTTTAGTCAGTTAGAAGAGGCCCAGCTAAAAAGTAAAATTACAAATCAGAAAATTGGTTCTGTTTTACCGCAAACCAGGACAGTTTTTTTTCTTCCACGGTGGTGTCTGCGTACTCTAGGTCATCCTAGTAGTTCTGCTCTGTGTCTGTTCTTGGAAGATTGATTCCTACTGGAACATGGATGAGCAAAACTAATCACGTTGATAAGTCCATTATCTAGCCTATTATCCTATCTCAAACAGTGGATACTTAAGGAAGAGTTTATTAAAAGGGCAAACATCTTAACACTTTCCCAGAATACACTCCCACCTTTCTGCAATTTGGAGTTCAGGGACTTAAGATTTTTGTTTGCCAGAAATTATGATCATGTGCTTAGTTCCCTTCAAGGATAATTCCCCCATTTGCCCAGTGAAACTTTGAATCCACATAGACTTCTGCTAAGAGTTTCACTGAGTTAATTGCAAATTGTACTGGCATCTCAGTTTCATTCTTGCGTTGTAAAATGTCTTTTCTCTGGTAGCGAGTCAGGTTGGAGGGGAGACACAGATCACAACCAGTATTTCTTAGAACACCTTCTGTACATTATACTGTTGTAATCAATAGAGTAAAGCCGTTACTGTTAATAGCTGAAAACTTCACACAATGCCATCACTTATACACTGATAGTTGGAGCTTACAGTTGGGAAGGGGTTCACTGGCATTCCAATAGCTTCAGAAATTCTTGCAGAAGGTCCTTTGCTTCATGGGGGTATACATACAATCCTGTATTCCTTGTTTGCATCACTCTCTTGGACGTTGTCTGAGTCATACAACCTGCTGCTGGTACTAGTGTGTGCTAGTGGTGGTGTACAGATTCAGCAGACCCGTAGTATTCTTAATTGGTCATATTTTGCGGTTTCAACAAGACTGACAGTCCCTAGAATTTACCAGCTCCTGGGAAACTCTCACACGCAACCTTCTCAGCATGCACCATCTCTTTGGCCTGCTTTTTCCTGGTGACTCTCTCCATCTAATGTTGTAAGAATCTATAGAACCCGTTCATGCGAACTCATCTAGAAAGGGTCCTTTATACCACATGATATTACAGAATTCTCCTGTCCCTCCTGAGTTGTGTTTTTTTTTCTCCCATCTTGAAAAATCCTACTGTTACATAGTTATTTCTCCGATGGCATTATTCCAATTCTGAGTCTTTCCAAAATGCTTCTTGGTTCTATCATATTTTCTGATGGAAGACCCAAAACTGCACCCAGCATTCCAGATGTGGACACACCATCAATTTGTAAATACACAATGTTTTCTGTGTTGTTCTCTTCTGAGTGGTTCCTAATTCTTTACTTGATTGCTCTATGCTTGTTGATTATCCTGTATCAAGGTGATGTTTTCATAGAACTATGAAACTAGTTCAATTTCATTGAACTATCTGTCAGTGATGATACCATCTCATTATGGCAAAAAGGAATGAAGATAAAGGTCAACTCAGAGTCCATCATTTTATATCTAAAATTGGATTCTTTCGTACATTTCTTTTATCTATACTGAAGTTCCTGTGCTGTTTTATTACCATGGTGACTTGGTTTTCCAATCTCCCCCTCCAGTTCCTTACAGCTCCTTCATGATTATACAAGCCTGAAGAGCTTAGTATCAGCAACGAACTTTGGCACTTCATTATTCACTCATTCTTCAGACTTTTTTTACGTACGTGTTGAACAGCCTGAAATGATCACAAACTGACAGGAACTGTACGGTTAATGTTAGTTTGACCAGAACCTTATCTAATGTTTTCTCTTCTCTCCTTCCAGTAGTAGCTTTTCTGATTCTTGTCATTTACCCTTCCTTTGTCTGCTTCATGTTTTGCTTTTCTTTTGTGATGTTGGTCTAGACAAGTCATTATACCGTCCTAAAATGTGACTTTTTAAATCAAAGTAGTTTGCTCACGAGTGGACAATTTGTGATTATTGATATTTTAAGACCTTTGATGAAATAAAAAGTTAGACTATACTTCTGTTGCTATTATTTGTACAGTCAACATTTCTATTGAAGGTGAAAATATAAATGTCAAAACCATTATGAAAAAAATGGCAAATTTAGCATGAGATGATGGTTTTAGTTTTTGTATACCTACAGGAACCTGAAACTGCTGTAACACTCTCTTTTGTTTCTGATAAAGCAGAATGGTGAATCAAAGAGTTTATAATAGCATTAACTTCCAGATAAAATGTTTTCAACCAGTCTTTATAATTCCAGAATTAGTGGAAACGTTTATGTCTTTAGATTCTTCTATCAAGGCACAGGGATGTGAATTATTGAAAAGATAAAAATAAATTTGTTTGCTTTCTGTCAGAGTTCATATCCACAGCCAACCTTGATAGAAGACCAGAATGATTTAGACAAGTTTGCTTTGGAGATTCATAACATATGCTTGCTGGACAGAATTGAGTTATCTCAGCTCTGGAGAGTAAGTTATTGTAGCAGGAGCTGACAGAGATGAAGATAACTGAGGGAAATTCAATTACCTTTTAGTGTTTTCCTTCTAATAGGATTCTTAATGTGAAAAAGATCCTTAGATGATGCGCCTATGTTGCTTTGTGAGATCTGCTTTGATACCTGCATCCAGAATAAAGTGAACTCTTCTTTTCGGGCCTTCATTAAGGATGAAAAATGCATGTGATTGCTAAATGAGTGTTAACTTTTGATCCAACATATTGTCATTTGTAGCCCAGATGTATTTGACAGTCATCTGGCAGTAGTCTTGAATATTCTCTCAAATACAATTTAATTTTTGAAAGTATTTGTTTTATATGAAAAGCTTGTTTATAACAGGAATTGGAGAAAGAGGTCACAAAACTGTAAAATATTTCCATATATTCTAGTTCTGTTTCTGCATGTTTAATTGTTTTCTCATTTGACTTTTCCTAGCAAAAGCACCTGAGTTGCAAATACTACTTATGACTGACCTGAGCTCAGGCTGTTGGGCTAAAGCCCATCTTACTTGACTGTAGCCGGATTTCATGTCAAACCTCTGCAGTTCTGAAGTTACCAGGGTAGACTGGTGCATACAGGTATTAGGATGTTAATGTTCGTGTTACTTGTAAAAATTTCATTTTTTTAAATAATATCTGATGGTTGAAATCAAAATTTAGAAGTGACTCTATGAAGCCAGCTCATTCTGCAGCTGTATGTACGAAAACACAACCGTGTACAAGTTTGTGTACCTGCAATATGTTTTCTTTTATCGATCCATTAAAGTACTGAATGTAGCTGAATGTGATTTTGTGTATATCCTCCAAAAGATTTCATTTTTAAAACTCTGACCCTTATCAGCTTTGGAAACTAAAATCCATTTTTTTAGCTGGAGAATTTATCCAAGGACTTGCACACTGATATTTCTATAAAAGAAAGGGAGACCACGTATCTTAATGTTAGATTTATTTGCAACCCCAAAACAGATTTGGATGTGCCTAAAAGACATAGCATACCTGACCCTATAAAAGTCTGTGTTGAAAATCTAGTCCATAGTTTGAGCAGCTACTTGTCTTGACCTATGGCTTCTCAACTGCGTATGTTATAGGTACACTGGTCATTCCCTTGTTTGCACTCAAATCATAGTATGCATAGTCTCATCTTGTAGTTAATGCAGTCTCCTCATTTAGGCATGGCAAAGTTTGATTCATGCAGCTTTATTTTTTGATGTTCATGAAAGCGGCTTATGAAAATCAACTTTGGGACAATGTGGGAAGTAAACCGTAGTAAAACATATGCATTAAGATACTGAGATGTTTAGAAGAGTTCATCAGTAGAGCCTGAAGGCAGTTGTAGTTAAGGTTTTCAATGTTTCCTGTATTTCTTAGACACATAGAGTGTTTTTCACTTACTGGAATGTTATTGAGGAGGAAGTTGTGCAAAATATTACATCTAGTGTAATAGTTTATCATGAATTGGTATTTCTTCTTCCAGTGAAAACGTCAACCTTTCATCGAGAATGCTCTGTTCTGAATACAGCATAGTGACTGCACTGAAATAAATACCTCCGTGAGGAGGATTTTACAATTAAATTGCTAAAATAATCTTTATTTTGTAGTAGATAGGGCTTGAAGTCTGTCTGGGATCCAAGGAGGGAAATGGTGGAAAACTGTAAAGCCACACCCAGCCAAGGGTGACATTCCTAATATTTTATAAAGGTAGCCTTTTATTTCTGAGTAGACCTATACAGCTTTGCAGGAAAGGGAACAAAACTGCACTAATCAGAATTCTTAACAGGGACTGAAAGATCCTTTCACATTGCCACTTCTGTCTCACTGCTTTGCAGTCCAGCTTTTCATCTTAACTTTCCTATATCGGCTTTTAAATGGGAATCACTAGAATAGATTTCTTTTGACTCTTTTTCTTCCTGCTTTATCTGATTCTTTTATAGAAATCTTTATGGAATGAGTCCACCTACTGGTTTTTCCCTTTGACCTAAATAGGAGAAAACTGAGTCAGTCCCTTTGAGGTGGTCTTAAATCACAAAAAAGAAGATCTATCAGACAGTTAAGTTGCTCTTCAGGTGATCCTTGTGTCGCGGAAGGTGCCACGTGACTTAGAGACCTCTGGATTTCACTGTTAATCTGAAGTCCTACTGGAAGTGGCAGAGTCAATCCTTAAAAAGCCCTACCATTCAGAAAAACAAATTGTCCTCACTGCTCTGTTTCACACGAGGAAGATCTGTTTCCTGATGCTGTCCTCACTACTCCTCCCTCCCACCTTCTTCATGCTTACATTTCTAGGTCCCTGTTATTAATTCACTTTTTAGAAAATGCATCTTCAAAGATTTCTGGCCACCCGAAAAGAAAAGATTAAGATATCTCTTGGAAGTAGGGCTTGGAATGCGATGATAGTGACTATAATGATGAGCAGTGCAAGGGCTTTGGTCATCATTACACTTTTTGTTTCTTTGTGCCTTAGTGACAAGATACTGAGGTTTTTTGTCAAAACTTTGTTAGAACAAATTCTGGGTCTAAATAGTAATGCCAAGGTTATGGCATAATGGATTTAGAGATGTTCATGCTCCTTCCATCCTTCTTTCCTGCCTGTCCTTGCAGAAACTTGAGATTTAAATCTCATCAAACTACCCTGAATTGTGTGTTGCCCTTAGAGCAATTTGAGATTCCAACTTTCGTGACCGATGCCAATTCTTGCCTCAGAAATATTTGAGAGGTGACAGAGAAAGCAAGAAAAATGCTCAGTTATTGGATGGGTTACTGTGTTACAGAAATATATGGCAATTGTGAAACAAATTTTGTCGTAACCTGGGACCAGAGCCTTACAAGACACTGTCTGGGTGCCACGAGGGCTGGCAGTGCCCCGCAGGGGGGTAAGTTGGGCACCCACTGCAGTACCACAGCCTTCTGGGCAGGACCTCACCAAGCATCTCCAGCCTGACATCCACCATGAGAAGAGCCATGGTGGGTGGCAGGGGAGGGTGGCCAGGGCCAGCACAGACAGAAGAAAAAAGGTCAGATATTCTGACTACTGAAATATTTTTGCTTATTTTTTCCTACACCGCCTGTTAGAAACCCCAGATATCTTATTTCTAAGCAGTTGTCAATAGCCTTGAAGCCAGCATCACCCATCTTGGCATTGGACCAACACTGTTTTGCAAGGCAATTTCATATGGTCAGCAGCAGAGGAGGGAGGAGTGTTTCTCAGGTTAGTTTTGAATGGCAGCTGTTTGAAGCTACTCAGAAATTTGGAATATTAGAAGTAGACAGAGGTAGACTATTGGCTAGAGTGTAACTGGAGCTGTTAAAGTGTGTGAGAAACGTTGTTACATGGCTCTTTGGTATGTCCAATAGCTGTCACATGTGTTTTATATAAAGTTTTATATCATTTCAGTAGTTTCTTTCAGTTTTGTGCATGCTTGGTGGAAGCTGGTGATTTTGTTTAGTCACTGTACTTCAATACATATAATGTTAACAAGTGTACTGTAATTCACATAAAATCTCTGATTCTTTTTTTAAAAATACACAGAATTTGTGTTGCTTTTTTATCCTGCGTGGCTATTCTGCTCTAAACATAACAAGCTCCAAGTATTGAGTTTATTATTTTACAGTGAATTAAAATCAATTAGTGAAATCTAGTTAAGCAGGATTTGTGCAGTTGTACTGTGTAATCTGTTTTGTGCCATTACACCAATGCCCATGAGTTCAGCTGTTTGTAACAAATACTGATAACTGTTATCGAGGGGTAGTGTGAAAACACCCTCTTACCATTTAAAAAAGCTAACCAGGCAGAAAAACCTTGCACGCTGAGCTGAAACAAAGCCAAAAATAAAACTCGACAAGAACATCAGAGCTTTGGATTAGGACATTTCGCAAGTTCTGGTATTTAATATTGAAATGAGAAATAAACAGAAAATCCATGAAATGGAACTTATATGTTCTTATTACGTAAATGAATTATGTTTATGGAGTATCTTTTTTTTTTTTTTTAATATTGACAACCTAAAGGATAATGCTAGTAGAAGCTGCTTGGTGCTACATAGTACTTCATTTCTCTGCAGGTAGCTTCTGTGGTAACTGCAATACTGACTCTTGCATCATTGCGGTCTTTTCATTTAAACCGAGAGAGAAAAAAAAATATAAATTTTAAAGCAATTGTTATGGAGTATATTTAGTCCTTGTTCCATATCACTCAGTATAAGGATCTAGAGTTGTATGGATGAGTGTTTTTAACTTAGACTGCTGTAAATTAAAGCATAGACTGTTGTCTTCTCACACTTTGAACAGTCAGAATATTGTAAATGCTGTCTTTTTATGGAGAATAAAATCACACAGTTTTAAAAATAAATTTAAATTATCTTCCAGCAACAATTTTTAGAGCCAAGTGTCAACCTTTCAAGAGTGGTAGAAGTTTTCCTGAATAAAAAATGTTAATTAAACCCCAAAACTATTCATACCAATCTCATGCTGTTCTGAAATTTCAAAGTTGTATTATGTAAGTGCATGGGAAAAAGGGAAAAAAAAAAAAGGAAAAAACCTCAAACGCTAGTTGGAATGAAATACAAAACATAGACTACTGAAAAAAAGAGAGTGAAAAAAAAGTTCAAAAAATTTGCTTTTCATAGTTTGATCCTATAGGAATTCTGACAGGAGGCTTTAAGTTAAGGCAGAGGTTAAGCTAAAGCTGGGATTGTGACTGCTTAGCATGTTTCCAAAATAAGTGAGTAGGAATGACTTTAAAGAATAACTGCTATATAAGACCATATTTTAAGAATCCTTCCCATTTGCTTCTGGATTATTTGTTTTTAAATCTTTGCCACTTATCATCATCTTAATCAAAATAACCTGCTTTTAAAATACTTGGTTCTCCAAAAAATAAACCTCTCAAGAATCTTAGTTTGCCCTAAGGTAAAGAGCAAGTTTGGAGTGTTATTAGAAACTTGTGAATCGCCAGCACTGAGTGTGTTATTTTTGAATTATTTTTATTGATTATTTTTATTATTATTTACTTTCGAATAAAATACCATGTAATCCATCTTTTTTCACAGATTCTCTGATAGTCATTTGAAATTCCTCTGACAAAAAAAAAAAGAAGCTCTTAATACTTTTCCTTAATAATGAATTAAAATGATGATGCAGATGAAGGTGCAGTGGCTTAATTGCACCTTTTTTCTGTGTGTGGGAAGGAAATACTTTGCCAGCAAACGTGTTTGTCCTATTTAGCAGTGTTGCTCAAGGATATGTGCCAGTCAAAGTGATCATTGTCCATTGTGAGGGGCTGAAAAGGACCTGAACTGTCAGAGATCAAGTCCACTAAATTAGCTCTTGGAGCAAGCAGAACAGAAGCTGGTGCAGGACAGATGGGTTACCTTTTGGGTCGTGAGTTTGTGTTCATGTCTGAATGTTTCAAAGCTGAGGTTTCACAAAAGGTTTGCCAAATATGGCACAGAATGATAGGAGATTTGTTCATACGTCTGCCTTAATTACCATTATGTATCCGTGTGTATAGATTGATTTTACTGTGTGCTGATGATATGTTTCTCTTTGTTCTTAATGACTGGTACTAGACTAGAGTACTAGACTACAGAGTAGAATACTTTCAAAACATGCCTTCGATTCTATTACCAGGGTACGGAACAAAGTTATAGAAAGGCAAACTACAAATTCTTTCTCATCATAAGTGAGATCTTGAGGAGTCCAGTCAGGTCTGAAACCAACTTGGTATTCAATGTACTGAGGCTTATTAGAGATGTGCTTGTCATTGGCACGTTGGTGTGCAACCAGTCATAGCAAGATAGGAAACTGCTATGCCTAAATGTCTTGTTAGCTCAAGTTAATGTGTTTTTTCTGTTCTTTGTTCATGAGTTGGTATATTTTGCTACATTCTGAAGCTCCTGGATTAAAATCAGAGTTGTGTTCTCAAACCAAGACACAAAACAGGGGAAGCTGAAAAGTGCTTAAGAGAAACTATGTAGAAAATAGAAATAGAAACACATACCCCAGGCTGCAGGGATATCTCAAGGGGCTAATCTTTCTGTCTTTTGGAAATCTGGAACTTTACATAATCTTGGAAACTGTTTATGTAGAGATTTTGGCTGGAAATTCATTTACTTTGCATGTGTTTTGCAAATTTGTAAGGAAATTTAGTGAGTGTGATGCAGCAGGAATATCAAACAATAAATAACAAAATCAACAGAGGTATGCTGATTATTTTTGTATTATATCCTACATATAATATGAATGTAAGTTCTTATATAATAATAAAAGAGAGTCCTATATAGGAATACACATTCCTGTAAGGTAGGTGTTGAGACAATTAACATGTCGTGTTAAATACTAATATACCTAAGTATTTATAGCTGTGTCTTCGATAACTGTAGAAATTAAGGAATTTTAACTTGTGCAAATGCCTTTCACTTTGTTATAGCCAAAGGCTGAAGCCACATTTATAGATTAAAGTGGTAAAGGGAATTTTGTAATAAGGCTTCAAATTATCTTTTGGTTTATCTGCTTATCTGAATAATTCTGGCTATTTTTTTCCATTCTTTGTGCTCTCAGAGGCTGAATTATTTTAAGATTTAGATTTTTTTGTCTTGTTTTGTAAAAGAAGGTTCGCAAAATGTTTCCCAGTTAAAACATTAAAAAACATTACTTCTTTTTTTTTCATTGAGAATTTAAATTTTTTTTATGTTTTTGGGGTATTACTGTTTCCCCACTGTCAGAAATACACCTTTTGCCCCTTTCATTATGAAAAATGATTCAGAATTCATCTGACACAAAACTTGTGTAAAATTGCTGTTTATGTATTACTTTTAAGAGCTTCTTTAGTAAGTTGCATTGTTCAAAAATGCTCAATAGTGTGTGTTACCTTCTCTTTGAGCCTTCATTTAAGGTTTATCTGTGCCATCTGAACTGCATGTGACTTTCAATCTGTTCAGGCGTCACTCCTGTGCCAAGTCTTGGTGCTGTAAGTTGTAAAAGAACTGTGCTGGCAGTAGGGTGTCTGGAAATCTGAATTCTAGGGAAGTAATTATGTGGCTGCCGGGGCCAAAATTGCTGGTCTACTTTCTACCTGCCTTACAGGTAACAGAGGTCCTTTAGTGTGCCTCAATGGAACAAGTCAGTTGGAGAGGTGGTGGTCACAGTTGGTGAATGAGGATGTTTCAGACCCTTGATTTGTTGGGGTTTATTGGAAATGTGCCATCTGGCCCCTGGTTATACAAAGTTTTTCACAAGATCTTGAAGAATAGATTGAAAGCCACAGCAAGGCTTATTTGGCAAATGTTTCCTGAGCTGACAGCACCACTATTGTGGTGGGTGATAACTATTTCCCCTATTTAGTGTTCATACTATACAGGGGAGAGGAAGCGTCTTGATTCTATTGCTAGATTAAGGTACTAACAACAAGAACAAAAGGTGAAGTTTGGTGAAGTTAAGGTGAAGTTTATTGGGTGGATAATATGAGAAAGAGCCTGCAAAGAAGAGAAGAACAGAAAGAAAAACTGGGGAGCACTGAAAGTAGAATTGGGACAGTTCCATAGGCCAGTCTCCCCTGCACCTTGGAGACTGGAACTAAATACTGTATTTCTCTTCACACATCTTTAACTAGTGGTTACAGACAAGGTAACAATCAAATACTGCTTTGCTTTGGGTCAAATAGTAGAATTCTTTGTATTTGTACCACTTTGAGACTTACATGTTTTCACCTGATTAAAAGTTGATTTTTCCCCATTTTTAAAACTTCAGTTGCGTAGAAATGATAGTGTGAAAAGACTGCAAAACCAAGTATCCAACAGTTATGAAAAATCAGAGCAGTGCAACCTGAATTTGGCCCTCACTAAGCATAATCCTTAGATTAGAGTCCAGTTCTGGGTTCCCTGGTTCAAGAAGGACAGGGAACTGCTGGAGAGGGTGCAGCATAGGGCTACTAAGATGATTAGGGGACTGGAACACCTCTCTTATGAGGAAAGGCTGAGGGAATTGGGTCTGTTTAGTCTGGAAAAGAGACGGCTGAGGGGTGACCTTATTAATGCATACAAATACTTAAAGGGTGGGTGTCAGGAGGATGGGGCTAGGCTCTTTTCAGTGGTGCCCAGTGACAGCACAAGAGGTAATGGGCACAAACTTGAGTGTAGGAAGTTCCATCTCAACACGAGGAGGAACTTCTTTACTTTGAGGGTGGCAGAGCACTGGAAGAGGCTGCCCAGAGAAGTGGTGGAGTCTCCATCTCTGGAGACATTCAAAACCCGCCTGGACGCGTTCCTGTGCAACCTGCTCTAAGGTGACCCTGCTCTGGCAGGGGGGTTGGACTAGATGATCTCCAGAGGTCCCTTCCAACCCTATGATTCTATGATAATGTAAGTATATGTCTCATTTGTCAGACAGAGTGGATGTTCCTTATAAAATAAGTGAGTTTGTCAGTTCCAAAAGTTTTTCACAGATCCGATTCATTTGTTGCATTGAACTAGAAGTTCTTCAGTGAATACAGTCCTAATCTCTGTGGTGGTGTTGAAGCAGTGGAATGTCACAAGGTTGAGGCAGTGTGGTTGGGAAATGGCTTAAAAGATTATCACTGGCTCCTTCTTTGCTTAATATCTAATCTGAGAGCACAGAGCCACCTATGCAGAAGTGCTGAGCTTTACTCTTCCTAGAGCACAGGGGAATTGTATTTTGATTATTTCTGGCCCAAAAAATGCCTTGTACTTGGAAGATGTGGACCCAAAGGATCTCAAATTTAAGGCCCAAGTGTAATGTTTTTGGGACCTTGTTCTGTTTTAAAACTAGAACAGTATTAAAGGGACTGCAGACAGAAGCTGGATTTGCAGGAGAGAGAGAGGGAGGAAAGTGTCTATCCTAGTGCATGCTTTGAATGCAAAGCATTTGGGCATATGTACAGTAAGAACTGTCATCTTGGGTTCATAAAGAGCATTTGTCTCTGCATATTGTTTATGGCAATGGTTAGCAGTGATGCTTAGAGAGTTAGAATATTGCAATGATGTAGGGCACGTATAGCAAATCCCAGTTTCTAGCAAGGAGGAAGAGCTCTTACTTGTTTGTGTAAAGCTTTGTCTTTGACTGTGATACAAGGGTGCTACTGTAACACAAATAGTGTCAATTAGATAAGCATCAAAGAAAAAGATTTAAAAAAAAAAGTCTACGGTACTAATGGATGCTGCAGAATAAATCTGATGCTATTGGTCTCTGCCCTTTACTATTTATTTATTCTGTCAGTTGTTTTTTATATCCAGTTGAACTCTTGTTAGTTTGTCTCATTTACCTACTCTACTAAATTGTGTTCATTTAAAAGATGAATTTCAGTAAAAGTACTGTTGCCTAGTGTTTAGTTGTGTTTACTAAAGCTTAATACTGTGAGACTTAAAGGTAAAAAATAAAGCTGTTGACTCAGCACAGATTAAAACCAGATGTCTCTTGAGGTCCTTGCATTTCTCTCTAATCACTAACCCAAATTGACTGTGGTAGGTGTTTTTTTCTGGTCATGACCATAGTTTTACCAGTCTGTGTTTGGTGTGATCTAAGTCAACTGCGGGTTTCTTTTGCCCTTCTTGTGATTTTAAATGCATGTGGTTTTTTTTTTTTTGCCAGCCAGGAATGTCTGGCTACAAAAAACACTCTTTTTTTCCCTTTTTTCTTTTTTTTTCTTTTTCCCTCCCCATTTATGTTACAAACAGTTGATTTAGATGCAGATTCTTTTTAATCTTCAAATCAGATAAAAGGATGGAAGAGTGGATAAATGAGGTTTGGAAAACTATAGGTTGCAGAGATGAGAAGCCATTGCATTGTGTTCAGTCCATTAAAACAAGAAGAAATAGAAGAGATACTTTGATAAGTGTTCTGCTGGTGTTAACCTTGATGGCTATTATCGGGGGGATGATGCTATATCTATTTCATTGGCTTAAGCTTTTTTCATGCTGAGAGAAATCAATACTTTGAGTCGTTGGATGACAGAGGCATCACTTCAGAATTGACGGTGGCTGTCAGACGTTGTCATTGGTTGACTTTTGTTCGCTGTTGAGGTTTTAAGCTTTCATTTTTCTAAGTCTTATTCAGGAGTCTTTGTAAGATTTCCCTGGGTAGCATTTTTAGTCCAGACTTTAAACCTCAGGTCAGAGGTCAAGTGCAAAGATCTGTGAAAGCAGAGGATTGAGGAGCTCCTTCATTTACTAAAATATCCTTGTTTGTAGGGAATTTGCATTAGTGGCAAGACTATGCGTTATCTTATGGATGACTTTTCCTCTTAAATGACACCATCTGAGACAGGTTGTTCACAAAACAAGTAGCTTTTAGCCAAATTAGGCGAAGGAACTGGCATATGTAAAAGTGTTCAGTAATCTCTGAGTTGAAGAATAAAAGTAAAAAAGTGCAATATTGCTTTTAAAAACCTTACACTATTAAACTGCTTCATAGTTTGTAGACAGCATTACATTAGAATTTTGGGACTGCAAAGGTGCACGCGCAGATGGTACTGTGCAGAGGAAATATTATACTTGACATTTTTATAAAGATCAAAGATAAAATAGTTCTGAAAACACTAGATCAATCCTCCACTGAAATACAGGCAGGCAAAATAGACTAATCCACCTCGTCAGTATTTTGCAGTAGTATTTCTGGAATATTTCCTGCATACAGAATGTATTGTATTTTCATATCTATAACTTGCCTTTTGGATGACCTTGTGCTCCTTTAGAATTACTGTTCCTTAAAAATAAATCTTCAGATAACCTACATGTTCAAATAGCCTGCAGACTTGTCCAAGCAGGGAACGGGAGAGAGGAAAAAGCCCTGTTCTACTCTGCGATAATGGCAAAGAGGTTTCTGTTCCATCCTGGATGCAGGGGTAGAGAACAAGGGTCTTTCCTCTGCACTGTGCTGTGTCAAAGGATTCTGCTTAATACACTTCCCCTTTGTAAAACTTTTAACAGCCACTGAATTTAAGACTTTTTGTAGATAACCTCTGGAGTGTATATATGAAAATACGTTTTTCTCCTTTCAACATTTTTTGTTTCATCGTGAGTGTGACTGCAGTACTTCTGTGATCATACTTTCATTACTCACTTGCCCAGACAGATAACAAAAATTATGTAGGCCAAAGCACCAATGGAAGGAAGGTTTGACAAGTTCATTTGCATGCAACTGTATATCTAATTGTAAAACCATATTCAAGCATGACAGGGTGCATATTGCAAGTGCAAGACATCAAACAATAAAGAAGAAATAAAACTGTAAAAATATATTTTTGAGTTTGTACACAAACAGAAATCAAGCTGGATTTTTATTTTACATAAATGGAACACTTGGGATTTAGGGTGAAGTATTAACATATGCCACTCTGTATCCTGGTATTGCATCTCTGGAAGTAGTGGATCAGGTGAACCTGAAGGCATCTGGAAAATGAAAAAATATAGTAGGGAAATGGAGACTTTTTAGTGTTTTCAGAACAGCCTAGTGGTGACTGGCTACTTTGGGATTGGTCTCTCTCCATTTCTTTTGGTGGAGCCAGTCTTTTTTCACTCCTGTATTAAAAATTATTTGAGAGAGGGAGGGGGAGAAATAGCTTCTTTTTTTCTGAATATTTGATGTATATCGTGGGTAGGAACCACTGAACAATTGACAAACCACCTGTATGATTATTCTAGCAAAACTTTCTTAATGTTAGTAACTATACACGTGTGCCAGATATTTGGCAGAACTGTAGCTTCTTTCTGTTCTTGTATGTAAAATATATATTGTAAGGAGTATGCTATGGTTAAAAGTCCCTCCTGTAGTGATGTTACAATTTTATGGCATTGCTGCATATGAGAGTCTCTCAGTTTTGGTGGGTAGTTGCAAACTTCTGTTCATATTAAATGCTGAATTTGCTGAAAAGTGGAGTTCTACACATTTTCATTTTGTAACAGGCTGATTCTGTTTTAAAGGAAGTTGTCAGGAGAATAAAATACCATTTTTCCCTTCATTTGAATGTCACAGCTACACTTTGAAAATCTTTGTTGGTATTTAATGAAAGATGCGTTCAAAATTACATCATGAAGAGACTTTTTTTAAAGAGGTACAAGTTCATTATATCTTTTACAAAACATTCTAGTTTGATTTCCATTTTATCATGTTTTAAGGTCAAATGTGACTTTAATGTTCCATAAAGAGACAGAGATTGATAATGGGGAAAGAATAACCCTCTAATGTGATTTATATCTATGGATTTTATGTCAGATATGAAAAGTTGCTGTTCAAATTGTAAAGGAGGATCCATTAAAGAGCACTTTAAAACATTTTACTACTTAGCTTACCTTATACACTTGTTTTTAGAATTCTGCCCTTTCAGGCAACTTAAAAATAACAGCTTATGAAACATTTACAAAGTGCTGAAAAGAACTCAGAATCATCATGGGTGCAAAACAGATTAGTGTATTGGAAAAGACAGCTGTATTTAAAAAGAACTAGAAAAATCTTGTTTAGTATTGGCTATGATTTAGCGATCTTGTATTTTTGTGAAGAGAGGTGGCAGAGTGCTTCATGTAGGAGTACAATAGCCAATTTTTGATGTCTCATTGACTTGGAAAGTCAGCCGCTCATTCTTCACTCCTTCTGGATGTCTGCTCATCAGGTGAGCATTGCTCTAAGGTGTGGGAAAAATTATGAGGAAATTTGTCAATATATTAAAAGTGTTATAAATAGCTCTTTAAAATTTATTCATCTGTAAGTACATTTTTGTTTTCTAATGTGTATGAAAATCTACACAACCCCAAATTTTATTTTACTTGTGTTTTTTCGACATTCTTCCTATCTTTCTCTCACTTTATATGACATATGTATATTTGTGTATACGCATATATAAATAACATTCATAGCCTGCCTATTTTTTATTTGCGGCAGTTTTCTAATGCTTGTATGTATAGATAGATTAATATAGAAAAAGCATTGCTACTGTTTTAAGCATAAAAAGCGTTATGATATTGTGCTGTAATCTAAGCTCTAAGAAATAATTGTACTAGTGTCTGCATCAGCTGTGCTTCACAAAGAAAAAGCAATTTTTTTTGTTGTTAGGCAGACATTTGTGTCCATTCTACTAACTAGATCACAGAATAATCCAATCATTGACAAAGGCTGAAATGCTTTGTCTGACATACGCGATCTGTGGAACTGCCAGATGAAAACTGAAATTAGAAACAGGGAGTGCTGAAGTGGGGAAAAGCCTTTATTGTTTCCACCAATATTTGAATTTGTTGTGGGTCTTCATGTACAGTGGTTTGATGAACGGTGATCTAAATTTGGTGCCAGTTTTTTTTGAGTTCTGTATTAACAGGCAAATTTTCAGAAGATCAACAAAACCCAAAATGATAAGAAAATGTTGTAACAAAGAATATTTGGTAGTTTTGAGTTCTGTTTGTAGGTTTGACTTCCAGTTCTTGTTTGCTAGTATTTTGCTTTGAGTACCTTGGCAAAGAGAAGGTGTTTGTACAACAGGTGTAGTACAGCTAGGAAAATGATAAACTTTCCCATGCTGGCCTGCAAATGTGCTCAACTTCAAGACGACATCTGGTAAAGATTGGTTCAGTCTTTATATGCATTTTGTCTTCTGTCTATCTGAAGATACGTAGATTTTTCTCATTTTTTATAATTATATATTTATACAAGCAACAGCAAGTGGTTGGCTACCCAAATCTAATGAAGAGTCAGCTTGCTGGCATTCAGTATTCTGAAACTTGCCTCTTTGTTTTTATAATGCTATTCGCTTCCTTTGTTATAAAATAAAAGTGGTTGTACCTATATGTTTTAT
>VYZM01014607.1:263784-278784 GCA_013398915.1 Dromas ardeola | reverse complement strand
TTCGAAAGATTTAGATCTCATGGGTTATGTGATTTCTCTCACTAGATAGAGAGTGAAACTCCTCATTTTGTCTCAATATTTCCCCGTGTTGGCAGAATCCAGATTGGGTGTGCCCATCTTCCATTGTGGCTTTTTCCAAAGAGGCAACTTTTGAGCCAGAGCTGAATTTGGAAGGGTTGTTTTTTTAGATATGAAGAAAAGATTTATTTTAGTTTATTTTTTTTTTAACCCAGGCCTAACATACTGAAAGCCTGGATGCAGTTTTCTTTCAAGAAGGAGCAAGTTAAGAATTTTCCTGAAATTTCTTTGCTTTTGTTCTGGAGAGGTATTAACGTTTTAGTAGAGATTACAGGATTAAAATATATAAAGCGCTGTCACACAAGAGATTGAATGCAACAACTTCAGAGGAAAGCATTTTCATCTTCCATTCCACAAATTCTGTTGTGTCTCAAGCTGCAAATCTCATTTAAGTAATTGATTCAGGTAAAAATAAAAACAGATAATAATTATGAAAAAAAAATCATTTTAGAGGTTCCATTACATTATTATTTGTTTATAACTTTAATTTTTCACTACCTGTAGTGATACTATTTATTAGCTTGATTTTGCAAAGTGACAAGGTTGTTATAGAACAGCTGGTCTCAGAGATTTAGTTTGGCTGTAGTAGTACAAGCTCATCCAACAAACCCGAGTCTGTATTGAAGGTTCTCAAGTCAAAAAAGTGAAATTTGTAGACTAAAGAAGGTGGTTAGTGAGGTCAGCAAGGTTAAATGCAGTTGAATCCTCGGATTTTCTTAATTGCAAACATTTCTAGAGTTTATCTCTTGATCATGAAGGGTGAGTGTGGATCAGGCTTAACTTTATGAACAGTTTCTTCAAGGAGAATGTTGGGAGTAAGTAGGGAGCCTACAAAGTTTGAAGGGCAAAATGTCTTATCCATAAAGAAAGATGCTTTAAAACATTTTAAGTATGTCTTAAAACAATATCTCAAAGGTTAAAGTGAAAACTATGAGAAGTTAAACTGCATTAACCTTCCAAAGCAAACTAAATAAATATACAAGGACTGCTTTTAAAAATTTAGGACAATAAGGAAAGAAGACTTGATGCTCCTGTGATACAACGTGGAGCAGAGATGAAGTCTTGAGCTTATCCATATTCTAAATGAGTACTTTAGCTCAATTCTTTTTTAATGTAGTGCCATTAATTTTTGTCAAGCTTTTACTGTTCTGGTCTTGTTCCACATAGTTCCATTTGTTGAATTAATATACTCAGACTTGCAAGCAGTAGTGGATAAGCAGGTGGAACGTGTTAATGGCTGAGTTCACAGGATGTTCTCCTGAGCCACCGATACCACAATGGAGGCAGCGTCTCCATTAGTTTTATAGGGACTTTTGCATAATGTGAACCACTGGAACAGAAGTTGAAATGGGACGTTGGCATTATCTATGACTGAGTTATGTGTAGGTCTGGGTTGTGTTTTTTTTTTCCTCTACCGGCACACTGTTTATAACAAAAGTCTTTATCTTGCTACCAACTGAAGTAATTTTTCCTTGACTGTAAAGAACGTTTTTTTAATTTCAACTGAGGGCTCAAATTGAAGCTGATTATGATTTCCAACTAAATACTGGTTTGATAATACATGTTGTTGTTGTTTCCAAAAACTTCCTTATTTTGCTGAGTCCTTTTAATGAAGAGCTTCTTGCTCTTTATGGGGACAAGAAAGGAAGAAGCAGTTATGCTTGTCCATTAACAGACTGGTGGGTGTGTTGCCTGCATGTAATGTGAAAAGGCCAGGTCTTCAAATCCCTCTTTTACTGGAAACAAAGTAAGGGAGTTTGGAGATTTTTCTCTTGGGGGAGAGGTGGTAGGTAGTTTTTTCATCCGAGATCAAAAAATTTAGGAAAAAAAATAATTTTCATCTCCCACAGCCCGTATCAGTGCTCAGACAGAAACATGACTTGCATATGCAAACAGATATTTAAGAGTTTTTACTGGGGAAAGGGCACAGTGACATACCTCAGTTCCATAAGGATTAAAATGAATCCCAGATGAACACAGGCAAAGGGAACTTCCTTAGTTGTTGTATGCACAATGTTGTTTTCATCTTTGTGACTCAATTTTTTCTGTGCTTAGAGAAAAGTAAAAAGCTTATTTATGTTCATTGTGCAAACATAGAAGTACTTTCTAATTCTAACAGTGCAAAAATTCTGCAATAAAATCTTGAGAGAGAGAACCGAAAAAAATTATGACTGCACTTGTTGAGATTGGAATCAGTTTTCCATTTTGATGAGGATGGTAGTTGAGAACAAAGTGCCCTTAATTCAAGGCCGTATCACAGGAAGGAACTAGTTTTGACAGTGGTGGAAGAGTTGGAAACGAAAAAGAATGGTAGATAATGAATTTGTTTTCAGAAATGTTTACCAACAGGACTTTGAAGAGGGGGTGCCTGGGAAAAAAACATTGAACAAGGTTGCAAGAGAGGAGAGTTGCAAGTTAGTGTAGATGTGCTAAAGGATTGCCTAGGTGAAGGGTGTTAATGAGAGAAAAGCAGTCAAAACAGAGGTCTTTGAAGCCACTGCAGAGTATGAGGAGAGTAACTTTGCAGTAAGAGGGAACATAAAGCCTTGCCTGAACAAGAAAAGTTTGCCAGTCGAACTGTACTGACTAATCCTCAAAATGAAAAGGAGAGGGAGGGGGATCCCATGCCACCTCACAAATATAATAAAAAATACTTTTCAAATGAAATGGATTATGCCTAGGGACTTTTTTTTTACTAAATTATATTCTTGCATCTACTAGCTATCATTGCAGAAATGACATTAAAACAAACAAGCCCTCCCTCCCCCAGCTTTAATATTCTTAGTATTGTTGTTATGCTGTCAAAAAGCCTCATGTTGCTAGCGCAGATGAATTTGGTGATTTGCTCAAACTGGTATAGGTGAATTGCCAGATTCCTTGCTTTCTATGTGTATACAGTGATAGAGGTACAATATAATTATGCAAAATCTTTGGAAACAGTGCACATGCTGTACTATTGAAGTGTAGATGGCAGGGATGAAACTTGTGCTGGTGAAAGACATTGTGGTGATAGTTAAATTACTTTTTCTTTAATATCTTAAAAAAGAAAAATCATATTATCCTTTATTATTTTTGCAAATAAAGCTAGTTATGTATCTCTTCTATATATTACTAACAGACAACCGCTCATTCAATAGGTTTTTATCAGGAAGCGTAAACAAAGTTTGGTGGGGGCTTTATGGGAAGGCCAGGTTGTATTGTTCTATCCCTTCAGAACCCCATACCTGGATAGTTTTGCAAGGATAATTTTGTTGTATGAACCTATCTGTAGTTTATACTAGAAATTAGGAATTTTGTTGCTTTAACTTAAGGCAGCTACCTAAACAAATTAGAGCACCTTGGCAAAAGGTCAGTCTTACCAGTGTAATTGCATCAACAGCCCAGGCTGTTGCCAGCGTTGGTGAAAAATTGTATTTTCTCATATTCTTGACTAATGTAGATCATCAGGAGCATGCCAGGCATGCAGACTGGACTGGTCAGTAACAAAATTCACAGTTTGTTGATACATCTGTATTCATGGTAGGGCTTATGTTACATACCAGTTTACTGGTACATCTTTTCAGTATGATAAATTTAAGAAAAAGGTGAAGGGGTGGACAGTGGTGAGACTCAAGGAGGTAGTATCTTGACAGCCTAATGAGGATAAGGTGTTCAGAGAATATAGTGAACAGTCAAAAGCTCTGAACCAGTATAAGTAAAAGTAGGTGTTTAGTTTTAGTTTCTCTGGAGTTTATGTTGCTGTTTAATGGTTTAGAATGATTACTTAGAAATTATATCCTATGTTATTTTTTACATCTGCTTTAACTAGTTAAAGAATTATTTAGAAATAAACTGTAAAATAAATGGGCCAAGAAAAGAATGACAGATTACAAGAATGAAACAAATATTTTTGAATCTAAATTTCGAAAAATTCCATTTTGCTAATGTTTTCTTTGATGTAGAAGTAACCTTTATGCTGAAGTACTGCTTCATGTAGGCAAGTGCAGTACTGCAGAGGGTCTAAAGTGATGAATCTGATAGGAAATGGAAGTGTTGTTCAAAACAGAAGTGAGAGAAATAATTACAAAGTCATTTTATGGTAACATTTACTTTTCAAAGGCTAAACGTTGTTGTTGAGATTAACAAGAATAACAGTAATCTGACATGTATATGAATAGCTGAATGTATAGGAGAGTTGGTAAAGTTTTCCATATGCTGTGGTACTACTTGGTTGTATGACCTTTCAAACGTTGCTAAAGTTGAAGTTTTCAGAGTTCTGTTAAAATATACACACACACACTTATATATACCTTTTTTTCAGCAATTGCACAGCAAATTAAAAATCTCTTTAGGGCTGTAATCTGACCCAGATAATTCCCATATGAAACATTAGAAAAATCTCTGTAGTTACTTAAGTGGAAAAATAAAAAGAATCTCGTATTTTAACTTTTTTTACACGCTTTTATTTTTGCTTTCCTTTCCGCAGCACTGGTAATTTCCGGCTTCAACCTCATGCATCCCAAAACACAAATTAAAAAAAGAACAAAACCAACAAAAACATTTTTTCAAGGCATGAGAGTTCTTAATGTTCTCTGATTATTTTATATATATATGTGTGTGTGTGTATATATATATATATAAAAAAGCGTGGGCCTTTTTTAATTGCTGAATTAAATGCATATTGTAGTAATGCAGATTCTTATAATTCCTGATTCTGAACAGAGAATTACTAACCAGCGGCTGTCACGGTGCTGCAAACATAACTTTCAAATTTTATTATTGCAACTAATGATTAGGAAACAAGGAAAGGCAAGAAACTTCGCATTAAGAAGTACAGAATTCTACTGTTCATACTTCATGAAATTAGTCTTTACTAAGAAGAGGAAAAGCTTTAAACAGATTTTCTCTTGTGTGATCCTTCCAAGAGGTCCAGCTGATGTTTAAAAATAAACATAAAAATAAACATCAGCAGCTGATTTTTTTTTCTTAGTATTGATTATGACAGTTTGTAATATCCTAAAATCCTTAATCCAGAATCATCATAAAAGAACTAAAGGTTTTTCAGCATACTGAATTACAAAAAGCAAGCATGTGATGGAAAAACAAGCAGACATGGAAATGGTAAATGCACACCTACTGCTGTTGATCTGTTAGTCTCAGGTTATGCCTGAATTATAAACTCAATTTTGATTTTTGCAATGTGGATACTAAAATGTTTCATCATTGAAATTAGGATTGTGGTGTTAGAGCATAGTGCCTCTGTATCAACTAATTTATTCTATGGAAATAAATGCTCTAGTTCTGATACGCTAGCCAGGGTCTTCATTGTTCTCGTATCGTTTGTCTTGGTATTTTAACAAAGTAAGTCCAAAACAGAGAGTAAACAGAGAATTTTTATTTGGTAGTATTCTAGCTTCCCATTTCCCCAAGGGGTTGAGGCAGTTGGGGGCGAGGGGAGGTGTTTAAGTTCCATCAGCACAGGTCAGATGTTCTGGTTGAATTTCAGGACTAGAATTTTTTGCGGTCTTAAGATTTTAGGGGTTTGTTATATAGCTAGTAAAGACTGCTTAATAAGCTATTGGTTTATCCTAGCTAAAGTGTAAATTTAGACAGCATCCTTTTAGTGGAGCATTGAATATATTTAAAGAGAACAGAAAGGCAGCTAAGTTAATTTTTAATATCGTTAGCTATATAGCAGTCTGTGGTTTTTTGCTGTATAGAAAAGTAATCAATGAGAGAATACACTTCAATCAATACCCTCATCTTAACTAGAGGAGGTGATTTTCAGTATATTCTTTTTGGATGAGCATATTCTATTTGCATGTTCTTAGCAGTGTGTTTGGTGCTGTCTGCCTTTTCGTTTACTACGTTGTAGACATATGAATGGTTTCATGCTAACATACACTTCCTGCTATGTGAACATGGCTTCATTTGAGGTTGTCTTTCTGCTGTTTACCTACTTAATTGATTATGTTTATTTTAAAATTGCATGTTTTCTTCTGTTACAATTCAAGTCTTTAATTCACCTATTATGACAATTATGTTTAAAAATAAAACCACATGTGTTCCCAGACAAGTATACTTTGGGTTCAAGTGGAGAGTGTGTCCCTTCCTTCTCCAGCCTTGCAAAGCCTGGGTAGCTCTTTGGGGACTTCTGTTCGCGATTACTGCCAGGTAACAATTGGAGGGGTGGAGACTTGGCATCATATACAGACAGCACTTTTTGGTGTGTATTTTGAAGACAGTTTTGAGGTTTTTTTCTACATACCTAGACATATATGAAGCAAGAAGGGTCTAGTATATTTGTTTCTCACTTGTGGAGCAACATGGACAGAAATGAGGAAAGGAGGGGAACCTGCACGTAACTACTAAGTTAGGGAAAAAACATTGGTTTCTCTTACTGGTGGCGTGTTTTTCTATGGCTACATCTGCACTACTGAAAAGATGTTACTGACAGCAGAAAATTATCAGTAACTATTTTACTGTGAAATCCTAGGCAAAACAAAGCAGTCAGCATCTCTGTTTGGAAGTACATAGACATTTGTGACTGATGTCCTAGTTTAACCCCTTCTAATGAAACAACAGCACATCCTCCATGTGATAGATACATTCATTGCTGTTTCATTTCCATCAGCTTCTGCATCATGTGTTCCCTAGTGGATTTTTTGTGAGTGTCCCCCCCCACCAGTAGCTTTAAGTGCTAAAGGAATCATCAACATAGACAGAGGGCAGAACAGTCTCTTGAAAAAAAAATA
This sequence comes from Dromas ardeola, assembly GCA_013398915.1. Lineage (NCBI taxonomy): Eukaryota > Metazoa > Chordata > Aves > Charadriiformes > Dromadidae > Dromas > Dromas ardeola. The sequence continues at coordinate 271,972 of VYZM01014607.1, read as the reverse complement.
CTGCATATAACTGAAACCGATGCATTCTTTGCTATTGTATTGTCACATTAAAGTGAATTTTAATGTTTTCCTATTGTAATTTTCACTAATATAGGTAAATATTAGGAGGTTACATTGTCTCTTGTAACGTGAATCCCTTACGTCTCAAACATAAGTCTGATTTCTGGTATTTTATTATTAGATTCTTATGAATGGACAGTGGCATGCTGGCTTATCCATATTACTCTTTGGATTTAATTTTAATATTAAAGACATAAATTGTAGAATTGTTTCTTTTTCAGAAAGTGGTAAGATGGGTAAAACGCGAATGTAGGTAATGAACAGTATTAACTTAATGATGTTAGCAGGTTTGTAGGTGAAATCAGTTTTTATATTGCTATTTTATGTTCTAGGTTGATGTTGAATTAAAACAGTTGTTGCATAGAACTGTGTGCTCTATTTGGTAATGAAGTTGTTGCCAAGATGAAATGCAAAAGCTATTATTGAGTTATTTGGTACGTAACAGCCTACTGTTTCTTAAAAATGCAATTTGGTGTTATCTGATATGAAATACTTTCTTATCCTTCGCATATATATAATCTCAAGTATTTTTGAGGTAGGAGGTTGCTGAATAGAACTTATATTCTGATAAAATTGATTGTGCTTGGGGAAAACAGAAGTCAGTCAAAAATTCGCGTAATTCAAAAGTCCCCAAACTGGATTCCTTTGTTGGTGGAGGGTTTATAGTCCAGTTTGGTCTGGCTCACTTTGGTTCAAGAAGTTGTATCCCCCCATCCTGTTTTTTTCTATTAGTATTAAAATTCCTAATGGAATCATAGAATAATTCAGATAGGAAGGGACCTTAGAAGGTCACCTAGCTGCCCCTTGAAACAGGATCAGCTATGAGATCTGACGAGGTTGCTAAGGGCTTTATCCAGTTGGGCCTTGAAAACCAGTTGGATAGAAGGAGACTGCACAGCCTTTATGGGTGGCCCGTTCCACTGCCTTACTGTCATAATAGCTAACAAAAAAATAAAATAAAAATACAGCTGGAACTTCTTTGTCTATTTTTTTTCTCATCTTGCCACCGCACACCACTCTAAAGAGCCCAACTCTATCTTCTTGATGGTATTGGCAGGTGCTATTAGGTCCTGCTGAAACCTTGTCTTCTCCATAGTGAGCAAGCCCGGTTTCCTCAGCCTCTCCTCACGTGGCAAGTGCTCCAGTCCCCAGCCACCTTGGGGTCCCTCTGCTGGGATCATTTCTGTTTATCTACGTTTTTGCTGTTTGAGGGGCACAGATTATCTAGATGCAGGCTGATGAGTGGTAACTAACTGGGGATAAGAATTTCCCTCAACCTCCTGGCTGTGCTCCACTCAATGCAGCCCCGGATGCTGTTGGTATCCTCAGGATCCCCCAGGGGCCTCTCAGCAGAGCTGCTCCTCAGCCAGTCATTTTCTTGCAAGGGGTTATTACTTCCCAGGTGTAGGGTTTTGTGTTGTCCTTGAATGCCGTAAGGTTCCCATCAGCCCATGCTTCCTGTCCAGGTCTCTTTGNACCCCCCGAGTTTTGTGTCATATGCAAATTTGGGGAGAGTGCTAATACATGTTTCAAAAGTCATTGTTCTCACAGCTAAAAGCAAAAAATATATATATCTTTTTAAACTTGAATACTGCAAAAGAGTATTTTGTGTAACTGTTACATGCAATGTATTCGTCACAACAGGATGTGAGTAATGGCTGTTAGTTCAGTGCAAACTACGTGATTACTTACATCCTCACTGTCTAAGCTCCCTGCCTTCCTGTTCTTATTGGATTTCTTTATACTGTTAATGAGAGATGCAAAACATGTAATGGCAGGCTCATTCTCAGTGAATATGTGCTTTCTAATTTGTTGATTAGAGTAGCTCATCCAAACAAAAAAAGCTGAAAATGAGCTCAGAGCAGAACTCCTGTATGAAAAATGCTCTTCAGGACACTGAAGGATTTATTTGTTTCATATACCTGTTTAAGAAAGCATTGCTTTTCCAGAATAAGGTCAAGATGAGAGTCTCTGATCGGTATCTGGGAGAAAAGGAGGAATCTATTTTCAAACTTTTTTTTAGAACTCAATTGTTTTTTTGAGAGAACAATATCTGTGGAGTATCGATCGCCTGTGTCCAGTAGTTAGTCAAAGGCTATCTCCTTTGACTAACCCCTTAGCGTGGTGTCATCCTCCTTCATGTGATAGATTGTTACAATCTCAGCCAGTGTAATTACACACTAGCCAAGTGGGTCATTTATTTCTGTACCTTCACCATTTACCAAAAATCTCCTTTATCTTTGGAAGCCAGCTCTTCCTTTTGCAGTAAAAGCAAAATAACGGCACATAAAACATTAGAGTCTGAAACTAAGGGCTTGAAAGATAACTATAAGACTAACTTTAAAAAACTGTTCTACCTTTTATGAACACCTAGTATACTTTTTATCTATCTTTTTTCCTAGTGTCCTAGAGAACAAAACATACAGCGCCAGTTCATTGTTTTTCATGTGTCTGGTAAACACGATTTTTTATTTGTGAATGTTTTAGCTTTTTTTTATTTTATCTGTTAACACTAGATGCTTCCACTTGCATGAGCGTATCATCTCCCCTACCCTCCCCCGCATCAGCGCTTAATTTATGAAGCGCAAAAGCTCCTAGAAGCACTACTACTTTTTTGATGATGACAATGAATGAAAGTATTAGATATGTCTTTTTGAACACAGCTTGCATATAAAGTACAGTACTTTTTTTCAACTAACCTGAAATTGTAGCTTAAATTTGAAGCACGTGATTGTATATTTACATTTTGGGGAGGAGAGAACCCCTGTAACCATTTCTGTTATATTTCCTTAGGACTGTTTTTTGAGAGGAAGATCAGCAGGCTGGCATTGTTAGTATCTATTTCTGTTTGGGAAAGACATATATTCTTGTTAAGATAAGCATAATGTAAAATGACTCTGATCTTGACTACATTACTTCGTTATCCCAGTATGAATGATTTCTCCTTTGGGCCCGGCCTTAAAGCTACGTGAAAGTCAAAGGCGAGGCTGAATGCCACATGTATTCATTTTCACTGGCTCTGAATCCACATTACCCCAGTTTTTCCTGTTGTTACCGTATTATCATAATATAACCAAAAGTAATTGTTTGCAAATAGTAAAGGAATCTAGAGACTTACGTATTCTGTAATATTTTTTTCTGTTGTAACTTAACATCTTTCAGTGAAATTGAATCTGGGTTTTATACCAAGGGAAAAATGTGTAAATTTGAGATTCTTCTATTAATATTAAACTCTCACGACTTTATATGATTGCCACTTTTTGGTTTATATTTATTGCTTTCGATGTCCCTATATATTTTTCAGAACATGTCAAGGTACTAAATCTTTCCAGTCTGACATGTAAGCCAGTTTATGTATGTTTATATTTGAACTCTGTGCTGAGACAGCTTTGTGACCTACAACCTCATTCTAATCTCAAATGTATGACTTGCATCTCAAACTCAAACATATTAGCTGGGGTTTTTTTAAGGATAGCTGCAAATGGATTTCGAAGAGCTAAGCTTATCCTGTAGTTTGGAGTCTTTTTAAAAATTAAATAATGGATTTTGGAAATGGGTTTTCCTGCTTCCCTTAAGTTACAGATGCAGCCCTTTGTCATATGTCCTCTACAGAACTCTATTCTGGGATTTAGGGTAATTTACTATATTTTTGTGTATAGAATTTTAAGCCATCTGTAGGAGAATACCAAGCCTAAAACTAAAGATCCCACCTCCTGTTCCCTGACTTAGAATTCAGTAGCAGTGTGCACATAAATCTGTGCAGAGAAGTAGCAATTTATTTCAGACCTTTCTTCTCCTCCTGGCCTCCCTATCTCTAACCCCTTCCATTCTGTTTTGTGGTGCCCAGAAAGTATTCTGTCTCTGTGTGCTGCAGGTTATCCAAGAACCTTCTCTAAAGGAATAACAATAGTAATTTTTAGAGTATGAAAATATGCTAATAATGACAGGTGTGACTGCTTGCTTTATTCAGCACCCCTAATGCTTAGTCTGTTTAGCATATATAAAAAAAGTGTGTTAAAAGGAAAATGGATTGTCATAAAAGAACAAAGAGATGTTGCTAGACTAGTGTTTGTTCTCTTCTGAATCTCCTGCTCAATATCTCTCTTTAAAGTTTTTAGCTAAATGCTTATGGAAGAACTTTTTTTCATCCACTAGATTGGTTCCAAAATATCATTACTTTTAGTAGTAATACAGTAGCCAGTGCTACAAAAACAGAGGTGACGTGACATATAGAGCAGAAATGGGAGAAAGGTAGGTCCCATTCAGGCAAACTCCAAGAGGCAGGTTTTCCTAAATAATCATTATTAAGGTAATAATATCTTTTTCTTTTTTTTAAGAAAAAATTATTTATGCTGATTTTTTTAAGTTGTGGAAAGTAACTGATGCAGAATAAGGGATGATAATGTTGAGGGATGCTTCCGGTGTATTTTTCTAGCACAGGTATTCTGTGTAAAAGATATGTATGGCACATATGACAGTTTACATGTGATCACAGCCTTCTTTGGCTTGAATCTCTTCTATCTGCTCCACAGTTAGTGTATTTATTTCTTGCTAACTGTCCTCTTCTTTACATCTTTCTGTACTCTCGCACCAATTTTCTATTTCTTCTCTCTCTGTCCTTGGATGCATGTAGTATTTACATGCAGTACCTTGCCTCTGAACCAGCTGACTTGTTTTCCCTGTTTCTGAATGCAGCTTCCTCATGTGTCTTATCGTTCTTCACTGAGGAGTCTACATGCGGACTTGGGAACTATTTATTTGAATCCATGATGAAATCTTGCACTTAATAGATATGATATTGAGGACAAGCATGTCCTGGTTTAAAGAGAGCATCTGTTGTTTGTTTAGTGGCCAGCCCAGCCTAAACCATGACAAAGCATCACAACAAATGTACAATCTTGGTGATATTTCATGATACTTAATCTACACAATTTAACAGAGGGACAAGATGAGGCAGTTAAATGATGTTGAAGAAGTCCTCAGTTATCAGTGATCTTAGTCTAGAATGGTATTCTGGTTTCCATTTTTCTGGTTTAATCACTTGCTCAGTGTTTCCTCAAGTTGTAGAGTAAGAGTTACATTAGTACTCATTTAAAATTTGAGTTTATAAATGTCAAACCATCTTTGATTCCTGTGGCAAAACTGAAAATGTATTTTCTTTAAGGAGAAAAGGCTGTTTATTGCAAAATGTTCCCCAAAAGATGTTTAACTGTTTGGATAAACACAGATTTTTTTTTTTTTTCTTTTGTAACTTAGACACAGGCAAAATTATTTATGATCTAAATACTAATTTCTTTATTTAGACGTTGTTATACTGTTTAGTGTAGTCTGATAACCTTGCAATAGGATAACACTGACAACCGCTATTTCTTATAGGACCCTTTAATATAGCTTAATGAGTGTTATGAGGTTTTTTGCAATATGAAATCAGCATGTTGCATTTTTAAGTTGAGTTTCAGGTTACGCTGTGTACAATATTCCGTTATTTATTGTGTCTGTAGTCAGAACGCACACTATGCATGTGCATTACAGTGCAATAATTAGCATATAATTTTCAACGTTTCAATGAACTTTTGTCATAAAATTTAAGGAGATTTTAATTGCTAGTAATCAGGATTGCATGTTAATAGGCTGTAGATAATTAGGAAACCATTTGCATTTCTCTTCCCACAAATTTTCGTAGTATTTAGACCCTCACTTAATATATAACTTTTTCTCAAGAGGGTTGAATAATCCTATTTAGTCACAGTAATAATAGATACCTATTTTTTTCCTTAAGGTTTTCGTTCAGTTCTAATGATTTTCGAAAGGATTATACCTTTGATTAGTCAGATTTACTGGTATTGGATGTACAGTATTTTCCCTCTTCTAATAGGCTAGAACAAACTGCCAGTTGTCACAATAATAGTAACATTGATTGTAAATTTGCATTTCTCCATGGTAATGAAAGTCTTTTTATTTCAATTGCTCCAAATGTAGGGAAAAATATTTAGCAAATTAGTATGTGCTCAGGAAAATTCTATTCCTGACATATTTGTGAATATAGCGCTGGAGAGCTAGGTTATCTACACCCTCTCTCATGTTTGTGGTACACAAAAGAAATACTTGTCTTCCACGTCTGAAACAGTTTAAATAGTAGAAAGAGTCTGTGTCACCACTTGATTTATTAAAGTGTTTTGGATAAAGATGTATTGATAGAAGTTGTGCATATTTATGAAGCAAAGAGTGAAGATGTAAAATTGAAATAATTAAGGCAGCTGTTTGTTTGGTGTAAGGCAAACAGAGAGATACGTGATGGATTTAATGTTCGTGAAGGAAAAAAGTAATAGACCATTACAAGGTTGGCAGTTATAAGGTTGGCACCTGAATTCATTAACGGTAGGTGGGGCAGAAGCCACCTCTTGAGGTTTTATATGAAATGTTTAAAGAGACCATAGAAAAATCGTCATATAAGGAGAAAATACAGTAAATTATTCATGATAAAAGTGCATTCATTTTACAATATATTGTAGTATTTTTTGGGAAGTGGTCATAAAAGATAACTCGGATAAATAAAGCATCCAGAGAATTGTGTAAGAGAGTGAATCCAATGCTAGAAGGAAGTCAGATTGTAGTAGCTACTATTAAGCTTTGTACTTTCGACTGTGGACTGCCTGGAAACCCAATTATAAATAAGTGAGAAGATTCGCTGAAAGAAAGGAAGTGCTGCAGGAAAAATATTATGAATCTATAATATTCTTGTAAGAGAAAGATTTACTTTGTGCCTGATATCAAGAATTTTAAGTGAAAGACTAAGTGACTCAATATGGGATGGCCATTAGTGCTTTGTACTACATCATTGTGCATGTTGCACAAGCCAAACTGGAAGAAAAATTAAATGGCTGATGACAGAGATATGTGAAATTTTAGCACTGGTCTTCCAGAGGACTTACATTTAATTTCTCTGTTATATGAATTAATTGCTTGCGTCATTCTGTTGTTAAAAAAAAAAATAATACGACTAACTGACATTATGGTGTGTGTATATAGTTAGATTGTACAATGGCAAAAATATTTTGGAATAAAAATTATAAACAAGTGGAATCAGATAGATTTCCATTTTACAGATGTGATCAAACATTTTCTACCTTTTCTTTGTCAGATACAGCAGAAAGGCTGTGTTACTTTTGCTGTAGTGTACTATTAGGACAACTGTAGTTTAAAATGGAAGGAACATTCCTGCATGTGTGTGTTTCTCATTTTGCCTCATTTGTAAAACCAGACCAAGTATCTGTCTGGTGAGACTTGTATGAAGGATAAAAAAAGAAAATATTTGAAGAAGAAATGTTGAGACTGTCTTGTCAATGCTGAATTGACTTAGTTTTCAGATTTTCTTCCATTCCCCTCTATTTGCCCATTCAAGTCAGTGGAAGAGGGGATTCTTTTTCTTAAAACATTTCCAGCATAGGATTTATTTTGATCTATTTCATGCCATTCTCTAGTTAAGAGAAAACACTAGGAAATTTGCTATTACTTGAAGGAAGTCAATGTGGTAGCACTGCAAGGTGTTTAGCATATTTTATGGGGAAGTTGGAATCCACTTAAATGAATTCCAGTTACATTATTGGTTGCATCACAGAATCACGGAATCTTCAGAGTTGGAAGGGACCTCTAGAGATGATCTAGTCGAACTCCCCTGCTACAGCAGGATTGCCTAGAGCACATCACTCAGGACAGCATCCAGACGGGTCTTGAAAGTCTCCAGAGGAGGGGACTCCACAACCTCCCTGGGCAGCCTGTTCCAGTGCTCTGTCACCCTCACCGTACAGAAGTTTTTTCTCATATTTGATCGGAACTTCCTATGTTCCAGCTTGTGCCTGTTACCCCTCGTCCTGTTACTGGGAACCACTGAAAAAAGCCTGGCTCCATCCTCCTTAAACCCACCCTTTAGATACTTGTAAACATTAATAAGGTCTCCCCTCAGCCTTCTCTTCTCCAGGCTACAGAGTCCCAGCTCTCTCAGCCTTTCCTCCTAAGGGAGATGCTCCAATCCCTCAATCATCTTTGTTGCCCTACACTGGACTCTCTCCAGTAGTTCCCTGTCTCTCTTGAACTGGGGAGCCCAGAACTGGACACAGTATTCCAGTTG
>VYZM01014607.1:220475-258293 GCA_013398915.1 Dromas ardeola | reverse complement strand
AAAAAAAAAAAAATCAGAATATATAAATATCAGAAGTAGGTTTTATCAGGTTTTTAGATGGCCTTCATGCTGGTTTCCTTAGTTTTTTCTCTTATTTATATGCCAGAAAAGATATCGCAGCGTGTTTTAGTAAGCTTATATTACATAGACAAGTTTATAATTGTGTTATTTTTGTGACTAAATTTGTTAACAAACTTTGTGGAATCAAAAACTGTTCTCATTACTGCAAGGGATAGTGTTACTGGAGGTATTTTTTGATGATCTAGGATTTGGTATTTTGAAAGATCAACAATGTTAGATGTTTTGGGATAGTAATCCTAAAAGAACGGCAGGCATTACTTATGTTCCACTGTTTTAAATAGTGACAGTGTCAGGAAGGATTTCTTTAAGTGAATGAAGTTTATACAGGACATGCCATCTATAGTATGACTGAATAAACATTGATTCTAACCTTTATTCATGAAAGGCGGTAATCTCAGGCTAATGCCGCACTTAACTCTGTACTTTCAAAATGATTTGCCTGATCTGATAAATTATGCAGTCTTTTATTTTGACCTTGTAACCTTGTAGAGTTTACTCAAACTGACTCCATAGTATTTGCCACATTAGGAGTATAATGGCTGTAACCAGTTCTTGTACTACAGTTCATTCCGCAGCAAAAGGTAAACACTGGGCCATGAAAATTTATTGATTCAATTACGTGATATACACATAGTACCATTTGAAAAGTGTTTTCAGGATTAAGTCATTACATATCTTCTGTTTGGTCAAAAATCTGAAATATATAAACAAGGAAGCAAGCAAGTATTGAGGAATATAAACTCTTATTTTTACTGTATGGTGGAATGTGCTGTTAGACATCAATCTAAAAGTTGTTTAGGTCAAAGAACAAGCCAGACGTTGAACTCTCATGCCTTTCTCCCTGACCAAGGTAACTTTTGCCCCGAGTTGATCCTGCAAGTATGTTATAATTTACTATGTAAATTATTTTTGTGTTCAGAGTGTGTTATTTTTGTGTAAGAGTCTAGGCTTTGCAGTTTTTCTGTTTGAACAGAACTGATGACAGTACAAGTTTTTCTTCCTTAAACAGTAGAAGGCAAGGCTTCAAAAAGAAGGGAAAAAAAAAAAGCAAATTGATCCAAGCATAGTGTCATTACATGACAACATTAATTTGTTTCATACTGTGTGGCCAATTTTGTTTCAGATAACTATGCTTTTAAATCTAGTGTAATATGTTTTTATCTTACATTGGAATAACTGATGCCTTTATCTGCTCAAACAGAGGATCAGGATTATTTTGATACAATTTAAAGACAAAATACAAAAATAATTACCTTTAATTTATTTCTTATTATACTGACTTTGAGTTTATAACATAGGCAAGGCAAATTCTGTATAACCTCTATTAAGTAAATGGCACAATAGTATTAAATATATGTATAGTTATGAGGCATTTAATATATTAGAAAATTATCTGAAAGAGAAGCCCCTAAAGATTTAGGATGCTAGTGAAAAGGAGAATGTTAAGATATTGCTAGGAAAAAAAAAAAAAGCATAGCTCAGAAGTAAAACTGATTATTTTCCTTATTTCTGCTTCTTTTGCGCTCCATCTTTTGGTTTGGGTTGGTTTTTTTCAGGTGCATGTATTAGAAAATGATTAATATCTCCATCTGTGAGGGGATATTTGCATTTGCTCTAGCTAATGTAAACAGGACAGTTGCTGGGAACTGCACTTGAGAAATGGAGGGAAAATACCTTACTAATGACAATGCTTTATGCAGACATAATTTTGGAAATATGCTTACTCTCATGCATTCAGAACATGGTTGGGAGAAGGAAGACAAAAAAGAAGGTTGTTTTCTTCACAGTGGTTGAGTTAAAATACATTTACAATACATAATGCAGTCCTCACTATTTGTTCTGTCATTTGACCTTGCTGATTAGTTTACGTCTTGCATTGAAGAGAGTTTTCTGTTTTACATGAAGAGTTTCTTCCCTTGGGTTTGTTCTTTGGGTGCTGTTGGTCAAGGTATATGATGTTGTCACCGATTCAACTGCAGCTCCATCAGAATGGCTAAAGTCGCTTTATGGCGAAGCGTGATAGCCATGACTGATTACAACACTAATATTTCAGAGGTAATTAGGAAACTGGAGAGGGGAAAATGAGTGGTATGTGGAACTCCTGGTGTCTGATTAGCACGCATGTCGGCTTCAAATGACCTAGTAAATGCAAACAGAAAACTAGTCAGTGACAACATAAATTACCATGTTTCCACACTTCAGCGCCTCTGCTGTTCAACCCCACGGTACAATTTTAGATTTTGGAAAGAAATGGCAAGAAAAGTGGGAAGAGGAAGTGTCTAAAGTCATTCCCTTCTTGGTGGGGAGGGACATGAAGGTGGACAGAAGGACTCTTGACCGGGAGCAGAATGGGGGACGTGAAATGGGGGTGAAAATAACAGAGGGCTCTGGAAGTTGGGAGCTGCAGCTGATTAAAGCAATGGCTTCAGAGAAAGGTGAGGTGAAGGATACCTGTATCCCATAAATACTTACAGAACTGCCACTGAGGGAAGGGAAGAAAGGAAAACTATCTACGTTTCAGGTTATAATATTTTAACACTAAAATTGTTCTAGTTATGCAGGTATAAACTCTGTATATTAGCCTGAAGATGCAGCTGTAAGCTTCTGTGAGATAAGGCTACGGAGTAATTTGACACATAAATGTTTTTTTTTGTATTGTTTTTGCTGGTCTGCATCCTGGCTGTGTATTTGTGTTGGTGATACTATTGGGAAGACTGTTAGGACAGAATTTCTTGGTGATTCTCAGGTGGATTCGATAAGGGTGCTGGCCTGTTAAAATGTGTGGGAGAGGGGCCACAGCAGTTCAACTACAGTTCTGAAGTTCTGAGTATCACACAAAGATGTCTGCCCTGGCTTGACCCTTCTGAAGAAAATTGCTGTACAGATTTCTTTCAAAAATGCAGCACGCAGAGATCAGGATGGCTGCAGGCAACTTCTCCCTTAAACAGGCAGGAAGCGTTCTATGATAAAATCCATCCAACCAGAGGCTTATCTTCTTTCATAAAGCTGATTTTTTGGCAGTGATTTCTGCAGAATCTAGACTGCCTGTGATTTCTGGGTGATAGCTAATTTCTATTATTTTATACCTTTTCTGTTTTCTCCCCTTGTTTCTTTTCTGTTGCTTCAATGGAGGGAGGACAGGTAGACAGATACATCTACTCCCCACCCCGATTCCCTATGTTAATAGAGTTATTAAAGTTATAAAGCCAAGATCTCAAAAGTTTAGTGAGGGTCAGAACTTACGTTACTTATTCAACCATATTTTGGCCCTGCATGTATTATGAAACAGTTTTTAATTGGAGACCATTGTAACACTTAGCGGAGAGAATGACAACTGCTAAGCAGTTATTCAAAAGTTTGGATTTCAGTCAGTAGCCCAGCTCTTGCTTGCTGAGGTAAAATTTTCTTCTTCGCTTTACTTAAAGTTTTATTTTGTTTCTAACACTGTAAAGTAGATTTATATTCATTACTGAATGCGGAAGCCCATAGGCTTTTCTAGAATGCTTCTGTTATATCATCTGACTTCAGAAATCTTCAGAGCAATTTTTTACAGTGACTCACAATTATTCCAATTTTACAGATGGCAAACTGGGGCACAGAAGAGATTAAAGTCATAAGTGTCCTCTGCCAGGTTTTCAAGTTATCTGGCCATATTTTTTAAAGTGTTAAGCCTCTATTGAATTTCCAGTGTTGCTCTGGATGCTCAGCAGTTCTTCAGTTTGGAGTCCATGTTTTCATACTTGGTACCAAGAAGATGAGAAATACAGTACCAGTGACCATCTGTGAGAAGTCAGATGAGATGCCCAGTGTCATTTGGGTTCTGGACTATCTCTGTTGCTCTTCTCTGAAGACTGCAGTCATCTTTTCCAGCCATCTTCTCCCTTATATGCCTTCAGGTGTCTGCAATGAAAAGGGATCATCCACCCAAGTAGCAAGGGGAATAGCCCATTGCAGTGAAAGACTGTGGAGATTTAAGAAGTGTTACAAGTGTACTTGTGCTGGAGAAGCGGTATCAGAGTGTGAAACAAATTGGCGATGTAACCAAATCCACTCTTACCATTACATAAAGCATGGTGTATGATCAGTATCTAAAGCTGTGATGTGATCCAGTAGATCAGCAGAAGCTACTGAACCTGTTTATCAGAAAAATATGCCTCTATTAGGATTGGATGAAAGAACTGATGGACAGAAGGTTTGAGAGTAGGAAAGATACAGAGAACTAAGAACTGGTAAACTGTGTGTCACAGTATACTTCCTGACATAGTAATATGTAGTCAATTTTTCACTTTATTGCTTGCTCATACCAAAGACTTGATGCTTTGGAATAGGCATTTCTTTGGCTATATGACATTTCAATGTATGTGTGTATATATGTGTATTTAACGATTATGTATAGTTTTGTATAAATACATTTATTTAGATATTTTGATAAGGGCCCTTAAATACTTAAAGAGCAGTGTAAGTCTCAAAATTTAAAACACATTTCATATTCTTTTTGTTCCTCATTGGTGCAGAAAAGAGAAGTCTGGAACAGCACAGTCTGAGTGTTGCTTGGTTGACTAGATCTTTCCTAGAGTTCATCATTGATTCCATATGTGTATCTACTATCTAGCCTTCGCGGCGAATGGTACCTTTTATCTTTGGGAAGTCTTTAAGCAATTTAACTTTGCTTAGCTTATTGTTCAGTAATAAGGAAACAACATAAGGAAAGTGAATTAAAATATTGTTTTACATAAAAAATGGAACTACTTATTCATTATATAAATATAGCTCTATGACTATTAATTCAATGTCATTGGCTTTGACATAAATGGTTATTATCAGCATAGTTTAGTCTTGAGATAAATGATCTTTCTATCAAGAAACAAACCACTAATTTTCTTTTAAAGAAACAGCAGGGATAAACCTTATTTTTGTTACTTCTGGTATGTTTAGAGCACAAAAGTAACAGGTTAAGGGGGAGAAGTAATCAAAAATATCACAAGTACTTCATATCATTTTCTTGCAACCTTAGCGCTTCACCATGAACATTATAAATGACTGATTCTCCTTTAGGTACTGACTTGCTTTAGAATGATGTATGAAATAATATGTGTTTTGCATGTCCTGTTTGTAATGATAAAGGTCATATAGTATCATTTACATAATCTCTAGCCAGAAATGAACTCCAGCAATATCTTCTGTATAACATATACATTATCTGGGGTTTAAAACTCTCATTATTCATGAAAGTTAATTTTACAGTGGGTGTGAATGATCTATCTTATGGCTGCTTTTTTGATCATTCTATAAAATAATATGAAGCAAAGCCTGCACAAATAGCAGGAAAACCAGTAAAGAGTGATGCATTTGCTTGACTCTGTGTATACCCGATTGGATCTTGATTGATGGCAATCATTTGTCTTTGTCAAAAAAAGGAGAAAAATTCAGACATTGAAATAAGAGTGCTATCAAACTTTCTACAATGGCAGAAAGATTCTATTAATGTAGCCTGAGAGTATTAACTGTCTCTGCTAGAAAATGATAAAGAATGTTAATTTTTCTTGAGCATGTTTAAGTGTAAACTGCATTATTTTGTCTATGTGGAAAGGAGCATGCTACAGATTTATGGTATACTGGAATTGGAATTAAAAAAAAAAAGTAAATTACAAAAAAGGAAAAGAGAAACAAAAAGCCAAATACAAGAGCTTAATCCTTCTGATTATGATTTCGCAACAAAACAATAAAAGTTTAAGTAGCATAGTGTCGTAAAATCCTTAATGCTGCATTCCAATTGATATTGAAGCTTTGAAGACTAACTTCAAAGGAGGGTGAACAAGACCAAAAAATAAATATAAAATAAACAAAAAAAAATGACAGGCTTGGTTTTAGAAGTCCTTTTGTATGTCAGATCTAGGTATATTGACCCATTACTTGAATGGGCTTTAATGCAACTTCCTTATTAATGATACTTAGAAACAAAAAGCATGTGCTTGCGGGTAATAGTGTATTTAAGGGGAAAAATGCTATTTCACAGTACAGTAATGCAAGCAATGCAAGAATACATTTATTTTTAAATAAAGGAATATATAATTTGATATATAAAAAACAACCAAACAAACAGAAAACCAAACCACCAAAACCCCAAAGCTTTAATCACTGGATTTATCATGCTATTTGTATCTGTGGATTTTATTATACATCTCTTACAGTCTCTGGTTCTAAATAGCAGTGTTAAAGTTTGATTACTGAAACAATATTTTCTAAATTATGAACATGGTGAGTAGCCTCCATTAGTGCTGTCAATACCCTAGTAAGGCAAATATTTTTTTCCCTAAACTTTTAAAAAATAAGAAAACTGTAACATTCAACTTTGATGTTTACTAGTCCTTGAAGCGCCCTTAAAGATAAATGTTTGAGAGATTTCAGCCATATCAAAACTGGGAACCAGGAACTGCAGTTCTAATACCCATACTAATGTGCTTTGTGGCCCTCATTAAGGAATTTTGAAGTTGTGTTTTTGTAGGTTTTTTTAACTACTTATGCACTGTGTTACTAATAATATTTTTCAGCTTTGCCTCACTGCAGTGTGTGTCTGAGTATGGCAGCAGGCTCCTCACTCAAACGTTAAAAGGCAGCATAAGCACAGTGTTACCTGCCCTTGCTTAAAGAGCCTCGTAGTGACATCATTAAAAAGTTCACAGTTTTGGGTGGATTCATTTGGTAACTTTCATTAAGCTATTGCTACTGTTGCTGAAGATGCTAAGATGTGATTTTTAGCTGGGGGGGTGATGGTGTATTTACTTAATTAATTAAATGGTAGGGTAAGTGAGACATGCCTCGTGCAATTCAGATCTTTGCTGTTTCAAGGAGCAGCTGCAAGATTACTTCATGACAGGGAAATTTTGGAAGTGGAAACACTATGAGTTAAATATACACATGTACACACTATTTCACAGTGTCTTTTCAGAAAAAAAACAAATGAGCACCAGACTAATATTGTAGGACAGTGTTAAGGTTATGAGGTCCAATTTTCAGGGAGCAATAGAATCAGGATCGCCTGTAATGGCCTAATAAGGACATTACAGAAGATGTCTCCTCCTCCCAGCCTTCTTCCCACTTTTGCCTGCCTATGTTTTCTGTCCCTATTAACTCTTCATCAGATTTCTTTTTTGACCTTTTATTGCTTTTCCCAGGTTTTTGTCCTAGCCAGACCTGGTTTTGTGCTAGCCCGTCTCCACTCTGCCTCTTGTCCTACTGATTCCCAACTCTGTCCTCTTTCCTCTGTTTCATCACCAGCAGATCATGTACGTGTAATCCCTCCTCTCTCACATTTTTTATCTTCCATGGCTTCCACATATAGGTGCTTTCTTTGTTGACTCGTAGGCTCTTTGTCTCTTCTGTATCTGGATGAAATAATTTCCTCCTTTGTGCTGCTTATGTTGCTGTTGACGTAGAGAACACTGGTGAAAGACAATTGCAACTTTCTTTGTCCTAATGTGTCTCAAACTTTCTGGAGTAGCCATTTCAGAGAAAGTTTAGATTTTTTTTTTTTTTTTTTTTNTTTTTTTTTTTTTTAGTAAATAAAATTCTGGACTAGAGGAATTGTTCTCTGTTGGTCTGTGGGAATAATGCATGTTTGTCACGGACAGGAACTAAGACTGTTCTCAGTGGGTTTTGATGCACATGAGGTCACAATCTGGGCATATGAGAAGTGTGACAGGGGCCAATCTGAGAGGCATGACCTAGGGAAGGATGGGCAGCATCTTCAAAGGTGTTTTACCATGAGCAAACACCTATTGATTGCATACAGAGTGTGAACTTCCAAAACGTTTAGCATGGCCATATTTGGCAGCTTTGTACAGAGATAACCAAAGAAAATTTGGGCAACAGCTTCTGTGTGGAAAAATTGAAATTTTCTTAACATAGCTAACTTTGGCTGGTGAAATTTTATTACAAATGATTAAAATATCATAAACAGAAATGAAAATAATACCTTAGACTTTTGGGCAAATAGAATTACCTACAAACCTATTTCTTATGAAACATTTAAGAGCCATTGAATCCACATCACAGAATAAATTCAGCCAAAAAAGGTCTAATATTTGTTAATGTGTTAATTTCTCATTCCAAAATCGCATACAGTGTGCTGTAATCTCTGTGATGATTTTAAGTCTGTCTCTTCTCCTCTCACTGCCCCCTTCCCTCATGGGAAATTTTTTGGGAAAATACCATCTTGCAGCGATTAGTATCAAAGATTGGTTACTTCTATCATATGGTTTGGTAAGTAATCCGTAGCTATTGCTGTGATTTGCTGCTTGCTCATATAGCTTCACACATGTATTTCATTTCCAAAGTTTAGCAAAGTTATTCCCTATAAAGAGGGTGAAAGTCTAGATGAAAGCCATCCCTTTTGTGAAAACCATATTCTCTGTCCCTCTTAGTGAATAGTACAACAAAGTAAATTTTAATGGTGCATGATACTGAAAATGAATCCTGTGACCTGGAGAAGTTCTAGCAAAAGATCAGGTTTTATTTGACTCCTTTTGCGATTGTTTTCATTGCTGTATTTTTAATTTTTAGTTGAAAAATGTAGTAGAAGTAGCTGTGTGTATATTCAGTATTTGAAACAGTCCAAATTAAAATTCATAAGTCACTGTAAAAAAACCAAACTGGTTTTCATGTAAATTAATATTTTTTTATTCTTTTCTAGGGCTCTTTTCATTTCATTAATAACTGAATTCATCTTCTTTCCAGAATGAGAAAGAATGGTTTGTCTTCTGAAAACATTAATGTTTTTACAGCAATGGAAAACTTTTCACTTTATCTTATCCTTGAAAGCTCTTAAAAAATATATGGCTTTTTAATTTGAAAAGGAAAGTGAAAACATTCAATTTTCATGATGAAATGAAACAGTCTTTTCTCAATTTTGAGTGTCAGTCTGAATTGACTCTTGTGTCAGCAGAGAAGCTAATTGCAAAAAAATATACTTCTCAGTTCTTTTACCATGATTTTTTTTTTAAGAGTGTTTTCTGTGATGGATTTAACAAACTTCGTAAACAAGGTTTCTGGGAGAAGTTGTGTAATATACTGTGTCAAAATATTCTTTAATGGGTTCTTTAATTTTTTCAACATAGGCTGATGAAAAAAATAAGTTAATTTAGCAGGGATAATACATGATTATTTCTAAAGCTGAATAATGGAGAAAGGTGTGACTTTACAGATAATTACATATACAGTTTATATATGCAGAAGGAAGATTATGTTCAAGGAAGAAAATATGTATTGTTATGCAGTATACCTAAATTATGCTTATAAGTATCTGCACAATAATTTAACAATGATATGATCTGAAATAATCGTCTCTGAAGAATTTACATAAAATAAGAATTAACATCTCCAGAAAAAAAATGTGGAGAATCGTATGGTTGTTACAGAGAAATGTTCTGCTCTCACATTTGCATTCCAGATTTTAAATATGCAATTTGTAGGTCTTTTTAGGAGTTTCTTAAGTACCTAAAGGATTTTCCTCTTCAGTGTCCCTACTATTGTTTTTCATGAACGTTAACAGTATCACATACTATACAGATCCTTGATTTATACACACAAAGATGGAATTCTGTAGTCCGGAAACTAAGGTTTGCCTGTGCCAATTAAAACTCTTTACCTTGGTGCCTACATGACACATTAGAACAGAAATTCCCAGAAATTAGCACAGTTCCAGTCTGTTGTTTTTCACTGTAGTAATTCATAGAATCACAGAATAGTTTAAGTTGGAAGAGACCTGAAAGATCATTTAGTTCCAACCCCCTGCCATGGGCAGGGACACCACCCATTAGACCAGGCTGCTCAAAGTCCCATCCAGCTTGGTCCTGAACACTTCCAGGGATGGGGCGTCCACAAATTCCCTGGAGAACCTGTTCCAGTGTCTCACCACCCTCACAGTAAAGAATTTCTTCATAATACCCAACTTAAATCTCCACTCTTCCAGTTTAGAACCATTAACCCTCATCCTATTGCTACACTCCCTGTTAAAGAGTCCCTCCCCAGCTTTCCTTGTAGTCCCTCTTTAGGTACTGGAAGGGACTATAAGCTCTCGATGGAGCCGCCTCTTTTCTCGGCCTAACAACCCCAACTCTCTCAGCCCCTAATTCTTCCCAAGCTCTGGGTGTTGAGGCCACTGACACTGGGGTTTGTTTGAAGTCTGTTTCTCCAGTCTGTTTCTGTGGATGAGTAGTTGGAAGAGAAACACATTAGGAGGAAGGAGGAATATAAATAGACAAACCACATTAGACTCAGGAAATCCCCTGAGCTGAAAATAGTTGGAAACTGGCAGAGTATTAGGGGGAGAAGTTGTACATGACCAGTTTGATCTTACTCTTCCTTAAGCCACCACTTGAGCCACCGCCGACGTTTTTGGATGCAGAATTTGGGGTTAGACTTTCTGTGAGAGAAGGCAGAGCCATTATCCAGCGGGTGCATTCACATCTTTCCTCTGCAGGGGACAGGGAGTCCCTCGGGCGGTTGGTGGTGCCAGTGGAGTGATGCAGTTTGGGTGCAGTCCAGGGTGAGTTACCCCAGATTGTTCAGTTCTCTCTGATGGGGACATTTCTTAGTGGTGCCGAGTGGCTGTGGAACACGTATTCTTTGTTGTATGTGGCTTACTGTTTCCAGTTGTGAGTGACAGTGTTGTGGCCATGTCATTCTTCTCTGTGATGGGATTGCTGTGTTGAGAAGAACTGCTTAATATTGAGAAAGTTGTTTCAATGTTAGGAAAGAACCTAAAGAGGTATGTTGTTTTTCCTACTATTTTTGTTTGTTTGTTTATTTTTTCCACATTTGACTTGAAAGTCAGAATTATTGTTGCTGAGATGGCTGGTAAATTTGTCTTAAAAGCAAATAAAAGACTAGGTGGCTGAAGAGGCAAAACTTGGAAACCTTGTCAAGAGAAGTAGTAGCACCCTTGAAGAAAAAGCTTCAGTGTCTTCTAGCATGTGTCTCTACGGATGCTAATACAGAGGGGAAAAGAAGTTCGGGGGGTGTGTTATGGTAATTTTTAAATCACTGAAATGAAACAGGAAACATTTCCTGCTTTGTTGCTTCTTAAGCCTTCATTTTACAGCCTTTTGTTATTAATCTTGGTCTATAATGTTGGATTTAAATGCTAACATTGTTAGTCTTGAGTGTAAAGTAAGGATATGTGGAAGAAAGAATATTGCAATGTCTCTTGTGTTGCTCAGTCCAAATGTTCATTACCAAGATACCTGTTGCTAGATTTCTCTCTTAAAATAGCTGTAGAAAAGAAATTTACATCTTCTCAATTAGCTGCTTCAATCAGTGTCACCGTACAAGCTTTTGTCCTTGAATTACTATATTAAAGGAACCTTGAGTGGGTTAGCATTCTGACATTGCCTATGCTTTACTGGAGGTAGTCCTTTGGTAAGTTTTGTAACATTAATAAGGATGGCTTCTCCACTTCTCTTTTGTTAATGTAGCCAGAGGGTGTGATTTTCAGAGGAGGCTAGTGACTATCTTCAGAACCTTTATGACCCTTGGGGCATCAGTGGATCTCAGGAAGCAGTTCAGTAGCTTCAGCTAGCTTTGATAGGGATGGGTGATTAAAGCTGCAGATATTTAGATGAGCTCAAATTAGCACTGAGTAATTGGGCATGAAATAGTACTATATTTATCTAAATGTAGGATGACAATTATGGGTGTGTGCAGAAAAAACAAGTGTAAAGTGCCTCCCTACCTCTTGACGTTGGCCCCAAATATCTACTTCCGTCTTTCCAAAGGGAGTCTTCAAGTTTTTGTTAGCTTATTCTCCCACACCGGCTCCCCATCTTGGGAACATTTTTTCCTACCTGTCTAGACCTTAATGCTGCTTCTCCGTCCTTGGTAGTATAGTGTGCATGCTGTTTCATGCTGAGTTCTTGCAGACTGTGCAGCAGATGGGTACGAAGCAGTATTCTTTATGCCGCCTGCAGGGACTTGATGTGAGCTGATAGCTACCACCTTGCGAAGAGCAGCTCACAGGCAGCATCTTCACTTGCCAACTGTGCCCGGTAACAGTTTTGAACGTGCCTCTGTGCAGTGCCTATTTATTGCCAACCTTTTGTCTCCTGGTTCTTTGACCACCTATAATAGAAGATAAGGTATGTTTTCAGGCTGCTTTTTCCTTCGTTTAAAGCTTGAATAAATACAGTATTCTCTGTGTGGTCCAGGAAAGGGTCCTTCATCGTCATTCAGTGCTGTGTTTTTATTTTTAGAGACCTTCTGCAAGGCTTTCAAAGGAGAAATATATTTAATGAGTTAAACCTTTTTAAAGGTTTTGAGTCCTGTTGTTGTTTCCCGACTCTGCCACGCTGGTATGGTAACAGTTAGGAGTCTTGCTCCATGTGCGTCTTCGTGGTCTTGCTGCCTTGTACTTATTGTTTCCTGTCTCAGAGAGCGATACAATGTTTGCAGTTACTTGGACTCTTTCTTACATGTGTTCCAGCAATCATCACACAATGAAGTCATTTCCCAGATTTTTGCCCTCCTCGGATTTTTAAATCCTGAATTAAATCTCTGACAGAAGTGTTAGCCTTTAAATCATGCTTGAAGGGGTGGTGTTTTATTTGGTTTCAGTTGGGTTTTTGTTTTTTTTTAATGTAAACTTTGAATTTAGTTATATCGGAGAGTAGGAGAAATGCAGGTAATGTTGAAGTTGGGTATCTCTAAGACTTCAGTATCCTAACCTGCAATCCGAATTGATAATACGTGTTCCAAAATACTGTTTAACAGTAGCCAAACATGCTGTGGACCTGAGAGAGTTACCTATTCCCCCTAATGAAATTTAAAGCAGAGGGACAAGTATGTTCAAATTAATTTGAGATTAAGCAAGAATTTGAAGGGGATATTTTCTGGGTTTTTAAAAAAAAAATAAAAAAAACATATGTAAGCAGGCCAGAGTTGTTCCATCTCTCATAATTTGGAGGACAGTCTCTTTCCTATCAAAGGAACTAACAGCTTGGTCTGTCTTGAATGGAAAACTTACTTTAGCAGGGCTGGTTTGAAGGCAAGTGATCTTTAACAGACCTTGCAGATGTTCATTCTGGATTGGAAAACTGTAGATGTTGTACCTAAGTCTCGGTCATCTTTCCTATTCCTCTCTTCAGTGTTAGTTGAATTGCTGAGTTAACTTAGTTACTGGATACTAATTTTGACTTCTTTCTGGAAAAAAATAAATTGAACAATTAGTTTAGACCTTTCTGGCAGAAGACTCTGAAAAAATATATACAAAAGAAAAAAAAAAACTTCATTTAGAAGAACATAGAGCAGAAAAGTATTTACTGAATCAAAGGGGTGCAGCATTACATTTTTATGGAAGCAAGAAAAGTATCCAGCTGTTAAGAGAGCTATAAAAAAAGGATACAGGTTAGCCACAGCTCTTAAAGTACAGATATATGGCAATGTGATTTTCATCCTGTTTCTTCTAAAAGAGATGGTAGTGAAGCTGAAATGTTTGGTGCAGGTCAAATCTAAGGTTTTTGGAAGAAGCTTTACTGTAATTCCTGCATTTATACTTTTGGTGTCAGTACAATATACAAACGAAATAACAGGTCTGAGATTTTCTTATTTTGGTCGAAAGTTGATCTATATATCCAGAAATACTGAAGGATTATAATCTAAAATTCCAAGCTACTGGAAAGAATTAATCTGAGTCATCATATTTCAATGTACTTTATTCCTCACAGAAAATCTGCTGATGCTGTAATTGGCGAGAAGATATAGGTCCTTTCTATGCATGTGGTTAAGGTGGAAGCATCAGAACCAGCAGGAACGGCTAAGGAGATGAGATTGAGCTGGCTCCTTTATCATATATCCTCCAACCTATATTCTTATATTCCGTTGTTCATTTTGGCAAGGAAGGGATGACTGCAGACTAAATTTCTGCATTATCAGACAAACAGCAAAAAAGCTCCAGTGAGATGCAGTCGTCTTCTTTTTTGTATATTATGGTAGTTATTGTTATTTTCAATATGAATAGCAGTTTATGGTATCTGTATGAACTTCAGTAATTTTGAAAAACAAATTAAAAGTTGTTGACTGCAATCAGGTGTAGGATGTGTGAGATCTGGGAAGATTTATGAGCAACTAAGTCGAAACATCCGGTTGCAAATTTGCTATACATTCACTCTTCCATGTCTGAGTCATGTCTGAACTAATTTTTGGTCAAAGCCAGAAGAAAGTTTTCATGTTAACTTCTGATAGAGAAGGGGAGAGGTTTTCATTTCAGTTAATTTATAATTAATCTTGACGGAAATGCAACAAGAATTTAACTGTGTCTTAAGGTGCCACCTTTTAAAGTGAAGCCTTATTTTAGACTGATCAAAATAAGATCAGTCTAAGATAAGATAGTGGTTGCAAAATACACGATCAGTACTGTACCATGTATTTAAGTGAGTCCTCTTTGAAGTATCAGTGTGCACTGGAATGCCAGCACTTCAAAGAATGCTGCCTCCAAAAAAGCTGGGGCTGTGGTTAGCCACCAAGGGGTTAATAAAGATCAAAGAAGAGCATACATAAACTCATACATAAACAGAGCTGTTTTTAAACTGGAGGTTAATAACACCATCATCTAGGACAGCAACACCTTAAAGGTGGGCTTGTCTTTACCCTGACATGGTGCTTTATAATGCATAGAGACAGACGGAGACATTTATAGTCAACATTTTTTCTGGATTGCTTTTTAAATGAGGAATTCAAAGCTTGTCAATGCAGAAGAGAGCCTCTGTGATATCCAAAATTGGCATTGTTCCTCTAGTTTTGTTTCGCATGCTAGTTAGATGGGAATGGATTTTTGCTATGATTCAAAACACAGAGATCGGGAGGCCTGGGCGGGGAATTGTAGCTACAGCATCTAATGGGTGCTTGAGACAAAGAGATAATATCCTAACTATTTACTGTATCAAAGACACAGCATTTCTACCAGTTTTAAAAATTCAAATCCAGGAATTGCAGATCTGTGCTGTTTGTGCTGTCTTGTTTATATGGGGAAATAGCATAAAACATCTGTTAAGAGATGCTTCCCTTCATGACGTTCCCATTTTTGTCCTCTACACTGGAAGTACCTTAGGTTTAAATTGTACAAGGGTCCCCTACAACCGTGCAAAGGTCTTCAGTGTGACAGTTCTACGCAAAGTCCATGTAGACTTTGTGTGTGAAGCTCATACCCTGCTTTTCACATTTATTTCTTCTGAAAGATGCAGAGAAGAATGGAACTACTTTCTCTTCTGGAAACACAAGGAACACACACACTCACACCCACACCCCCCTCCAGCACCAGCTTTCGATAAAATTGAAGCATAGAAAAGGCAAAAATCCTTTTAGGAAAATATCCTTTATAGACAAAGCCAAATGTTTTCTTGGGGAAGGGTTAGACCCAGCAAACAGACTATGCTAATTTGATGGATTACACTCATGTTCTGCATAATTGATGTTATGCCAAAGAAGTTGTACTTGGTGGCCTTGGGCCTTTGTTATGGCCAGTTCCTGTTACTACAGCAAT
Organism: Dromas ardeola; assembly: GCA_013398915.1. Classification (NCBI taxonomy): domain Eukaryota; kingdom Metazoa; phylum Chordata; class Aves; order Charadriiformes; family Dromadidae; genus Dromas; species Dromas ardeola. The sequence goes on along the minus strand of VYZM01014607.1, from coordinate 242,680 downwards.
GACTGTGGCAGAGATTAAGAGACTGCCTGTGCATGATGGCTTTTGCTTAAGGGTTCCCAATTATTTCCATTTGTGAAAGTCTGTGTTCTGAAACTGTGGAATGTGAATGTCTATGTGTGGGGAAAATGAAGATAACATGAAAAGGCACAGACTCTGCTAATATTAGAGTATGATTACATGATTTGTCTTTTTTGATATCAAAGATGTTCTTCTTCATCTTTTCCTCCCTTTCCCTGGCCTGCAGGTTTCTTTCCCTCATTTTTAGTTACATAGTTGCTGGTAAGACTGCAGTGTAAGTGGGTTACTAATATAAAACAGAATAAAAACATTGAACCCTAATAAGCCCAGATTGTTACTGTGATTCGGTTTAGTGTGGCTGCACAAATGCTTACGTGAATGCAACTGAGAGCGGGAGGGAGAGCAGATGATCTTTAACTGGTTTTGCCATTGAAGAAAATATAAGTAATGTAGATAGCATTTCCAAAGGTCTCAATGCACTTATCTGGAGTTAATGAATCTTTAATGTTCTGAAGTAGATACATTATAAGTGCTGTGAAATACACACATGGAGATAAAGTGTAGCTGGCCAACTAATATTTTAGCGGTGACTTTGACTTAACACTAATCAAACCTTTTCCTGTGGGCTTTGGTAATACAGGTGAAGTTGGGAATCAGATCAGGAACCAGATTTACTGAAAAACAGTCATTTTCCCTACTGCATCAGTACACTGGTTTAGGTTTACCACATGGCAACACAAACCTTCGTGCACGGGATCTCTGCATGAAATGGTACTGCCGCTGTACTACCAAGTACCATACTTGGTACTGCCGCTGACAGCTTTCTTGTCAAGTTACATCTTCAGTGTTTGCTTTACCATCATTAAGCTCAATGTTTTATTTTCCAAAATATGTTAGATAATTTTTTATCATGTTACAAATCAATAATGCAGCTGGATGTGCACAAAACATTTTTTAGATTAGTACTTACAGACATGTAGCTAATCACATTAATGTGCTGTGGTGTAACTTGGTTTTTTAGATCACAGTTTGAGAAAGCTGATTACAACAATATTGAAGGGTTTCAGAAAATGTCTTTCTTGCTTTCTGAAATTGTGTTTTGTTAAGTCAGTGGAACATACCTTGCATTTTATTATTACGTGCAAGGTATGAGAGATTTCAGTTAATATTCTGGACATCCAGCTGCATGAAAATGCAATGGATTTCAATTTGCAAGATAAAGCAGTTTCTTACATTACACGATGCCCTGCAGTCTTCTAGAGGTACTTCATCAAGATTTCTGCAGTACTTTCTAGAACTTGAGCACTTTTATCTTTGGACTGACAATCAAATGTGAATGCTTATTGCTTCTTTTTTTGGAGAAAAATATTTGTGTATCTTGCAGCACATGTCCGGCTTGAGTTTACTTTACAGGGAAGCAAAAGTTATCTAGAGGTAGAGCAAGAAATGTTCCTGAACGTACGTATTTTTTCTTTAAAATTGGGCATGATTATTTGCATTCTATGATTGCTCTTCTTTGTAGTTTAAAAGTAGCAGCTGATACTGTGCATTTGATGAGCCGTTGCAACCAAAGTGCTGAATAAATTAAAAACAGAATTGTAGTAGGCTTGCAGTCAGTGATGGAGAAATTGGAGCCACCTTCATCCAGGTTTCCTTTCAAATCTATACTGTTGTTACTAATGAATAGGTGGTGTTGCCGCTCTGTGTTTGGTTGTCTATGAAACTAATTTAGCCTAGGTCTCTGTGTTTGAGCATTTACACCTTAGAAATTGCCATCACTGATTGATTGCCTTGCTGATGGTCTTAGCGGAGAGACCAAGGATTGATTAGGTTTGGAGATTGACTTACCTGCTTAACGCTACAGTTGGAGTTCCAACGAGGAGTATGTCATCTGGAAATTTATCTTTGTATCTTCACATAGGTTTAGGGCATGTGAATGAGGTATTATGCTTATGTCATGATCACCATCTATGTTCTCATTCTGTGGCCTGGGAACAGCCTCTGCTTCCAGACACGTCAGTGCAGTCATTTCTCGCAGTACAAAATTTACCTTGACTAATGTTTCTTAGATGTGTTTAATGTATATAATTGCTATACAGCAGAGCAAGAACTATTTTTCTTTAAATAGCAGATGTGCAGAGACTATAACAGCAGACTGTGCTGGTCTGAGTCATCATAGCAACACATTTTTCGGGGCATACAAACTCTAGTTTCCATCTGCTTTTAAGTTCGTTGCAGTTGTCTTTCATGTGAGTGGGTTTTCTTGCCTTTAAGGCTAGATAGCCTTCTAGGTACAAGAGGTCATTTAAAGCTCTAGTCATATTCTGTCTGTGCAGAGGATTTCTATAACGCTGTGCTGCTTTCACCTTTCTTTCCTTTTCTTTGTTTCTCTTTTCTGTGCTGTGTTTATTTATTTAGTATTTCACTAATCTAGGGATTCGAATGGATGCTTCTATGGTGTGCTAAAATCCATTCTCAATTAATTGGTGGCCCAAGTACAGCCCTAAGAGCTCTCAAACTATTGCTTTTTTAGGTTTATCTTTTCTTTCCTCTTCCCCACCTTGCAGAGTCCCCTTTCTATCCACACTAGTGCCCTGACTGCTTCTTTTCTGTGGTCATAGAGGTAGCAAACTATCTTGAAATACGCAATGGATAAGGCATTACAAGAAGTAATTCTTCAGCAATTGCATGATCATCTTGTCATTCTCTGGTTGTACTGCTTAGTTTCAATTTAAATCTCCTACAGGGTATGAGGACCAATAGGTAATTCCCATGCCTAAAATTCCTTTGCTATAACAACATAATAAGGCTAATACACCAGTTGGTATGTTTTGTTTCCAATTGCATTAGTCTTTGAAACTGGTAGGAAAAATAGGTTTCCTGTTCTTGGAATGAAGATATGTGAGCATTTAAACTTTTTCCCATTGACCACAGGGAAGTGACTTTTTCTTTTGCATAACATGCTCGAAGTCCTGAGAATATGTGTTGTATTGGTCATTCTGTATTTCATCTAATCTCTGTACAATTGTAACAATCTAGTTAGTTACGTGGGAATTGAGAGGAAGGTTTTATCTCAATTCTGAGTACATGGCCTGGTAATTTGGGGAATGGTTTGAAAAGTAAAGCAATATAATGGTTATGCTATTTGAATAAAACATTTAATATCAAAGCTTTGTTTCCATTCAGTCAATATTGTTACCAAGGAACCACTAATTACTGTGTATCATGTTAGAGGGGGCCCTGACAAATCCATGCAAATTATATGATTTATAATTCATAAATCCCTAATCCCCTGAGAAATGTTGCTCTTGCACTTACACTAATTGGGTACTTATGTTCATTGATCCAGTCCATATAGCACCTTTAGTCCATATGGCAGCCTTTATTGTAGGGCTGGAAACTTCTGTTGTCAAATGTCCCCCGTAGTCGATGGCACTATACTGTTCCCAAAATCTGCTTACTTGGCCCTTTGCTTCATAATCCTTCAGTCCTTCAGCAGTCATTTCTGCCCAAATCAGAGCAATAATTATGTCTGTCTCCCCCTGGCTGTACAGGTACAAAGTCTGTGTGGTACAGCATTGCCTTTCGGGCATGGCACTGCAGTGGTTAATCCAGCTGACTAGTAAGCTAGTGGTTCTAGAGTAGCTCTGTAGTATGCTGGTTTATATTGGTACTAATATGCATTTGTCCCAGTAGCTGCTCTCAAAAAGGGCTCGCTTGTCATTAGACAACATAGGTGTTTATTTTTGGCTGTGCAGATTTTTGTTGAATATTTTTCTGTGTGTAGAGGCTAGATTTATTTATTTTACCTCATAATACAGTGGTTGCCAATATTTATAAATACCCAAATACGCAATCTAATAGTTGATATGTTGTTGTTTGTGAATAATGAGCGCACTGGTGAAGGAGATGGAATCCTATGCAAATTTCATATGCTGAACTGAAAATAAAAGTAGGGGACTAAAGATATATTATGTTTCAGGATAATACTTTGCACCTAATCATCGTTACCTATTTTTCTAATAATTTTAGCATAGTTTTTTAATGCAGTATAATTGTAATTGTTATCCAGAAGAATGGCATCACTTAATTCTATCAAAATTGTAGAAAGATAGATGAATGACAAATTAATAATTTACCGTCTTTGCATAATGCTGTAGCACAAGAATACTAGAAGGATTGATGGCAGAAGAGGTTAACAAATTTTAGCGGCTTCTATTAGCTTTTCATTGTCATATGTTTGTGGTGCTGACTGAAATAAGCTTTGTAGGAGATCTCAGTCTAGGGAACTAATTACTTGTGCCGATTGCCATACTGATGAATAGACCCTCATTGTATCATTCCCCTGAAGACGAGGAGCAGTCTGTGATTCACGACTGCATCCTGGCTGATATTTGATAATAATTTTAACAGATAAATGTAGGAAGGCAGAATGATGAAGTGCCTATCCATGCTCTACGACTATCAAAGGCATGCACATAGCCAGCTGTGTTCTGCCTTTTTTCTATAATCAGTAATGGAGAATTTTAAGTTATTAGTCGACCTTTTAAATAAACGCATATCTTCTTGTGTTTTATAATTTTTGTTTGGTTAATTATTCCAAAATCATTGGATTTTATAATGCAAGCATTCAAATTTTAGCATGACTGTAACACACACAAAGTGGGAAAATAAGATACTGGGGCATTTGATTCCAGTACTTTAGTATTTTCCTGAAAGTACGGAATCACAAAGATGAAGAATAGCACTGCCTTTTCTTTGGTGTTAGGAAAAAGGCGTAGAATTTTAATGAAGGTAGATGCAAAGACACTCTCCGTCTTACAAGATTATTTTCAGTCACAATTTTTAACATCTACAAATTGTGTTTGGGAGTAGGGTTATCCAAATTGTTCTCACTTTTGTTACCATGTTTGTTTGAAACCTTGATTTACCTTAAATAAAACTAATTTCTGCCTTTAGACCTCAAAACTAAGAATGTAGATACCAAGTATTTTTAACATTGTGATCTCTAACTTAGTTGTGGCTATTCATTTGTCAGTGTTGACAGGTATACTTTCTATTAGCTCCTGGACCAGAAATGGAATATATATGCATTTTCATCTATTGTTTTAATACTAGCTATGTTAAGAAACAAAATCGGTGTTTTTTAATTTGGACATACAGGTTTTCAGGCTATCACGGCTGTTCTGTGCTTCAGGCATTTTCTGTTTGTTTATTTGCTATACCTGAAATTGGCAGGTTTTGTACATTCTCTGGGCTAAAATACTGTTTTACAGTGGCATTCATTCATGATCCTAACAAGATAGTAACTGGCACTTATATATGACCATATTAAAAAGATCTACGTATATTTGGAGCATACAATAGAAAAGAATGAATTTGATATAACCTTTTCTAGATGTAATTTTTTTAAAGTATGCCTTCAATATAGCAACTATTACACATCATAAGATGTAGTTTTTAATTAAATGTAAAAACACAACTACATAAACCAGAAATCCAATCTGATTTGCTTGAAAATAGATTGCTGTTTCAGTCTCCTGGAATGGTTTATTTAAAAACAGTAAATGGAAAAGAAATGCATTTTCTTGTGTTGTTCTAAGCCTCAGGGGCTAAATGTAATGAATATTTTAAGAGATTATTTTAATTAAATTCCTGCACATCTAAACAGAGTAATATTTTATTATCACATACATAACCATGTAACTGAGGTATTCATTAAAGTTAACACTTTCTGGACCAAGAATTCATGGTATGATTTACTGACCTTGTGCAAAAAGGCACAAATTAGGAAGAAAAATGAAGGGGGACAGACTTTGATTAATATAGGTAATGCTATACCATATTTATAATAGCCTTTTCCCTATTCTGGTTTATAAATGCAGTCACTGAGAAAGGTGCCCTGCTGAGGCTGAAATGAGGCTGAAATCGGAGCACATGCCACTAGAGTGTGGGGAAACTGATCACACTGTCAGCAATTCATTTCAAAATGATGTATTTAGTGCTCATTTCACCTTCCAAGAAAAAAGGGAAAGGAGTTCCTTAGACTGGAAGGTGATATTGTTATTTTCAAGGACATACCTAAGTAAAAGATTGCAGAAAGGGGGGAGGTTAAAAAAAAAAAAAAGGCAAAAGCAGCGCAAACAAGGAGAGCTTTATGCAGAAATTCAGCGCTACCATGCTGTTTGATAATTGCTAACATATGTGGCTCCTCTGTTTCATTGTAGTCGTCCTCGTGAGTTCTGGCGCCTTGACTACTGGGAAGATGACTTGCGGCGCCGGCGACGATTTGTGCGTAACCCCCTTGGATCGACACATCCTGAAGCGACACTAAAAGCAGCCGGAGAACATGGTCAGTGTAAAATCTGCTTCTTGCCAATAGCAGCAGGTTACAGTACGTGGCAGTAAAGACTAGACTTCATTCCTAGAGGATGCTAGAAAATTGTCCCAGATGCCAAAGGCTTCTGTCATTGCATTTCCGACACATTCAATACAAAGCTAAACTGACCATTACTTTGTACGAGCAATGTTGGTGTTTGTTAAGCCTCTTTATTACATCTCCGTTGAGCTGGCACGTAGTGCATACTTTGCATACAGTGGTTGCAAATATAGTTCTCACTAAGCAGAAGAAAGTGGATGCAATTTTGCCATTAATCCCTGGACACACTTTCTTGCAGTAAATTACCTATTTATACTTTAGTAACTTCAGAAGAAGATCTTTCCTGTTCGGAAATCCACAGCAATTATTTCAGTTAGCCTTAGCACATATCTGGCTATTCTTACAGATATATTAAAAGAAAAATAGCACTTATAAAGCAAACTGTATTCAGACCTTTGCTTATGTTTAAGTCCTCAAGTTTTTCTGCAAGAATTTGATACGGAAGAAATAGTAACAAATGCTGAAACGTAAAATATCGTTTATCATTCAAGGAGCAAATGGTAACAGTGATTTCTACCTGGTGATTTTAAAAAAGGAGATTGCATTTTATTAACAGTTCCCCCCCCCCGCCCCGCGCCCCCATTTTATTATCAGGGATCACTCAGCTACATGCTGCTGTGTCTGTTCTAGAGGAATGTATTTACAAAACTAATACAATAATCAGTTTGAGAATTCTGTAATAAACCAAAAAGATAAACAAACAAACAAAAAAGCACCCAAAGCTAGTGAACTTTGGGTTTTAGTCTAGAATTTTATGTCTTTGCAATCTAATGAAGATACATTGATAAGGCAGAAAGATCTTGCATTTAAAAATAACTTGCTTATAATTTAAGCTGAGTACCCTTCACCTTGAAGGTACATGTCATGGAATAGAATAATTTGAATCTAGGTCTTTTTTTTTTAATTTTTTTAGTCTGTGAATTACTGCACACATATATGCATACATACATGCATACATACACACATATTACATGTGGAGACATAAGCTTTATGCTAATTTAAAATTATTAAGACTGTTGTATGAATATAGAAGAACATAACTGTCGGAAAGTTAGTTCCTGTCAGGCATCTTAACCTCTTGCACTCAGCCTTAAAGAGCCATTTCTGGAAGAAAATGTCTACAATATGTCAGCTGATATAATGCCAAATGTGACATCAGTCCTCTAAAATAAATGACCGTACAGAGAATAGTCAATAAAGTGATCTGAAAGCAATGTTCATAGAGCCCTACATCTTTGACTATAGAAAGAGGAACAAGATGTAGAATTAATTAACCCACTTTTTGCTTTGGGGCTTGTTGTTCTTAATACTGTGTTGTTTCTATGCCATGGATTTTAAGGGCACAAGGTTTCTTTGTGTTTAATACTCCATGGAAAAACATCAACTGCCCTCCTTTAATATTATGTTTACTTTAATTTAAATAGATCTTGTCATGGTTTTATGTATTCTACTCATTTTTTCTTATTTAATCTTTATATTGTTTATCAAGATACTGAAAAATATCTTTATTTTTACTGCAAAATATTTAGAGCGCCTATCTATATGTGTATAACTAATTCTTCCATAAGTAAACACACACTAATACAATTATTCATCTTTCATAGTAATGTGGTATTTTCACAAATCCATGCTGTATTTCAAGGGCTATGGGTCATACTCAGTTTGTAATTGACAGGAGTATAATTTTTGTTAATACAAAAGAAGAGTGAATAAAAGTAGCCCTATTTCATAGGTAGCTAATAGGCATAGCTGGTACCTAACCCTAGTAATTTAGAGCTAATTGTTTTCTGTCTGCTTTTCTGTCAGAATTTGACATCCTTAACAGGCTTCTATTATATTTCATTTCTTGATGTTGTTTTATTCTGAATTTAATTGCATACTGCTTTGATATCTGTTGCCATTCTGTTTCTTTATCTATCCAGTGAATATTCCAGTTTACCTTAAGTCATTATTTAATGTGATTTCTGAAAACGTAGGTAATTACTATCTGCCTAACTGTGTGCGCGTATGTATGCAACTGTCTTGTTCCAAGACCTTCCACTGGCAAGGTGTAAAATGGATGGCCAAAGTACAAATTCAGGTTTGACTGGAAACTATATATAATGCATAGGAATACAAAGGTTGTTGAGTTTTCTGTCTGTTGGCAGGGTTGGGGTTTTTGGTGTGGTGGTTTTGGGTTTTTTGTTAGTGGGTTGGTTTTTTTTCTTTAAGTCTCAGAAGGTACAGTTGTCAGAAAGATTGACTGGAGTGATCGCTTGATCTATTTCTTTCTGAATTGTGTTTATAAACTTTTAATATTAACCACTTTCAGGTCAGAAAATCCAATTCTTTTCAGATTTTTTGAACCCGACTTTCAGGCCCTGCTTTCATGATGTGGATGTCCTTAGACTTTGCTGAATATTTGCTCCAGTATTTTATGATTTCTTATCAATAATTTATCATTAATTATTCTATTTCAATTAATTTTGCGTGTCTCTGAAGCAAAAGCATTTTTAAATAATGAGTAAAAGGTTCCCTACTGCCTATTTAAGCTTTTCTCAAAACAAAACAGAGCAAAACCAAAACCTGAAATTGGGCATAAGGGATTTTGCCAAAAGGGAGCAGGGGAAAATAATGCATAAATAATGGAAAAGTACTATTGCAGTAACCATGCTTGAAAGCACAGATTTTAGCACACTTTGCATTAGTAGCTACACATTATCAACTGCTTGATGTCTTTCAAATAAAACCAGATGTATTCTGCACCCCAGAGAGCTCACAGTCTAGGAGAGATCACGATTTGCAACTGTGAAAATTATTCAGAAACAATCGGAAGCCTAGATATTGTTCAGTAAAACCTAGAGAGAACAACAACAACAATCAGCTCTGTTGCAGCCTAGTTATGTGTCTTAGTAGCAAGAACCAATCTTTTCCAGGGATTGATTTGATTTGAAGGAGAACCTCTGGTGCAGAGGTGGCAGAATAAATACCTGAAGACTAATGTTCTCTGTTTCGACAATCAATACCAGCCCCATGACTATACTTCTGGCTACCTTCTAGTTAAAAACAAATTTTTTAATTCTGACAATTTAATTGCCATTCCCAAGTTCACATTAACTTGCTTGGGAAAAAAAGGCTTTAGGTAATTTTTCAAAGGAGGAGGAAAAAAAAATCCTTCCAAAATGGCTATTTATAAAAGTCAGTCTAGAAGTGTATTGCAGGGGAAGGAAAGAGAGGTGAAGGTGGTTCGGTAGAGAAATTTTGGGATGGAAAGAGTTAACTCTTTTCTGTTCTCCCCGTCACCCATTGTTTAGAAATTAAACCAAAATACTTATGTAGGTGTGAAAATGCAAAAAATTAGTACTTTAAACCTGTTGGTAATTTTAGATTGACCCCCAAATACAATATTTTGTGAGAGAATCTTTTGTTGATAGAAAATATCTTATCAAGCTTTTCAACAAGCGATTTGTTGGGTTTTATTGACGTCTGTTAAAAACTTGGGGTGTGTGTGGGGGAATTAAAACAGTCCGTAGCATTTCCGTCAAGGCGGTAGGCAAGAGCTCAGGGCTTTGTGACTGCAAGGGACTGGTCACCTACAGTATTGTAATCCACTGGTCAGTTTTCTTTGCCTCAACTCAAGGGATGAAAAAGAAGTCTTAAAAACAGTATTTAAAAAATCTGATGTGAAAGTGGTCATTTTTTCCATTGTTATCTTTTTAAACAAATAGGAAGACTAGAGGAAGGCTTCTGGGGGCCCTTTTCAAAACTAAAAAAAAAAAAAAAAGAGATAGTAAGGGTTTTTTAATGCATCTTTTCCCTGAATTGCCTTTCCTATTTACCAGACATATATTTAAGAAAAAAAAAAAAAGTTAATAGTAAGTGTCTTCTGTATTGTGCTTTCCAGTACTTTATTTTTCAAATGGCTTTTAAAAATTGTATTTCACATGTAAGGTTAAGTTGTAAACAAACAATTTTAAAAAGTCTGTCACTCTACGAATGCCTTAAGCTTGTTCAGCAACATAAGCTAAAATATTATATTTATAAAATATTATATTTACACCCAAGTGTTCCAGAGATTTAACTGGAATAAATAAGATTCTCTGCAGATGGAGAGATCTGTTTGCAAAAAGCTACTTGAAGAAACTTACAGAGAGTTTGGGAAAGATTGCATGGAATTACACTAATGAATCACAATATTCTATGCTAGATAAATACCCTGCCAGCAGGCTGCTATGTCCTGTGCAATACATAGGCCATGCCTTGAGGTCTTGATCTTGAAAAGGTGTATGTGAATGTACGCTTAGATCTACAGGTCTGGAGCCAGAAGCTCCAGTCATGCCAAGAATAGGCAGGCCTGGCAGAGAGAAGGTTGGGTTAGCAGATGACAGAGCAGGGTTTGGGTCCTGAAATAAGAAATCCAGTGTAATACACCTATGCGCATACATGGGAACTGGATATGTCACACGATGTCATGCTCTGTCATATGTGTCTCTAATCACTAAATATAGAAAGAGAAATAGACCGTGGTCTCCCTACATAAGTGCATTTATCTACAGAAAATAGGTGAATCCTTGTGGAATATATTCAGTTCTATACAGATACTCATGTGAGCGTGTGTGTGTTGGTTGCAGGTGTAGCGTTTTATTCCAGCCAGTGCAGAAAAAGCAGATTCTGGTTCACGGTGTGATGTCTTATTTGCCTTCCAGTAGCTAACATCTGCTCTGCTTCTTCCAGGGCCTGTGTGTACACACACGTTACATGTGTGTCAGGAAATGTGGGTACCTAACATCATATGCAAAGAGATGACAAAAATTTACAAAAATGGAGCAAAACAACTTATGATCTAAAATATTTTATTGAAAAAGACAATTGCGTAAGATGTGTGGTTTTGAATCAGTATAGTATCATTAGTTGGGGAAAGAAATAAAATCTGAAAAGGTGACGAAGATGAGGCCGGAGGTGTATATTTCTGTTACCTAGTCATCTTTCGCCTCAAAGTTGCTGTACTGATTGTTTTTTTTTCTTAATGGTAGTTCAGAAGAAAGACTGAAGGACGTACTAGTATTTTGGACAAGTTGTGCTAAGTGTGATCTTGGCTCTTAATTCAGTCTTAAATGAGAATAGTTTGAAATAGCATCTTCAGTATAACACAAATAGATTGTAGTAAAGGAAGCAAAAAAGGCAGGTACCTGCAGATGGGGTTTTTGAAACAACAAATACAGTTTGCCTTTATTTAAAAAAAAAAAAAAAGGTATTTATTATCTTTGACTTTATCCCTGGGATGGTTTTGTTCTGTTTTACTTTTTTGATCTTCAAGAGAATGCTGGTAGGCCAGTAAGTAACAGTGCATGTGGTGTATATTAGTATACTGTTGGTAATTTTACTGCTGCTAACTTAAAATCCTCAAGGGGGAGTTAATTACAGGAAAACCTTTCTAAATATCAGCTGCATATTTTCCATGACAAGAAGGTTTTCAACTCACATTGAACAACTCCAGAATCTGAGTTACCATTATTTACATGAGCACATTTTAGAAGAAAGTAAAACTTGTATTTGTACAATGCAGTTAAAGCTTTACAATAATTATTTTTAAAGGCTTACTTAGAAATGGCAGTTATTGGTTGGGTAGAAGGGATCATGCATAAATTGTGTTTTATTTTGTATGTCAAGTTAAACTTCCTTTTGTTTGTGGTTATTTTTTGATTGTTTGTTTTTGTTTTGGGGGTTGGGGTGTTTTTTTTGTTGCTTGGGTTTTTTGTAAGCTCAAGGCCTAAACCAAAACCAGGGTATTTGGACTTTTGGCGGTTGGTTTGTTTGTTTGTTTGGGTTTCTTCTTCAGTTTTAACTTAATTGAAAAGTTTATTATTTGCAATTTATGTGCACGTATTTACTTAAACAATTTAAACTTTATATATTGCCACTGGGGAATTGCCGCCTTCTGTAAATGTTTGCAGATTAACATATTTTTAAAGTAAGCCAGCGGAACTTCAAATCAAGTATGGCAGCAATCAGAGAAAGCAGTGAGCAATGCCTTGAAGTTAGTTGGTCCTGATGTGTTTGGTGAATGTTTTTTCAAACACGGCTGTGCCGTGGGCATTCCCAATCTATTTTTTAAGAAATCGTATTTTTATTTTCAGCTTAAAAAAAATCCCAAAACACCCCAAACAATACACACACACACTGCTGGTTTTTGGCTTTTATCACAGTGAGTGGTAACTTACGTGTAGAGTGAGAGATCGACTGGTTTTGGGGGGGATTTTTGGTGTTTTGTTTGGTTGTGGGGTTTTTTGTTGTTTTTTTTTTTTTTTGTTGTTGTTGTTGTGGTGGGGTTTTTTTTTGTTGGTGTGGTTTGTTGTTGCGTGGAGTTTTTTGTTTTGTTAGTTTTGGTTTTGTTTTTTTTTTCCTGCCGCTTTGAGCTTGTCATTTAAATGAAATAGATGTGTACCTAGCAGAGCCGAGCCGAGGAGCATTCCCGGGTGACCCTCCCTTGGCCACCGCTGGCCGCCGTTGGGGGGGGCCGGCCCGGGCCGAGCCCCCGCGGCCGGGCGGGGAGGTGGTGGTGCTGGGGCACCGCTCCGGCACGGCCGTGGCACGTTTATCTGCCCGGTTACCGTGTGTGAGCGTGAAACACGCGCTTTTTTTACTTCTTTCCCATTCCGAAAATACAGATGTGAGGATAGAAACCTCCCTTTGTAGGCACCGGGTACCATTGTGTTCTGGCCCCCTGGAAGCAGGTGCACGCTTTTCTCTGCCTCCACCCGTCATCGTGGGGTTGATTATTATTTTTATTTTTCCTTTCCCTTCCTCTTCCAGGCCGGTGAGGCGGGGCGTGTGTGTGTGTTTGAGCGCTTTTCCCTCCTTCCCCCCTCCCGAAATCCACCTACCNNNTGCGGGGATGCAGCTCCAGCGGTGCAGGAACTTTCTCCTTTCCCCGCTCCCGGGGAATCTCGCCCGGGATGCCCTTTCCCGCAGCCCCCAGCGGAGCCGTGTAGCCGACACACACGCCCCCCTCCCCCACCCCTCCCCGAGCCGGTTCCCCTCCGTTTCCCCGGCTGCTGCGGGTTTACCGGGCCGAGGACGGTCTCCTCCAGCTCGCCGCCGTCGCCCTGTTGCGCAGCCCCCGGTGCTGGCCCCGTCCTGTCGCCACTGGCCCACCGGGGGCCGCGACCAAACCGAGCACGCCCCAGAGAGACGAGGCGGCGGTGGATACCCCTGGCAAAGCGGTGGCAGAACCCGGGGTTTGAGAGTCAGGTTAAGACACCAGGCACTGGGGACCTGCTTCCAGCAGGAGAACTCGACTTCCGAAGGAAGGTTGTGGGGGAAGAGAGTCTGTTGTATCTCCCCCCGCTCCCCCCCCCACCTTGGTAAACACTTGAAGTAGAGTTAAAGGCTGCAGAGAGCTCTGGATAATTTTGAGCAGGTTTAATAGGATTAAAACTAGATGTGTCCTAACATTAGAGGATTAGGACAGGTACTTCCCACAGCTAGTCCCTAAACAGTTTTCTTCCTGAACTTTCATTAAAAAAACCCACATTTGTCACTGCTGCCTCTTAGACCTGACAGATAGCAACGTGTGTGTCTCTCATTTCAGCTCCTGATGAGGATATACTTGTTAAAGGAAAGCAGTCCATCAAGAGTCAAGTTTTAGGAAATCAGAACTCAGAAAGTGAGATTCTCTTGGAAGGCGACGACGATATCATGTCATTCATGGAGGAAAGAGAAGTGGAGAACTTAACGGGTAACTTCAGCTATCTGATTTTCTTCTCAGCTTCTTTGCTATTTAAGTTCCGATCTCCCCTGCCATGCAGTGAATCATGTTTTGGGATACACACTGATAAATTGTTCCTTCACATAATTGGGTCATTAAGATCATTTTCTGTGCACCTCAGATGCTGAGGGTTTACTTCAGGGGAGCTGTGCATTTTCTTTCTGGCTTTTGTAACCTTCTTGCTTTCACAGTAGATGTCTGTATTCTGGGAAACCTTCCTTAGAGAAAGTAGGTCTACATTGAAAAGGGCTTCATTTCTTTGTTTTTGACCTTGTTCCACTCCTCAAATCACCTCCTCAAATTAGACCTAGTGGACAATTAGGCAAGTTGTCTGTAATTAAAGGCTTTGGAGAACTTTAATTTTTTCCTGAGTGTATAACATTGTACTTATTGGTTATTTACTTGAGTTTGAAGGGTCTGTACACTCCCTGGATTTAACTCCTTCAAACCTCTTGTCATTCACCCATTGAAGTCCCTTCTCCACGCACCAGTCATATTAGACTTCTTTTTTCCAAAGAAGAAATAGTACTTCGGATCTTTGAACTTAATTAATTTTACTCAGTTGCATGCAACCTTTGCTGATGTTGCAATCTGAGTGGAGTGGGTCCGTTTCTGTACCGTTCAAAATGTAAAAACAGAGTAACCTCCTTGGATCAGGGACTGGGGGTTATAAAGCGTCTCCATTGTTATTTGAGGAACGTGGGTTTTGCAAGGGAAAATGCAAACTTCTCTGTGTTCTTCTGCTTTTTCAATTGCTTTCTCAACTCAATTCTGAAGTAATGCACATTTACTTTAGAGAAAAATGTAGTTTCTCCATTTCTCAGATAATTCTGGTTCTCTGAGAAGCTAGTAGTATAACCTTACATTGATACATATCATAATTCAGTGAAATTACCGGACGGGATTATTTATTGGCAGTTTGCTTATCCTTGAACTGCATTCCACTCTTTTTATTTTTTTAAAAGCAAAGTTAAAAATGCAGCATAATGAAAAAAGAAAACCTGCATAAGAAGAGTAAAGTAAATAAAGTAACAAGAGAATAATGCAATGGCATTTTCTGTATGTGAATCTTTTTTTTTTCTTTCTACCATGAGATTTCTTCTCAACAGCCTTCTCCGTGTTTCCTTCTCTTTTATTATTCATTCATTGGTTCGAGTAATACATTCATACTGTAATAGAGGTGAAAGGGGAGTTTAATTATATAATCTTGACAATGGCAATAGGATTAAGAAGTAATCCTCACTAATAAAGTGGTGTGGGTTAGAAATGAAGTGGAAATTGTCAGGGGTCTTCTACAGGACCTGGACTGCCCCAGCTTCTGCAGCTGTCTGCTTGCCCTGTAATTGAATGTCTGCGAGTGATTGAAAAAATGTTATTTCTCCTCTGGATTACATGCTAATGTACAGAGGGCAAAGGGAGACAGCAAAAGAACACATAGCTGCTTATTTCATCCATTTGTGGGGGTGAGCTTTGGGAAATCATGGCAGTTCCGCAGCTATCTCATGCCCATCTGCAAACACAATGTATTTGTACGTTGGGAATAGAGGGCAAAGCTGCTCTGATCTCAGCAGAGCATCTCTTCTTTTGTCCTAGTGGCACACATTGAGATTGATGCGAGATTAAGGACCATCACCCTCCTAACAATCGATGGAAATGACAATTCATCTGAATTTTTTGTCAGTTATTCTCACGTTGATTACCTGAACGTGTGTACCTCATTTATAGATGCTTTATTAAAACAAAATTGTCTATGTCACTTTCATATCTTCCACTGTTTTACAAAAGTCAGATAATACTGCAGCCAAGTAACTTAATTTCCTTACCTCTTAATCAGCTGGATGACAAACCTAACCGGTTTTCTTTCTGTTTGTGTTAGTTTATATAATAGGTTCTACTTTGTCAGATCTATGCTGAACCTATTGTTTTCAGTAGTGGTCTGATTTGTCCCTGTGATAAGCCCTGTGGAGATGTGATTATTCCAATAAAAATTCATTCAGTTGGAAACCAACCCTCCAGCTGTTTACTCCCACAGTCCCCGAGCTACACTAACACTGTGTGGAATCCTTGAACAATATTTAACGTGGAATCAAAAGCATCTTTAAAACATTCTACTTTAGGCTCTATAACATTGTGTAACCTTAACAATAGATTTCTAGCATCCATGAGGGAACACTTTACAGTGAGACAACTTTGAGCCTTGACTGCTATGTTCATCTTTGTGGAAAGCTATCGAAACTCTCCCCTACCTAAAGAACACATCTGACAGTAAGATTGCAAGTGTCCATGTGTGCACTCTCTGTATTACATATAACAGAAGGTATGCAACTCTCCAAGTTTCTTGAAAAGAAAATATGTCTGAGTAAAAACCATATACTGCCATGCTAAAGCCAGCTCTGGCATGTATAATGTATGCATCAGTTTGCAATTTTAGCTGCTTCAATGTTCAGCAGCACAGAGACACTGTAAATCTATTACATATGTTCTTTTCCGGGTGGGGAGGGGGAAGAGTTTTGGTTTTTAAGGAAGAGCTATGCTCTCCGCTTTATTTATTTTAATGTTGTAGGCTTGAAAAGCAAATAATTTGCACTTATGCCCTTTTCTGTTTTGAATATTGTTGGTGTTTTCACTCTTTGGTAGGTCCAGTTGCCCTAAGCACACCAGCTCAGCTTGTGGCACCCTCAGTAGTAGTGAGAGGCACTCTTTCCATCACTCTTTCTGAGCTCTACTTTGAGGTGGATGAAGAAGATCCCAGTTTTAAGAAAATCGACCCGAAGGTAAGAGATCATTGACCCTGAGCTCTGAGAGATGATGACAAATTACCCAAGACCTTTAATTCTTCTTTCGCCTTCCTTTACCTCCCTTGGTCCGCAGCGTTCCTGCTTTAATAAGTTTGCGATTGACCATATATGTTACTGAACTTCACGTAGGTGACACCTCCTTTCCTTCTCCTTTCTCTCCCTCTCACACAATTCGACCCTACTTGAATGTTAATTTGCTTGCTGCGAATAAAGCTCCAGGGAGGTGTCTCAAATAAAGACATCTTGAATCACAGGCCTGTGTGAATACTGGAAAGTTACATGGGGCTTTTAGCCCAAATGCTTTGTTTTAGTTTCCTATTTTTATATAATGCCAGTGTAACATAGCGCTAAACTTCCTACATTTACGAGTTTTCAGTGCTCCTGTGTCGTATTATTCTATAATAGATTTTACAGGGCCTGTTATTATTTATTGTGCCTAAGCAGAAAACCTAATTGCCCTCTTAAAATACATTTCTGAACTGACTTGCTAATTTCCCACAAACTTTATTTGCTCTGAGTTACTTGATTACTAGTGTTTGGTTTAAAATTAGTAACCTTCAGTAAAATTCCTATTTCAAAGGCAGTGTATTGTGCAATTAACTTAATAAGGTTGGACTTGAATGTTTTCTACAGTATTACAGCAACATTTCAAAAGTATGACGTGATTGGTAAATACTCTCGCATCCCAATTTAAGCACAGTGATAGCTCGTCTTCTGGTTTGTTGGTTTTTTTTTAATATCTGCTTAATATTAAAGAAGGTAATAATTTATTTGTGAAGTGGGGAAAAAAGTCACTGGAAGAAGTAGTGGTTTTCTGCTTGTCTGTGGAGAATACCTTGTGTGTTAAGCACCAGTTCAGTTCTTTGTTCCTATTGAGTAAATTGCTCGTCTGCATTAAAAATGGCATCAGTGGGTCTGAAAGCTGGGATTATCAAATCCTATCAAGGAATAAATTTATTTTGAAAACCAACGCTCTCAGATTCTTAGAACTAGAATTTAATACAACCAATAACTAGAATTGGGGTTTATGTGATACCATAAATGAGATTTAACTTTTCTTTTGGTCCTGAAGTATTTTTGAAATATTTTTAAAATTATTTCAAGTGTGAGATAGCTCTTAAAATTTTGAAATGCTTGCTCCTTCCACGGTGTTTCTTTTAAAACATTTAATGGTAAAAAGGATATAGATATAAAATGTAAAGACAGTTTGATATGTTACTGTATTGCATTTTCCATCTGAAATGTTCTGCTCTAAATTGCATTAGCATGAGAAAAGTCTTACAGATCTGCATTATTCTGCATTTTTGTTTTCCCTGTTTAGCACATAGGACCTTTGAGTACAGTTACTAATCCTTACCGTTCCTGTTACATGTTTTATGGGGACATTGACATACAACATATATTCAGCTTGCTTTCTTTTCTCCTGTTTTCGAGTATTTGGGAGTGGTAGTTTTCTTAGCTGTGAGTAGGCGTTCTGGTTTGATTTGACTGTATCTTTAATTCTGCATCTTAGAGAGATTTTATTTGGGTTCCTATAAAAGGAGTTGGTTACATGAATTACAGGCTACACCACTTACATTCTGCTTGTGATGCTACTTTAGCTGGAGGTTTTAAAAGAAAAAAAAAAACAGACCTTTTGCAACGTTGCTTGTGAGTATGGGGATGGGGCTAGAAATCAAATCTGAATATTTTTATTTTAAAAACCAAATAAGCTTACAAGACAGCTTTCTTTAGAGCATTAACGCCTCCCTGCCCCACCCTCTGCTTAAACTACTGCACCTTGATAGGGGGGACTAGAGCTGCTGGGGAAAAAAAAAAAAATAAAAATCCTAATCCGCTGTAACTCAGAAGGCCTGTTTAATTAATGAGGCTTCAGCTGTTTGATAAATTTAAGATCCTTGTATATTTGTCTAAACTACTGAAAAGAAAACATTGTGACAAGTTCCTGAAGAAAAACCTGCCGTAGCGATAGCATCACCAGCGATAAGATCAGCGTTTATACTCTTACTCCGGGGGCTGTTTTCAGAAGGAAAGGGTAGCCCCGCGGGCTAAACCCAGGGTGAGCCAGGTGAGGCAGGACCAGGGCTCTGGTGACTCCAGGAGAAACTGGTGAGACGCCGCCGGGCTGCGTCGCCCGGGGCTGACGAGGCCGGCCGTGGAGCCGCCCCGCGTTCTCCGCCGGGGGCCGGGGCCGGCTCCCCCCGGCGCCGCCCCGCCTTCTGCTGGAAGTTCATTTCCCAGGGCTGCCGGCCGACCTGCTAATTTCGTTTTTAACTTAAAGACAAAAGCAACTCGGATTGGCATGGCTGTTTCTTTCCGGATCCGTCCACAAAGAAACGGAAGTAGTCCTTTGGGGCAAGAACTTACATTTTTTTAAGCCCCCTCGAAAGGACATGAAAACTTGTTCGAAATGCTCCGAGCCGGCTTCGAAATCTTGCGGGCGGCTGGAGCAGATAACGCTAACGCTTTTAAAGCTTAGAAACGCGTTCCCGGTAAAAATCCCCATTAAAAAAAAATATTTTTAAGTCGTTCTGAGCAAACTTAAAGAGAAATCGCCAGAGCACGAAATACGAGGAATCGGGTAGAGTTTAGCTGTGGGAGAAGGGGGCTCGGGAGAGGGGAGCTCGGCGGTGTCCGCGCAGAGAACGACCGGGTGTTAATGTAGGATCGGGTGCTTCCCTCACGGGTTGCTTTATCTGCTCCTCCGCCTACGCTGTGGTGCGATTTTATGCTGTACTTAAAAATCCGGGGAAAACAAATGTTTGTTTAAAAAAAATATCGACCGTTTGCTCTAAAGCGCATTAATTATTCAGGCTAGATCTATACTTCCGTCGTGTCAAAGTCAAATGGATAGCGCGTTCGCTCTGGGAAGCGAAAGCAAATAGGGATGAATCTTTAAAACAAAATACAAGCGCTTGATTTGCCGCGAAAAAAAGGAAAGAAAACTATAAGGAAAAAAAATAAAGATGACGAGCATAGGGCAGGAAATGGCATGCTCTAGTTTTGTCTAAATTTTGGTGATTTGCTGCGCGACTCTCCATATAGTCCCAAAATTTAGAGGGGAAGCTTAAAAGTCATAGAAATATAGCAGATGTTCCCACATGCTGAACTACGGAATATACGTGATTTTTTTTTTCTTAGATGCACTGTTTTTATAGAAACTAGAGGGAAATTTAGGAAACGTCAGTGAATATGCCAAGCTAAGGTGTCGCGCTTAGACTAGCTTTACATCTCGTGTTTCCGTTTCTCTTAAAAAATTTTACTTCTGAGGTTCATAAAGAATCTACTTGCCTGAATTTAAGAACCATTCACGAAAAGTCAGCGTAAAGTTAAAGTAATATTTTTTTATTACTATTTGCAACAAGTCAGTTGTGGGGCACATTATCTGACCTTGGCACCGAAATACATTTAACATCAGTAAAACTTTTTTTAAAGGGAGATTTGTACATATAGTTAAATAATTTTTCACTTGGTGACAACATTCAGGCAAACAAGAGAGAATAAGAAAAGGACTATACACGGATCGGAAAATGTACCTTTCGGGTTTCGTTTTGAGGTTGCAAAAGTCCGATTGCTTCTCTTTTTGTGACTTTTTAAAAATTCACATTGGAGGACCGGAGGAGAGGCTCTTCCCTTCTTCCGTGCAAGGCGGTGAGAGTTTATGCCGGGAAAACCGTCGGCAAGTTTTTAAAAGGCCGAGCTGCAGGTGGGTGGGGGGTGGCGGGGGCGCGTTTCTTTCGCCGCCTCTTTCCGTCGTCGTTTTGCGTTAAATAAAAAGTTTTTTAGGCGCTGTTGTTGTTTACGGAGGGCGAGTTTTGTGCGCCGGGGGTGGTGGTGGCGGCGGCGGCGGCGGTGGTGTTAACCCTATAGCTTGTCGAGGCTTTTGGGATTGGTGAGGATTTCTCTGGCTAGCCTCCAGGTCTGTTTGGCAGCGCTTTCCAGGGCCGAGTGGGGTTTGCCCTGAAAGAGGTCTAGGTTGGGCAGGAAGTAGTGGGGGCAGCGCCGGCACTGCAGGCAGGAGATGAGCTGCAGGAGGATGCCGTTCAGCCGGTCGCCCAGGCACGCCTCGTCCCAGTCGGTCTCCCGCGGGTGCTTCTCGCACTCGTACAGCAGCAGCGTCTTCATGTGGTAGTTGTTGAGGGGCTGCCCGGGCAGCTCCAGGTGCCGGTCGCGCAGCGTCTTCAGCACCGAGAGGCACTTGTTCCTGCAGCCGCCCATCAGCAGCCGGTTCTCGGCCTCGCCGAACTGCAGCACCCAGGCGTCGCTCTCGGCCGAGCTCTGCTTGCCCGTCAGCGAGTAGCACTCCTTGGAGAGCAGGTTGAAGCCCTCCGCCTTCACCTCCGCCACCCGGTTGGGGCCGGGCCAGGGGATGTGGGGCATGGGCCACTGCGCCGCGCTGCGGGGCCAGATCCCGGTGCACTTGAAGGCGGGCGTGATCTGCACCACGTACCGCTCCCGGATGCGGAGCTTCACCTCGCTGGTGTCCGCGATCATCTTCACCACGTCCCGGTAGCTGCACTTGTCCACGGCCTGGGCCACCAGCGTCTGGAAGCGGGAGCGGATCTTGCGGGCGGACAGGTAGCCCGAGGCGGTGATGAACTCCACCCAGAGGGACATGCTGCGCTTGCGGCCGTCGCTCAGCTTGAGCACGGCGCAGCCCGGCAGGGAGCCGTCGTCCACGAAGTTGAAGACGCCCATCTGGTTGAGGTAGAGCACCACCTCAAACTCGGTGGGCGAGATCACCTCCAGCCCCTCGTAGCGGGCGTCGATCTCGCTCAGGGAGCTGATGAAGCGCGGCTCCTGCACCTCCACCTCCTTCAGCACGTCCGACACGACCTTGCACACCTCCCGGATGGTCTTGGCGATGGCCGCCTTGCGCGCCTGGCAGCGCTCCGTGTAGTATTTGTTGAGCTGGTAGACCAGCTTGGCCTGCGCGGCGATCATGTTGGGGCACAGGTCCGGGCTGTACACCGGGCTCTCGCAGTACGTTGAGGGATCCAATGCTTTAGCGGTGGCTGCAGCTTTGCGGAGGGCACCAGCCAAATCGCAGACCCCCACCCCCTCCGGGAAGAAGGCGGCAGCGGCGCGCCAGGGAGAGCAATTAAAAAAAATCGGGGAGGACGACGAAGCACAAAGGAGCGAAGCCCAGCGCTGCCCCGGCGAGGAGGAGGAGGAGGAGGAAAAGTGCGAGCCGCAGGCGAGC
>VYZM01014607.1:200532-218877 GCA_013398915.1 Dromas ardeola | reverse complement strand
CCGGGGCTGCGGAGCTCTGGGCCCAGCGCGGTGCCGCCGCGGTCCCCGCTGCGCCGGGGGTGGGGGGGGCGGTCGGGACCGTTCACACGCGATGCGGTCCTCCTCGCCGAGCCTCGGTTGAACCGTCTCGCAGCGGTTGGGCTCGGTTTCTTGTTCTTTCCTCCTTTCGTGGCAGCTGGCTGATTTTAATAAAGAAAATCTCGCCGTCTGTTTTCCGTGTGCATTTAAATTAGAAACATGTCTTGTGCCGACCGTACTGCTGCGCGCTGGAAGAAGTAAGTACGGACGTGCCCGGTGCCGGTGGAGCTCCGTTCTCCCCGAGGAGGGGATCGGCTCGTTGTTTACCCCGATGCCGCCGGGGCACTCTGCCTGCGCTCGGCG
The DNA here is from genome assembly GCA_013398915.1 of Dromas ardeola. Taxonomy (NCBI): domain Eukaryota; kingdom Metazoa; phylum Chordata; class Aves; order Charadriiformes; family Dromadidae; genus Dromas; species Dromas ardeola. The sequence continues at coordinate 218,496 of VYZM01014607.1, read as the reverse complement.
GGCCGCGGTGCCCGGTGCTCGGAGGGGGCCCGGGCGGGCGGCGATGTCAGGTGTCCCCGCCGGGCCCGGCCCCGTCAGGAGGGAGAGGAGCCCAGGGAAGGCTCCGAGGAGAGCAACTTCAAAGGGATGGGGGAGAGGGGACAGGCTGCGACGAGAGGAGAGCCGCTGGCTGGCAACGGCTCTAGCGCCGCTGTTCTCACTGTCTCTAGGAGTCCCGGGGATGCGCGGGCTGGAGCGGCGCTCTCCGCCCCGGGGCGCGGGTGAGTGCCTGCGGACCTGTCCCCTCCCTTGGGCCGCGGCCGGCCCCACTCCAGGCGCTCAGGGGCCCCTTCGGGCCGGGCCGGGCGCGGGCGGCAGCACCGGGCGGGCATCGTTGCGCTTCGCCAGCGCGGAGCGTCTCTTCGGGGCAAGATTGGCCGGGCGGAGCCGCGAGGGTCTTGCGCCTCGTCTCCGGACGCCCTCCGGCAAGCGGAAGAGCTAGTCACGGCCGGGGCTCCCTTTCACACGCCCCGCTAAAGTTCCCGGCTCTGGGAGCGGACTCAGCCGGTCTGCCTTCCCGCAGGCGGCCGGCCCTTCTTCCCGGTCCGGCGAGGGGTTCTGCACACCGACCCTCCGAACAGCGGCGGGAAGGGAAGGCTTTGTGGGGTTTCGCTTCCAGCAGAGAGCGGGCAGCCCGGGGATGTCCCGCGTCCGAGGCGCGGAGGAGGTGCCGGAGCCGTCAGGCGGCCCGGGCGGGGGGACGCGCTTTCGTGTTTTCAGGGTAAAAGCAGAAGGAGCGGATGATTCCCCTCCCACCCTCCCCCGCTAAGGTGACTAATGATGAAGCGTACTAGTGTTCAGATTTAAAACAATTCATTACCAATTTTCCTGTCTGAGGTTGAAGCGCTAGTAAATAATAAATCAGCTAAACAAAAGCCGACTTTAATTTATTGCCCCAGCGCTAATTAGAAACATCATTTGAGCAATAAACTTAAACACTTCCAGCAAATAATGCACGTGAAACCCTTCTCTCCTGTGTCTGGGCATTTGTGGCCGCACTGCATTAAGACCAGCTTCATTTGTGGCGGAATTTGCTCTCGCCGGGATGAATAATTGAAGGGGCAACAGGATCCGAGGAGGCTGTAATTGAAGAGCCCTTGTCACCTCTGCTTTTATGTATGTTAGTGTAGAAGTCCATCAGCAGCTCCTTGATGGTGTATAAAACGAAGTGGCAGCCCCTCCAGCAGCAGGAGATACTGTATTCCATTAAAAAGACCGTGTGCGTGTGTGTGCCGCAGAGAGGGAAACTCTCAGGGCTAAAAGCCACTTGAAGTCTTCAGACCGATTGATCTGTATTCTCTCGTTATAATCCGTCTCATCATACTTGAGTTAATGAGGCAGGGGCGGGGGTGATCTGATGGTCCTTGACAAATTCATTAGGGAGGCTGCGGGACATTTTATTTGACTGTTAAACATCGTGTTTGTTTGGTTTAAGCAGTGCCAACATCAGCATGCCGCTGCCTGGAGCAATAGCGTTTTGTTAGCAAGGGCTTCTGTAAAAAGATCCTGGAAAGGGGACTGGGTGTGCGGAGGGTTTGCTCCTGCCTTGGCTCCTCCTGCCCCCTCCCTCCCGCTGCCAGCACCGGTATTTTCTTCACGCTGAGGATGGCAAAGTAGCAGCGAAGGGTTGCTATTAAATGTGCAAAGACTATTTTTTTTTAAGAGAATGCTATGCATTTGTATTAACCTTAAAAAACAACAGCAGAAGGAAACTGGAAAACAACTTAGTGTTTTAGCAAGACTCACGCGAGTTTCTTATTGTGTTGTGATGTAGCATACTTGCGTTTGCTTGCCTAACCAGCTTAACAAAGTGGTACATGTTATGTATTACAGAGCTTTTTTTATTCTGAACGGTGTATTTTAAAGTTTCTCTAACATGCTATTGATACAAGGTGCAATTTTTAAGGCAAATCAAAGTTTAATCAAATTGACTTGAGGCTATTAAAGGGTTTCTGCCAAATCTGCCCTTTTTCTCTCCCTCTCCCCCGGCTGAGAGGGAAAAGTGAATGCAGGAACAGGTGCTCCCAAAAGGGATAAGAAGTATTTTTATGAATAGTGTATGAAATATGTATGTGTATGTACATGCTTTGTTCATAGCAGCTTTGTAGATGAGACCCAGCTAATGTTCCTTTATTTTCTGGTAGTTGGTTCCTCTCTGTCCTTTCATTTAAGGGAAACAGTTTTGTGGAAAACAGAATAATTAATCTGCTTGTGGAACCTAACATTGTAATATTTTTTTCCTGGAGATCAGTCTTCGAACATTCTTAGCTTTAAGTGCCTTGTAGGACTCTGCTTCCATTTATAGAAGAACAGTATGGGAAAACAACTAGTGCCCTTTGCCTGTCATTTTCATACATTCCTGCACTACTGATGGAGCTTGAACTGCTGCAGGGAATGTATGGATTTGAAAAGAAATTATTCAGTAATGTATGTTGCATTTCTCCACAGCAAAACTGGGTTAATAGTTGCAGTAAATGCTGCTGTGGGTTTGACATAAAATTCTGTTTACTTTTAGTAGTATGCAGTGTGTGCCTTTTCTTGAAAGTCATGGCTCGGCTTTGCTATCTGCTGATCTGTTCTAAGGACTGTGTTTATGAAGTAAGTTGATGGTAAACACTGGGGGAGAAAAGGTGGTTTCATTTCTACATGTCATTAATGCATCTCACCAGTTAAGAGTGTTGCATAAATCTTTTTTTCCCATGAAGATTGAATGGTATGGTAATTAAATAATTTATACGTGTTTCTAAGTCTCCCCTAGCTTACGTTTCTAGAGCAGGAAAGGGAAAGTACCTCATTTTTATTTCCCTACTCAGTCTTAAAATGTGAATGTTTTCATATTCTGGTGTTTAACCATGAGCAACCTGCAGCTGAAGGCTCTCTCTAATACTTTGAATCTTGTATTAAAGGTAGCTGCTTCTCTTTTCTCATGATGACTAATGGTGACTTCTTTTAGCTGTAAGATGCTTTGGGTACTAAATACTGTGCAGTAAGTTTGCCTTCAGTAAGCTGGCAATTAGAACTAGAAAAGAACATTTCTAGTGCTTTTGTAGCATTTTTTTCTTGTTAAAACTTCTTGTGGGCTTTTTGTTTTGTTTGGATGCAGTTGGGCTGGGTGCATGCTATTTTATCCAGTAGAAATACCAAATTCATGTGTGTTGGCTGGCCTTTATTTACAAAAATTGATTAATTACATAAATAACATCCATTTTTTAAAGTATTAAAGCATGTAACATGCCAGGATTTTGTCGACTTGACCTCCAATTGAATGCAATAACGCTTATTTGCTTGAGAAAAAGGTGAGGTGGGCTACAGAGATAATCTCTTGTCTGGTTCTTAAAAATGCTTTGAGGCTAAATCAGCACTTCTTTTAAAAATATGAAAATTATGAGGATATTCTAAGCAAAGTCAAAGTCCTAGAAATCAAAAAAAATTTTAATTTGCAGGCGTTTGGCCATAACTTTTCTTTTTAGCATTAGGTGTCAAAGATGTTCACATATCTATGCGTATGCGTAAATAATCATGTCAACAAACAATAGCCTGTGTGGTTTTATTGGTTAGACGATTATTTTAAAGATCAAAAACTTCATGCAGCTAGCCGAGATGAAGCATATTTATAAGCTAACTTAGAATTCTCTAAAGTATACCCTTTAAAAATGTCAATTTCTAACTCTAGAGGTGAAAGTTTCTCATTTATATACTTCCATTTTAAAAAGTACTTTCTCAAACACCACATATAGCAATACAAAATCCTCTGCTTCTCACCGGCCACTGTACAGATTACAACCTTTCAGTGAGTTTCCATGAGTGAGATTTATAAAGGGAAAGGGTATTGTGGGAGGAGGGGACAGAGAGGGCTCAGCTTTCTCAATAGCACTGGTGACCAGCGTGGAATATATCGAGTTGCTTGCTCTCTCTCTCCTCCCCATGTTTTAAGTTGATTTTGTTTTGACTTTGGATTCAGTAGAAAAGGCTTACAATTTTTATTTAATTTAAAAAAAAAAGTTTCCTGTTTGAACAGCCTTCTGATTGTTCCCTTATTCAAATATAACACAGTTTAAATGTAGAGCCACATAGTTAGAGCCCTCTACTTTTCTGTGTACTGTACTTCATAGTATTAAATTTTTATCCTTTGTTGATGTAAAAGTAGCATACTACTAGTTATAAAATCATTGCAGGGATTTTGTTGCTACTTCTAATGAGAGAATCAAATCATAGCTATTCTTATTTTACATCTTGCTCTGCATATCTTACTTCAAAATAACTTCTTCACGGTAATATGCTGCTCTCTTTTTAGTTTTCATATGAGTTAGGTAAAACCTGTGTGCAAAATAGTTCAAGGTACCTTCTCCCATAGCTGGGAAGGGGAGACTCTATTGGCTCAAATAATGTATAGAAGCCATCTGCATAGTTTAATTGAAATAATATTTGGTGATCTAAGGGATGGAAATTGTTCCTTTTCTTTAACCGTCTGAAATAAAACTAGGATGTAAAACAGCTGTCTTGGCCTATGGAAATCAAGGTTCTGCCAGTCTGTTTCTTTTCTTCATTTTCTACTTCTATCTTCCTTTATTATCTTTGGATCCCAAGGAGTCTTTCTTATTTTCTAACTGGTTTTGTCTGCAACAAGGGGCTGGGTTGGTGGGTTTAAATAGACTTTGGATAGAGTGAAAAATCTTTGATCTATGGCTATGACTGCTTCCAAATGATTTGCTTGCTGGGACTGGACACTGTCCATGCCCTTTCACTTCACTATCAGATAGGCACACAAAAAGGACTTGACATGCTACCAGATGCATAGTTAATCATTGCATTAGGTCTGTAAAGGGGTCCATCCAGACTCAATTAGGTCTACCATTTTTAACTAGTGTTTGCTCTGTAGTTTGTTTGGAGCGCAATATTAATTCTAACCGCTGTTCTGTTTATTTAAAAGTGCTTTAATGCAGTTCTATGTTTTTATTTTCAAGGGGTCTTCTCTGCATTTGTTCTGTTCTACATTAATTTCGAACAACTGAGTGTTACGATATAACAATTATTATTGCAGTACGACATACTGTCTGAAGCTTTAATAAAAAAAGTTTTTGTCTTTTCGTAATTCAGCTGTTTTCCTTTCTCAGTACCCATTTCTGAAAGTGCATTTGAAATCAGCTAAATGCTGATGGGCATGTATTGAGGCAGTGTTGAGGAAAAAAAGCTTACAAGAGTATCTAGAGGTTTGGAACAGAATCTTAAACTTTGAAAACCGAACAGCAGCAGTTTTCCTATCATTTATTTACATAAGAGCTCATTCTCATATCTGGCACTGTGTGCTTTTGTGTGGGAAGGGTATTAAGGGTGCAGGAGTTAGAAAGATTCAGCTGTGGGGTAAAAAGCATCAGGTAAAATTATTGCTCTGAATTTTGCCTGGGATTTCCAGGAGCAGTTTGTATATTTACATTAAAAGTTGTTAACCACAAGCACTGAATACAGTGCATTGAAAATTCCTAGCATTCTCAGAGTTTCAAAATAATAATGATGATGATAATAATAATAATAATTATTATTATTATTATTATAGTAGTAGTTTGTAGAGATAGCTAGTGCTTTCATGGTATGAAGAAGCTCGAGTGTTCAAATTGTATAAATTGTTTTGATCACACATGCTGTCTGTATTTTCCAGTAATGCTTATAATTAAGGATGGCAGGCCTATGGAAGCAGCAGCATAAGAGGACATAAAACCATTGTTGCTGGAAAATTCATATACAACAAAGGAGCACTAATCAGAGTATTTTAAAATATTTTCATTTTGTTTTAATCTTTTTTTTTTTAATTTATTTTGGAGGAAAGGAGGAGCAAAGCATTCGGCTATTAAGTTTTTTTAAAAAAATCTATATATAGTTACTGAAGCTATTGTATTCAACTTCAGGATATAGTTCAGCCTTCACTTTAGATCTGAGATTTCTTGCTCTGGTTCTCTGCTTCATGGTCGTCAGTATTCTTTGAAGGAGGGTAGATGCATTAAAATGTAACATTTATCATTTGATGGTAGTCACGGGGATATTCAGATGTTGCTAATGGACGTCCAAGACACAGGATGTATGAGTGACTACTACACAGAAGTGCCAGTTAGGGCTCTCTGGGGATTTTTAAATTATTTATGCCTACCTACTGCTCTGAAGTACAGGTGTGTGCATGTGTGTAATCCATTAATGATTAGTATTCATGGATGTAAATATGCAATGGAGAATAAGCCTAATACAAGAGTCCTTAAGAAGCATAGGCAGGTAGCTTTTCCCCGTTCATCATCTGTCTCGGAAGCTCATTCTAAGTGGCATCTGAATGCCAGCGCGCCTATGAAGGGGAATTGTTTATATGTACTTTGTGGTGGGTTTCCAGAGTGCGAAGTTGAAAGAAAGTGGGACTTGAAATGCACGGTCATTTGTGAATTTATGTTTTATCTCCCTTCACTTGAAAATTTATGAGGAGAGTGACTTAGGGTGCTTGCGTTGTGTGTTCCAGGGCTTGCCCCCACTGATAACACCCTTGTTGGCGTGAAAGTGCAATGCAAATTATGACAGTTACAACCTTCTGTTTTGTTTAACCTGTCAGTGGATTTCCTGGCTCAGTGCTGAGGGCAATGGCGTGTTCAGCTAGTTCCATATTCACCTAAACTTAAAAGGTCAGGTTTCTACAGGCAAGCCTAGTCAAAGCCTAATTGATGAGGAGGGCAGGGGGACAGAATTTACTGTTCTGTTGGCTAGTTTCATATCGTTAGGTTGTCCTGAAAGCATCAGGCAGTCACAGCCCCTTTCATGTAAGTGCTGACCCTAGACAGGAGCTGACAATCAAAGGAGGCAGCCACAGGAACCAGTGCAAGTAGGCTATTGATTTTTCAGTTAGGTCTAAGTAGTTTGTAGTATGGGTAATGGGTGACAGAGGCAGGTATGTCATTATCAATGAGCTCCAGAACAGTAGCGACAGCCCCCTCTCATATTTCCTTCAGCACTGACAGTATGCATCCAGCAGTGGTCAATAAATCGCCCAACCTTTTACTGACAAGTGACTTGGAGGTGGGGGAGGGGGGGGGAGTCAAAGAGCTAAACTTCCGTACTTGAACTTGGTGTGGATGTGGAGCAAGGATCTCAACATCTGCGTTCCTGGCTTGTCAGGAAAAAGAGCAGAGGAGAACGCAGAGAACAAAACAATGGTAGATGTGCAGCTGGGGAAGCTTAACTTTATTTTGTGCCCTCTAGAAAGTCAAAGTTTTTCTCGAGATCAAGTAGAGTAGCTTAAAACGCCAGCCTTCTGTATAAACATGGTCTGGTTCAGTAGTTAATTTAGGTTACCATGGTAAGGTTTTGTTTTTACTTTAGTATTGCTCTGCATTTAATCAAGGTTATACTGCCATAGCGGTACAACAATCACAGTCTGCCATTCAAAATCCACTTTTAATTCCTAGTTTCCTCTTCTTAAATTTCATATATGGAGACTATTTAAAGATATTGAAGCTTTCTTATAAATCCAAAGTGCTAGCAATACAGTTTCTGTTCCGACTACCCGTACTGGTTTGGGTCAGTAGTAGGGTACCAATACTTTAGGAAGCTGAATAAAGTTTTTATTACTTGGTTTTTACTAGCTGTGGTTTCTGAATTTAATAGAGGTAGATCCAAATTCTAGCTTTACACTTAATTAAATTCTGAAAGATATTGAGAGAATGTAAAAACTGTAATAAGGGGCGAGTTTTTTTTTTTTTAAATACACTTGTATGGAAAATCAGTTAAATGAACTGAAGTATCTTAATCAGAATCTCCTGAAGTTTTCTAATGTTGTTACTTTATTTGAGGGTTGTAAGTTATCTGCATTTTTTCAGAAGTTGGAATTCAGTCAGGTTTTATGCTGCGCACAGATGTTAACAAAATAGCGTATGCTTATAATTAAAAAAATCTTTAGACAAATTGAAATAAAGCAGAAGAGTAAATGTTTTGAAAAACTTCCTTAAAATAACTCATTGCTATGGTGTCTTGTTTAACAATGTAATGTTACACAGAACAGGAATCTGAGACTCTGTATGTTGAATAGCTGCAAAGTATCATACGTGACTGAAACTTTTTCATCTGCCTGCAGCGGCTAAAGCCGTTTTCTTCGTGTCTGGCTTTTTAACTGCAAGAGCAATGTTGACACAGACTCAAGAAGTGAGATTGAAATTTATCACTGGATTATGAAATCCTTTAATAAATATTTGTATAAGCTAAAAACCTGAGTAGCTATATATTTGAAGCAGTTATAAAATTAATCGGTTATAAAAATCTGTTTAGATATCGTTACGTTGCCTATTGGGCAACGCTTTGGAAGAGGGGCTGGCTAGCTGTCTTCCAGAGGAAAAAAAATCCAATTGGTTGGATTGAAGGTGTGCTGGGTTGTTTGAGGCCTTTGGTATTTAATGGGAGTTTTTTCTCTGTCAGTAGCAACTCATTTACTATGTCTTGCAGGGCTTGTCTTTTTTTTTTTCTTCTGTTAAACTAGGTAAAAAGTACAGCCATGCAGTCCGAATCTTATCTTCTCTTATAAACAGGTACAGCATCTTTTACTCATTTTTAGTGTTGCTGGCCTGTTGTGTTATTGCAGAAATGTAAAAAGGAGCTGCAGAAAGGAGACAAATTAAATTTTCATGAAAGAAAACCCTAATCAGCAGTGACAGGGTAAGAGAAAGATGATTGCCACTTGGTCATTGTGGAGAGGCACTTAGACTTGGTGTCAGTGCTTCTGTTAATGATGACTAATGTCTTTCTCGGAGAAAACGCATGCTCAAACATAATGCTACAGTCCAGAGAAAGAACGGAGAGATAGGCACTGTTACGGAAAAAGGCTGCGAATCCTAAAACAAAAGCTCAGGTCTTCAGATGAAAAGGCTACAGTGTTCTTGCAATGCCAGAAAGCACAGGTGTAAAATTGTTTTTGTTTCACTCTTTAAGCAAAATAATAAGAATAAAAATATATATATACAGATATACACGTGTGTATTGTGTGTTACCTAGTCTCTGCTGCTTTAATTAAAAAAGACGATAGAGATGGCACTGACGTGTAAGCACACTAGTCAGAAGTAAACAGTCACATTTTATTCCTCTTCTGTTAATGAAGCTTGCTTTTTTAAAAAGAACAAAGATGCTGTGATATATTCTTTCCTAAGCACAGTGCTATGTTCTGAATAAACCTTTCATAGTCAAATGTAAAATGACTCAAAAGACCTTTTCAAATCTCGAAGCTTTTGCTGTTAGGTATATTGGCAAAAAAGAGGTGGCATGTGTCATTTCTTCGGCTTTTCCCAAAGTGAGACCTTTCAGAAGGGCATTTGCAATGCTTGTCATATTTTTTCATATACATCTTATTGGCCTGACAAGTCTAGAGGACCATGAGAAAACAGATGTCATTGCATTCAGACAACACTAATTACTCTGGGATTTTTGCAGCCTCAGTGCTTGCATGTAACTGTCGATTATGACTGTTTATGTGGCCTATCATGGGTACACGTTGCACATTCAGATGGTACCACTAGTCTTTGTGTTTCCTATTATCACACAATAAGATGTAAAAATCAGCAACAAGGACCACAACAAGGAATGCCTTAATGTGTGACTTTTATACGTTTGAAATGCATTTTGTTAAAGACGGCGTTCACATTCGATATTAGATTTAAGTGTTTTAGCATTTGTTTACCAACTGTAGCGTAGTGCTTTAGCTGTCAGTTTCCACCATGGTTCTTTTTGTTGCAGGCTTTACTTTTCTGCAATTGCATAAACACTATATGAAAAATGCTGATTGACCCAGCAGTTGTCAGAAATTTCCCATGTCTGACCGTCATGACGAACTGATAGATTTTTTTAATGTGTCACAGTTTGTGTTAGAGACCAACAGTCCTATTCTCTTACAAACTGCATTGTTGATATTTTCTTTGTTAAATTTTCTTAGTGGCTCTGTCATTTCAGAATCTATTCTTCCCATTTAGCAATAACCGCTGTATGATTTTTAACACAAAGTTCAAACGGTGGTCATGGCGTGGCCTTACTTAGTATGTTATCTTGAATTTTGGTACATGTTTCCTAAGCAGAACAACCAATGTTAATCACAGATTGGAAAATAAAAGCTCCAATAATGTAACTTCACATGCTGATGAAGCAGAAATAGAAGCAGCTTTATCAAAGATGTATGATGAGATAAAACTGCAGTCTCTGCTGTACAGTTATAGTAATTATGACTAATGAACCGTCCAGTCTGGATGAAATGGCATGCCCACAGGGACTGTGGCCAATCAGTTGTGACTTATGCAAGCTGAACAAAACATTGATGGTGTTCCAGGTTCCGTATGAGAGCAGGAAGTGTGGTCTTTGTTTGGAACGTCAGCTTTGTTAAGTTATTTTCAAGCAGTTTTAGAAATAAACGGCATAAGTAAATAAAGTCCTAAGAGCTAAGGTTTGTTGAGGTTTTAAACGGGCATAATTAACGTTTCCCATGATCAAATACACCTGAATAATAAAAACCCCTGCGTGAATGGCACATTCCTGGTGCAATATACTTCAGAGTTGTTCTGATCATCTTGCTAACCTAAGTCATTGAAAGCACATGTTATATTTTAATATGCTGAATACAATGAAAGCGAAAGATCCAAAACCTGTGGATATAAGCATATATCTATTTAGGCTTACTGTGGTAATTTATTTTTTAACAAATGTAAGACCTGATGCTTCCGTTTTAGTTTTGAAGCACTCTGCATTTTAAACCAGTCTATAATTTGTAAGTAAAAGAAGTCAGGTACTTCATAGTGTTAGTACCTGAAAGACAATTTCTTATAGTAAGGAGGTTAATTCATGCAGGCAACGTAAAATGTAACTCCAGTATGTTTTGACAATATATAGACTAGCAGAGTAATAATTTTTAACCAGCTTCTTTTTATGAAGACAACGTGTGTAGCTGTAAAAAAGAAAAAAATATCGAAATTCTGAATGCTAAAATGTAGATTATATGGGTACTTCTGAAGTCAATTGTAGGATAATTGCACAGCACAAAAAATACTTTTCTAAATATAAGTTTGTGCCAAGTTGTTCAGGCCCAGTCTGGAAGCAGTTGTGGATCAGCCAGTTTACGTATGTGCAAATGTTTGAAGGATTTGGGAGTAAAATGATCAACACGTTACAGATGTTAGCAATACTTTGCAATCGGTTTAGCATTTTGCCTGAACCCTTCCAGAAGGCTACAAAGAAAAATTATTTCAAAAATTAATTGCAAACAAACTATGGGGAAAGTAAAAAAAAACCACACCAAACAACCTTAAAACATTTAGAACAAAGTTAAAGCATCATTTGACAAAAAAACGTTTTAGACTGTTGTGCTGTTTAAAAATGGTGTATGTTAGTCAGGGATATTCAAGATACATTGATTCGTAAAGCACATCTGAAATTAATATGTTGGTGTCAAAGAAATTGGCAAGTAAAGACTGGCTTACCTGAAATCTGAAGTTATTACTGGTCTTTTGTATTGCTTAATAGAAAGGCGGTTAGTGATTTGACATGTCTGCAATTTTTCTGAAACATTTTTTTGAGTAATACATTGTCGTCGTCTTTTTTTTTTTCCATACCATATTGAAACTTAAAAGCTGTCCCTTTATTCACTATGTTTAAGTTTGTTATGTTTTCCTGAAATGGAGGAAATCACAAGCATATCTCCAGTATTTGTCATCTTTTATTCTGAGCAAACCTCAGAGTGCTGCTAGATGTGGATTCAAGTAGATTTTCAGGTAAAGAATTTCTATTAATCCAGAGTCTTCAGACATGTGACATATTAGACATATTTAACCAAGTCTATTTGAAAAAAGCACACCACCACAACCAACCAAACACAAAAAAACCCCAAACCCCCAAAACAAACTAGCCCATCCACACTAGAAATCTAAATTAGCTTACCACTTCTGTTATTTCTGTTTTAGAAGTGTCCAGAGATACTGCAAGGGGCCTACTTAGAATCAGGATCCTTTCTTTTGTCTCTTGCAACAAAGCATATTGTATTAAATATTGCAAATGTGAAAATATTGTATACAATTCAGATTATAATGTTAAGATAAAGAATGTTGGTAAGTAAACTCTGAAAATTGACTACCTTTTGGCTATGCTAAATAATTAAGGGCAAGATCTTTTGGAGACTGTAGCACTCTTTAGTCTGGGTCGCTTACACAATGTCATTTCAGAATCAATAGGAGGCAATGTATTATGTACATTATCTAATTTTACTGCACGGAAGGTTGCATTATGATCATTTTTATTTAATGATTGTATCAGGATTGTGCCAGTGAAGTCAGGACTGAATTTGCTAGATGATGTGCAAATGTAGAAAACTCACTTTTGTTCTTCCAGAGAGTTATTTTTTAAAAGTAATGGATTGAAATCTACATAGAGATTATATATATGTAAAAGTTTAGAGATTATATATATATAAGTTATATGTTACAAGAATTTTTTGAAGTAGTTATCTGTATTAAGATGAAGCAATAGCTTTTAGGTTGTGTTTTTTAGGAGGCCTTAGTGTATAATTCTACCGTTTTGTTATTAAATCATTGGTAAAATTCCTATAAATTTATGCCCGCGTGTAAAAGCTTTGAGCTTTTTTGGGACATCCATTGTTTTCACGTCGTTACCCTCTACACATTATTGCTGTTCAAGAAGTTGTGCTTCTAAGTAAAGTACCACATGGAGTTGTAGATATTCAGTGTATGTATACATTATGTAAATGAAAATTGAGGAGCATTGGATCTCAACGATTTAATTTTGTCTTCATGTTGCTGGGTGTATTTGTGTAAATACTAAGATACCTTGTACATTGTTAGTTATATTTGGCAGCCGTCTTTTTATGCGAGAGTGGCTTAATCTACTTTTGTTCCTGCGTGCAACTTCCGAAGTCTTTGGAAAGATAAGGATTTCTTAGGCAAGGTAATCTCTGTTTAGTATGTGATATTGGAGAGCTGGTGATCTGTTCTAACTGTGAAATTTGCATCAGAGACCAGAAAAATTCAAAGATGGCTTTATTGAGGACTGCTTCTCTTATATGAATTCAGAATTGTGTAGATTGCCTACATCTTGAAACTTGTTAGCCTTTTTTTGATGTCTTCTTGCCTACCACAGATTATACTGATGATATGTGACGATTTGAGGACTGATTATAAAATCTAGTTCTGTGCTGCTTTAAATAGAGTTATCTGCTTAGTGGCCCCCCCTTCCCACATCTGCTACATAGCGAGCAGAATGGAAACCGTCAGTTTCCCCTGTTGTGCTAGGATTGGGTTCTGTTACATGTGAGCTTGCTCTGCTCTCCCATATTGGAATGTAAACGTGAAATGTGATTTCTTTGAGCTGCTGGGAATGTTCTCTGCCTCAGTCTCTTGGTGGATAAAAAATGTCTGTCGGCTTTTGACTTAAGATACCTTTTGGTTAATGATTTCAGATGTTTTCTGTATGTTAGGGTTTCTAGATGTTGCTGATTTTCCCATAGGCTTTCATGTTAGAGTATGCATGTTGACTGGTGCTGATGGCTGTAAGAATAAATTGATCTTCTAATTTGGGAGACAAATTGAAATAGAAGATTACTCTTCAGTGCAGGAAACTTACTTCAGTGCAAGTGAGAGCAACTGTGTGGCTGCTTTAACTTTTTCTGGTTTGTAATGACTATTACAAAACAGAGTTGGTCAGATCAGAGGGTGCTGGCTTACCGTATTCATCCCCAATATATCCCTAATTAGTCTGATGCTTGAGGCAGGTGTAGGAAAAGCTGGTGAAAGTGGGATTGTGTTGGCTTTGTCTAAGATTTTCCTTGTAACAAGGTATCTTCAGTTGCCCATTTAGGGAAGACTTATCTTACTTGCAGAGTTCTGGCAATGCAGGGGGAAACTTTAAAGGATTAAAGATTTGCCTCTCGTTACCCTTGGTCTGGATTCTAGCCTTACCTGTGCTGATCTAAATCCACAACTCATTTAACTGAATTATATTACATTCCTATAAAGCAAAGAAGAGCCTAATAGAGTCAGAAAGAAACCATTTTCGTATTATGTCAGTGTTGAGATTTTGTTTTCTGCTACCCCTGGAATAAGGTGGCAAGTCAAAACTTCAAAAAATGTAGGCAAACTAATGGCATTAAAAAACAAATGAGAATAAATTTAAATATTCTGTTTTATTTTGACCTCTTGGCATTAAGTGTCAATCACCTAGCACTTTTGAGGGGGTGACAATAATAGAAAGCAATGATCAACAACCTCCAAAATTTAACTAAGCAGTCAAAACTAAGGCATTTTTTGAATCAAAATGCTTGTTGTGTTTGAGAACGTAAACATTTCATTCTTTTTAAAAATGACTTTGAAACTTTTCCTCCACACACTGTTGTACTTGACTAATAAAAAGTAACATTTCTCATGAGCAATTTCTGCTTGAATTGATATACATTTTGATTGATACACAATTCCATCAGTGAATTGATATATATATGTATCAATGAAAATTGTATTTCAGAAATTTTTTACTATCTCTACACTTTAGCACTTGTGTGTTGTGTCATAGGTATTTGTTTTTCAAGGGTATACGGCCAAGATATTCGCAGATAGTGTTCTGTTGGTTGTTGGATTCTAGATATTTTTGTTGTCCTGCCTCCTACCTCTCTTTCACTGTTTTTAGGTATTATATTTAACCTTAAATGTTTTTTATTTCTCTTTGATGCGAAAGAAATCTTAAGATCCTATGCTTTCTTGTTGCTTGTAGGTAAGGGTTGCTTTGCTTTTTTCCCTAACCCTAAACTAATGAAGTAAATATCACTCCCAATGTATAATATTAATCTTTCAGAAGTTTGTCCTGTATTGGGGAAAATAAATAATTAGAGATAAGTAAGAGGTGAATGAGGTGTAGGTATAAATACTCTGTAGATTTAAACATGCTACACGGCAACTCTAGGTCTCTTTTGAAGTAGTCATGAAAACTTAAATTGTGTGCCTCATATATTTAAGGCCAGTGAGCCTATATGATTTTATTAACATGCTATAAATCTTATATTCACGAGCAGTGTTTACTACTGTGCAGTATATTTAAAAGAAAATTTATGCCTCACTGCAGAAGGAAGGTAGACTAGAGAAAAAATACAAGGGTGGATCTCAAACATTTATCCAAATCTGACAAGTATTTGCAAAGAATTTACTCCTGTAAATTTCTGCTGAGAGCAAATGATGCGTATTCTAGCCTCAATTTTAATAAAATCCGTAAATATTTATTTATGCATACACAGGTAGAACAAGGGCATGTCTTTTTTCATTGTCTATACACAAGAACCTTGTATGTATTCATATATGACATACTCTGGACCACGGGATGAGCTTTTAATTCTGTTTTGAAGTGGATCATTCTTCATTTTAGAGTAGTACCTAGAAGACCTTACTGGAGACCCTGGCCGCTTTTCTGAAGGAACAGTGATTTTCTTGGTGAGGCACATCTTGGCAGTCTTTGTCCACATGCATCTTTCCCTGCATATCCCCTTTCTCCTGGACCCAACAGTATTCCCTAAGCAAAATGGATGGGTTGTTACACTAACTCAATGTGTAAGTTAAGATGAGTCACAGAAACTCAAGACGGGTCATTTCCCATGTAGAAGTCTATTTTGATCTTTTGGTAAACGACTTGTGTTTTCCTCCTTTATAGCACCTAGGAAAACTATTTCTATGGTGTCTAGGGAATTGGCAGGAAGTTACTGCAGCTGTGATTCACACCAGTAGTGAAGCTGCCTGCTTGGAAGTTCCTTGCCTAATGCTGTTGAAAGGGCAGTGGTTATTTAACCAAGGAAACATTTTTTATTTCTATGGGTGCATTGTAGATTGCACAGAAAAATACAGTTAATGTGCCATGCGTAACCTTCCATGCCCCTTAAACTTGCACTTCCACCTTGTGGTGGTTAAAATATTAGTCAGCAATACAAAGCAGATATGCCGGATGCCTTAAGAGCTGTTAAAAGTTTTGTTATGCTCTTTATACTCTTATACTCTTTATAATTAAATACCAGGTTCTCATGCCATCTAAAATGAAGTCATATGTACTTTGCTATGCAGTTTTCAATTCCATAGATAGCAACAAAAGCATTCCTCATGATGGAGAGGGACACAGAACAATTTAAAAAACGATTGTGGAATGTGAAAATTCTACACACTGTCATACTTATCACTGGGCTTACTCTTGTAGATACATGATTACGTAGTTTCTTAATGTGTAGTGTTAGAGATTATCTCTCTATTTAAATATTCACAATAATAATTAATCTCAATAGTCTCAGTAACGGGAGATCTTTTATAACTTTTTTTTTTTTAATTGGTGTCCTGTAGCATATTTTTTCTGTCCTTCCTGCAGTCTTCAGAAACTTCTTAATGAAAAAGTATTTATTTTGCCCTGTCCTGTCAGTGTGGAATGTTGCTATAACTGGTGAGAAAGAAAAAAATGGGACACTATTCAGTATCAAGCTGTCTGGGGTCCCCTGTTTTGTTTGTGTGATATTGTGTGTGCGTGTAGTAAAATTCAGCTTACAACTACATACTCCCTCGGGTAACTTAGAGCAAATTTGGTCTGAGCTGCTGTGGTCCTGCTCGTCTTGCTCTGACTCTGCCATTGCACCAGCTCTGCAGCACGTGTGCTGGGCCAGTTCAGCAGGCTGATCCATTTAAAAAAGAATATTCCCCCTAACAGAGCCATTTTTTCAGCTGGCTGAGCTCCCTGAAATGATTTTCTGGATGTCGTTACCTGGTATTGGTGCTAGTGCAAGAAATGTTTGGTATAGGAGATGTTTGAACAGGGAGTGTGGTACTGCAGCAACCTGGATTTATGTTTCCTTAAATAGCTGTGGAAATGATGCTCTCAGTCTGCTTTTCACAAAGGTCGCTCTTTTGTGCATCCTCTGGATTGTAGGAAGAGGTACAGGTTTTTCACTGGAAAGATAATGACTTTTTACCCCCCAGGCATTTTGCAGACATGAGGGTTTGGATAGCAAAAATATTTTTTTTGTATTGGCTTGTGTTACAAATGACAATGAGGATCTTTCGTGTTTGGATATACACTCTTCCGTTTTGCTGCATTCCTGTTAGCTCTTCTGAGTAGCCCTAGTTATTAAAAGATTACTCTTCTTCTGACCTCTATGACACAAGCTTTCAACCCCTGCAGCTTTTTGGACACATGTTCTGTCACCCTTTGGATACTCTGGAGAACATGGAGGGGAACTGAGGCATGCACTAATGTGCCCTAGTACCCTAGTTTACAGATTTATTATGCTCCTGGGAGAGCAATGCCTTGATGTATCCCATTATCTTGAAATCATCCTTAACTCAATCCAGGCTGGGATAAAATAGAAATAAAAGCATTTTTTTTGCAACATTCAGAATGCAACGTTCAAAATACATGCAACGTACGTGTATAAAAAATAGAGGTGAAGAAATAAAATAGAAGGTCCCACTTGCACAGAGATTAAATCTGAAAGATTCTCTCTCATGGATGCAGTCTCTTGATCGACTGTGATTTAAGGCATAGGGCATGCAAAAAGGGAGAATCATTACTATGTGTACGTATGTTACAAAATCATCTCTAGCAAGTCAGATGGATCCATAGAAGGAAACCTTCAGATTGAAGAAACGCCTTCCAGTGACCTGGCGTAACCAAGAGGAATCTTTGGCATGCAGTAAAGTGGTGGGAAGCACATTTGGACCCCCAGGATTCTTGAATAAGTTTCATAGCTGGATTCAGTGGACACCAGCATGAATTCTTTCAAGCTGGATTGCTAGTGTAGTATGCATATGTACACAACAGAGACCGAGTTAATATTTTCTGTGAACATCTGTGTTATGAAAGTATGACTAAAGAGCATGTGATCTACTAAACTAACAGTTTGGTTTACTT
>VYZM01014607.1:147029-177719 GCA_013398915.1 Dromas ardeola | reverse complement strand
GGCTGCCCTTGGTAGTCTCGGTAATAAATCATGTCTAATTCTAAGTTTGTAGCATTTTGCATCTCAAGAATTGATAATTATAATTTGCATGCATGTTTATTGGAAACACACCGAGACTATCAATTTGTTTCACACATGTCAATGAACAACTCGTTGATCACTGTCTAGCTAGCCTGTTCTTGAGTTAGTGATAGAACCTGCGGATGGACACAGAAGCTGAAATAACCACTGCTTCAGAAGGCGCGAGCTGAATCATTTGTAAATTGTTGCAGTTCCTGGTGGCACACTGTCTCAGGTGATGTAAACAGCTGGATGAGCCTTTTGTGTCTACCTCTTGATTAGCTGATCCTACTAACTCTTAAATCAGAACATAACAGGCTCACTAAATCAAGCCATCAGTCAACTCCTACGTGAGTCTGTGAATTCTTGCAATTCTGGCTCCTTTTTACCACAAATAAGCCTGCTCTCCTATGTTCCAAAGAGAGGCATAACTTTTCGTCCTTAGCCTTGCAGGGCTTGGACAGCCACCCAAACCTATATTCATTTTCTTCTTTTTGAAATTCCCCTTTCTAGGCTGCATAGTTTAACTCGCATACCTATCTTTAGCAGTCAGATCTTCTCCTTCTTTGGGTTGATTAAGTGTTGTCTGCCAGTGGTAATGAACTCCTGCTCTCTAAAAGTCAGCAGGGTTAATCAAAAGGGGAAAAAATTATTTGTGGAATACTGGATGCAGTAGAAAAGAGTAAGGTAGTTGGTACCAATTTTGCTAACATTGTTCGCAGGTTTATTAATCCATGTGAGGTGTTTAGAACCTCACAGCCAAATCAGAGAGTCCTGAATACAGATTCCCCTGATAAATTTTTTCCAAGTTAGATCTTGATAATCGGGGAGAAGGTTATGTGTAGTTAGTAGAAGACCACTTTCAGAAAATCTGCGTTGTATGCTTTTTTCGCTTTGAAATATAGCTTTCGTGTCAGGATGAAGAGAGAAAATATAGTTGTGCGTTCCTCTTTTAATATCTGGGGAGTATTTTTCATGTCGTCACATGTGAACTGATCTGTGGTCTGTGACAGTTAGATTTTATTAATTTCCAAACAAATGTTGTTTTTATTTGTATATCACATACATAGAAATTATTTCAAAAGTGAATAGATCTAGAAACAAAACTAAGTCCTAAATAAAGATTAAACTATTTACAGGTCCAGAGGCCCTAAGGTATATAAGGCTAGTATAAATAGTATACTCTGAAATAAGAATTTCAGTTTGTGGTAAATCTGTCTGTCCCCAGCAGCTTCAGATAAAATAATTTTATCCTTCTAGAGCACATCAATTTGCTAGTCAGTGGTTCATGTATCAAAGAGCATGCTGTGAAAATATCAATATCATTGGTTAATATAAATGAAATTAATTTTTAAAGCTGGGCTAAAGGTTGACATCTGAAAAATTGCATTACTTTGCAGAAGAGAAATTTCTGTCTTCCAGTGAAATTTCAGGTCATAAGGGCAAGTAATTTTCACAATCTTCAATGGGAACCAGTGAAATATGAACTTCATTGTCACCTAGCCCCAAAGCGATAAGATAAAATGAGCTGATACATCATTTGCTGTGGTTTTATCATCTCCCCCAGTAATTGGAAGAGAAAACATAAGAGTCTTTTACCACCCCCCTCCCCAGTCCCTTCACCACCCACACCCAGGCAAAAGCCATTTTGCTCTGATCGATACAAAGGTCACAGAGTATTTATTTATTTATTTAGATTTTTTATGCCGGGTAAAACTGTCTAGTGGAACATTAAAGTAATGAATATGTTTAATTGAGTTTGTCACCCATGAAAATGCTGAACAGGATTGTATAGCAGACTGTGTGTGCTCACAGGAGGGACTGGATGGGAGACTACAACTGTTTGCCTGTGGATTTTAGTGGCTGATTGTATAAATATCTGAGATTTAAAATGAACGTCTTATTTGTTGTTCTCTTGAGAAATCTGAAATAAACTAATAAGCACTGTGATTTATTTAAGAGCATTTGGATAGTTAAAATTATTAATAACCTGATCTAATTCCCTATTAGTTTGGTTGTACTTGGACGTATTTAAACAAAGAGCAGAGTAAGACTCTTTTACTGTGAATCCTGCTGCCAGGAACTAAATAGTACCTGGAGAGTAGGATCTGAGGATCCTCAGCTGCAGGGCTGAGATTGTGGTGGAGATCCAGGTTCCTCATGAACTGCGAGTCAGGTTTTGTAACCTCCAAGTGCTGTAATTTTGCCTTCCTGAACAAAAATGACCCCAAATGACAGAGAATGCTGCTAGGAGAGTGTATTTATGTATTTTATCTCTCAACTGCAATCAAATTTAAATGCAAATTAAATGCTTTATTTTTTTATTTGGTGTTTTGCTGGTTGGTTGGCTTTTGTTTGAATTTTTTTTTTGTCTGGTACATTGTAACTTTTTTTGGAAATACACAAATGTGCATCAGCTTTTAAAATAAGCTATTTAGTTTTTATTTTACTCATGGCAGTTAAATTGGCTGGCACATTAAAGTAATGTAATTATTCAATTATTGTTTCAGTTCTATAACCCATTTGCAGACTCAATTACTTCTAGCCTATTCACATTTTCAAGATCAATAGTACTTTTCTGTAAAATAAAATGAAATGTACGATGGCTGATTGGTTTGCTTAAAAGGTAAAGCAAAATGTTCGTTTACTCTTCAGTAAAATACTACTTTTCTAATTCAGGAGGCAGCTGTAGTGATGGTATCTTTTAACTATTGCATGTAATCTTTTATGAGGGACATTGCTTATGATAAACATTCACGGAGGGTTATGAAGAAAAGGCAAGGTGGGGCATTTGTTTTCAAAACTGTAAAATGACAGAATAGCTTCCGAGTGAGCATTTTATTGTTGGGAAATTAGCTGATACACACCTGTGAATCGCGAGGAGAGGACTTTATGTACGATCTTAATTCGTGATCAGCACTATGCTACCTGAGTTTTCATTCAACTCTAATTTCAGAGTTTCCTCAAAGTGGAAATTGAAGCTGGCTGTTCTTTGCTTACTAGTTTCTTGGGGAGTTTCTTCCAGCCGTGCAGTGTCAGGGCCTGCAGCATGAGCATGAGGACTAATTACAGGTTTAGACCTTCTTTTCTATTACTTGAGGTAAAGAAGGGGCCGCCTGCAAAGGTGAAAGTAATTTTTTATTTTTAGTAGTGTTGTCATGCAGTCTGTTCATTTGGTGTTGCCGAAGTCTAATCACAGAATAGTTTGCCTAATGAGATTTTTGGAACCGTACAACTTTACAATTGGCTCATTTGTTTGTTTTAAGTATTTTTAAATGAAATGGTAGACTGTATAAATTGTCTTTCCTCCTGTAAGGTACAGTATCTTTTGAGATAAATGAAATGTGCGGTAGATTAAACGTCAGTCTGATGTGTTGAATCAACTGAAATTCTATAAATACTTTTTCACGTGGGGAAAATGGTACTATTTGTGTAGATTAAATTAGATTGTACACCCTTACTGGTCTTTGCTCCACAAGTTGTTCCAAGGCTGGTGGTGACAAATGACAGAAATAAATGAGTCGTTTTTAAACTCAACATATTGTACAATAGTATGAAGAAGATAGTTGTTCTTAAATTCTTAAGTAGAATTCTGTGTTGTGTGGCTTACAGGTGAAAACAGACGCATGCAAAAATAGTTTTTCAAAGTTGTAATTCTGATAGTACCAGAAAGTGGTAACACTGATTAAAAGAAATAGTTAAAAAATCCCTTTGCCAGAATGAAAAAGCTGAATTTAATTTGAAGTACGAGTCAGTTTCTGCAACTGGGAGGTTCTATGAGTAAAATCAGATATTTGACAGGGAATAAAAGGTTGAATTGGATTTTCGTAAGGAATAGTTAGTAATACACATGAAAGAAACGTGTTTGTCTTCTGGACCTTTCATCTACTATAGGTGGTGTGATGAGTGCTGAGCAGTGGTAATGATGCAGTTTCCATAGCAACTGGTTCATTGGCGGGCTAGACCTCTGTCTAGGGTGCTGTCAGTGTGCCTGGAGTTTCAGAGAACAGAGTGTCCCAAAGAAGGTCTGCTTCCACCTAATCCAGTTTTAATTGAACTCCAGAGACTTTGAAGTGAAGCTGCAGACCAGGCAGACACTATTCCAACTCGAAATGAGGGCCTTGCTCAGCTAGGCCTCAGCTGCTTCCCACTCCTGGTAACTTCTGTTAATGAGTGGTTTAAAGAATTGTTATAGTGGTGACCAGTAGTGTTTGTGCAGTGCAGTTCCAGTTTCTGCTGTAAATCCTGTTATACTGAATTCAATAACCTTATTATGGCTGTACAAGGCACACAATGTAAACCACCTCTGCGATTTTCAAGTCGGTGCTTTTCCTTCCAGTTTTGAAGGAAGTTGCATGCAGCAAACTTTTGGCCATGTGCAGGGTTTCCGCTGTCGCAAAAAATGCTTGCTCCACAGGGTAAAAGTAATACTTAGTTATTTAACTTGCTGCTTTTACTCACGGTATTGGTGTAATAAGTGTTTGAATTTGGAACGCACAGACTGATAGTGACAAGCAGGCTGTTGTGTTCTAATTGTTACCACAGAAAAGCAGAGGTCATCACATTTCCTGCCTGTCTCAAAAACTAATCAGTTGAAATTATAAGCTCCAACTTAAAGATTGTAAGATGGATGAATACCAGCAAAAGCACTAAGAGATTTTTGTACACAAGTTCTGCAACTTTGTCTCCTTTGATCTCTTTTGATGTTGTGCTCTTTAAAGGATATTTATATGCATGTGACAAAAGCCAACCGCAGTGGTTCTGAATAGCACCATAGAATTATACAAATCTGCCAATTAGTGTGGATGGGTTATGGATGTGGTATGGAAAGCGTCAGCATGGCCCTAGTCTGTTAGTTCCCCAGTTCCAGAAATGATTAGCAACCATTGACAATCTCTGGGCTTCTCATCGCATTTCTAGAATTTTGTATTGGAGTAATTATTCATTTTTTTCTTTCTCTTTGTGTGTGTGTGTTGGGAGAGAAGTTGTCTGTGGCACTCGTATTGAGAGGAAGATGAGGGATTAAGTAAAAAGCAAGAAGGTGTGGGAGATGATTTGCTTTGTATGTTCTGATTTTCTGTGCTGTCTGCTTTTGGTTTGCCAGTCTTGTTTGCTTTTAATTCACAAAGGTGGTACAGTATTTTGTATTGTGTCGTGTAGTGCTTTTGTAATGATGCTTCTGCTCTCTGTGCTACAAAAGTGCAGGTTATTCGTGAATATATGCTGCACGTGAGGCAAAATCCTCCTTTGTTAAAAATCTATAAACAAATGATTGGGTTCATTAACAGTCTTTGTTATGTTAAAGGCTTGAATTTCACTTTTTTATACACGATATATTGCTCAAGTGTAATTGTAGTAAGAGTGATGTTAACTAGGATTATATCTGAATCTCCTTTTCTATGATGGATTTCTGTTAAGGTCTTTTGTGTTTGCTAAAATTGACAAATCTCAGATTTTCCTTTGCTTATGGTTTGTTAATCTGAGGTAGAGAAGTTTCCAGTCTTGCTGTCCCTTAACACTTACATAATTAAGCTTTGAAATGAAAAGGAAAAAGCAAAGCAACAAAGAAACAAAGTGGCTGAGGACTGAAAATGGGATTAGTTTGAATTGTGAAGGCAGACTAAGCATCTGTGTGTGTCAGATGGGATGACAGGAATTGTAACAAGTTACTTTGACAACCGCTTACTCCATAGAGAGATTATGCTGAGTTCATTTGCAGGTTTGTGTTTAACCTTAGCTGACAAAATGATACTTAACCTCTTATACAGCCAACCTTTATAGTTCCAGAATTAATGAATGTTGCCTTAACGATAAACGTAAGGAACATTTTTTTCTTTAAAGACATTTTTTTCTTGCTTATTTGTTACAGGCCTGTTATTACAATGCTAAAACGAGTGCAGATACATCTAATGGCACTAGGAATACATTTCAGAATATTTTTTTATGCTTTGCTGAAGTGCCAAACATTTCATAATGTTTCTGAAACTCCTTCCCTTGGTTATGGAAAATAGGCAATTGTCTTTAAAGGAAAAAATACAAGCAAATTTTTAAAATCCTTGACATAAGTAGTTGAATTTAGGACTTAAAAAAAATCCATTATGGATTCACAGCACAATTTGAAGTTTGAGCATATTTTAACTTTGATGCAGTTTTGCATGTAATGGTAGAATCCATGTTTGGGGGTCAAACAGTTTCTCTTTTACAAGATCTTACCTATATTGACAACATTTAAAACATTCTCTCTCTGTCTCTTTCTGCTAGATTCTGGCATATACAGAAGGACTCCACGGAAAATGGCTCTTTTCAGAGATTCGATCTATCTTTTCTCGACGTTATCTTTTGCAAAATACAGCACTGGAGATATTCATGGCAAATAGAGGTAATGTGAGTTTAGAGGAATGGCAAGTGTTGATTTGTGGACATGTGCATTCTGTTCAGCTGTTTAGTTATGTCTTTTTTTGGTATGGATTTGTGTAGGTAGCAGAAGGCCTTAAATTAAGTGTCTCAATATTTAAATTAGTATATTTTTGTAACAGTTTCTCCTTTTTTTTCTTCAATGATAACTGGAAATTAGCAATGTCTCACTTTCATTTATATCCATGTTTATTTGGCATTCTCTGGAAATTCTTCCTTAAGGCATGCCTACCTCTGATCTGTTATGCATGAAGGCTTTTTTTTGCCCCTTTGGGGGTAAGTAGTTGTTAGTTATACACACCAAGAGCAACATAATGAAAAAACTTCACTACCGGATTGCAATAGTGATTGGTATACCTTCATGCTTTATTCCTATTAATAATTTCTTTCAGTTAGACCCTAGCGCAACTCTAAGAAATAAACGTGGATTTACCTTGTTTATGAACCTTTTTTTTTGCCCTCCGCTTTCTTCAGTTCCTTTTTCAGATACACAGATGTACTGTGACAAGTCACTCAAAATATAGCATGTTGAGACTTGGAGAACTTTCTTCTGCTATTTTTCCCCCTAAATTTTATTTTAAACCAGGTTGTATGATGTCTTTGCAGTTTAAACTAAGATGCTTTGGGGGTGCTTTTAGTGCTTTTATACTGATAATGAAATTCTGAAAAACAAATTTTGAAAACTGTATACAAAGACACCAAATGAAACAGGTCTTAAGATGACACTTTTAAAATGCAAAACATTGTTTTAGTAATGATACAAAACATTGTTGTCCTGAAATTAGTAAATGTTTCACAGGATAAGATATTTTATGCAGTTAGTATGCTAGTCAAAAAGGTTTTGTCTGAGTTTAAAATAGTCTCTGATTTTGAACGTGGCTGGTAAGTATATCTCGCAGTGCATTGTCGCGCATATCTGAAGTGCATATTGTCCAACCAGACCAATTAATCATAAACACTTTCCTATTTTGGAGCTTGTAGTTGTACTCTGTGAAGTCATAAATGTCCACTGGTGATACTGTAATTAGACTGTTATTTAGATTTTTAGATAGCTATTTCATAAGTGTCATTGAAAGTTTCAAACAAAATATGAAGATAATATTTTGAAGAATATTTCTTGGAAATATCTAGAAAGTAAACTAGTAAGTGTGTGATCCAATTAATATATAAACTTTTTTTTAATCAGTTCTAGGCGGTCAATCTGAGCATATAGGTTTAACTGCTATTCAGAAAGGAAAATAAATGTATACCTTGTAAGATTTGTAACAATGACAACTTTTGAAATTCCTGTTAGTGGTGAATAAAAGCAGTTCTGGAAATCATAAAAAATATATACCTATAGTAACCTGAAGGAAACATATCTAATCTTTTACCTGTTCAACACCTAAGCCTAGGGTTAAATTTTATTGGGCCAGAAAACCTAAAATAAAAGGTGTAAAATCATGGCATATTTCAACTCTTGTGTTCACAGTGGGTGTCATGTTCAACTTTCCTGACCAAGCAACAGTAAAGAAAGTGGTTAACTGTCTACCTCGGGTCGGTATTGGTACTATCTTTGGACTACCCCAGACCAGGTATTTACAATTTGATTTAATTTTATCTGTCAGTTCTAAGAGTTCTTTTTTCATCAAACCAGCCTACATGGTTTGAAGCATTTACACCTACTGGTTTACGAAAACATGCACATCCTCAGCTTGTCACTTCTGCATGCTATTTGCAATGTGTTTGTATAATGAAAACTTTTAGAATTGAGATTTTTTTGTGATTTCTGTCTGTTACAGGGAAGATAGCTTCTTTTTGGCAGCGAGACTCAATCACTTACCCTACTTAAGGAAAACAGGTTTCTTTATGCTTGCCACATCACTAAAATTTAAGACTGATTTAAAGACTGGTTGTAGGACTGATTAGCTTTTATGGCAGTGTTCAATTATATTATCTTGAGTGTAACATCCTTGAATCCTCTGTAGTATTTAAACGTAGATGAAAATGATAGTTCCTCATCAGAAGGATATTGTAGTGATGTATAGAACAATATAAGCTGAATAGCATATGAAAGGTTGATATGGTGTCTTTTAGCTCTGGACGACATTGTTCAAATTTTACATAGTGAGAAATTGGCATTACAATGTGTGTTTGGATCCTAAAACTGAAGAATACGATTCAGTTTGCTACACCTTTTTTAGCAGAAGATTAGGGCTTGATTAGCAGATATGCTCTGGATGAAACACAGCAGCACGGTTTAATGTGCACCAAGGTGGATGGAAGTAGATGTTTTTGAGGTATACCTCATTACCCCATCTTTAGTTGGATTGGTTACCTCTTGTATTTTAATTAATTATAAACTATTTTAAAGCAGATTAATTTCTAAATTTTTAGAAGAAACAGTAACCCTTAAGGAGTATATTGATTGTTGTTTAAATTTTTATTTTTTAAAGATTTCTGTGCACAGAAATGGCATGAAAATAGTTGGGGATGTTTTCTATTGAGTTTTGTAGTTTACCTTTTTTTTTTAATCAAAAACTCTCTTGAATTGCAATTATAGCCACTCTGTAAAAACGTAAGCATTTCTATTTACAGAAGCAAATTATGTGTGAAATGTTTAAAATATATATGAAAGTATAGACACATTTGTTGAAAATTTCACATCCATTTGTACTGATAAATTTGTTTACAATATAATGCAGTTTATTAAAATAAAAAAAATATTCAGTTACTGTAACTGTTTTCTTCAATTGTTTACCAATACCTGTAAAGATTTGTTAACTAAAGCAGTATCTAAATTTTTCTTACCCCTAAATGATGTGGTTCTGGTATTTACAGATGTTTTTAGTACGAACAAAACAGTCTTGGGAATTTTATGATAAGCTCTTGTCGGCTTGATTTATCACTCCAAGGAATGACTCTGTAGTCTTCTTTCACAAACATTAAGAAATCTGGCATCAAATTCTAGAAGTTTAATTGAGTTATTTATGACTATCTCCCCAACACTGCCCAGAATTTAAGTCTCAAGAGGATGGACTTCATAATGAAGTTCTATCATCTTATCGTTGTTTTCCTTTGTTCTTGAGGGATTTAAAAATCTCTCCTAAAACATGACTTTATTCTTATGTGATATTCTAAAAGTTGTGTAATTTTCTTATTTAATGGTCTGCCATCTCTCTAAATCACTGGTAACATATTTCTGTAATACATCAAGCCTTCATGGAACAGCTGAATTTGCACAGCTGTAAAGGTTTCTGTTTGAAAGCTTTCAAATCTTGACATATCCAGCCATCAGATGTTTTAAGTCTTTTGTTCTTATTAGATTATAAAACTTCAAGTATCCAAAACAGGAATTTGATCTCCAGAGAAATCTAGCATAGAACTAGTAAAAAGAATATGTACAACTGCAACTAAAATTCAGATAGGTAGAAAGACAGACCCACCAGGTTTTCTTACTATTTTTTCCTTTTTTTTTTTTTTTCAGACGCATTTCCTTGGCTAGTCCACGACAGATTTTCAAAGCTTCCAATATGACCCAGCGATGGCAACACCGGGAAATTTCCAACTTTGAATACCTGATGTTTCTAAACACTATAGCAGGTAACAAAAATTACTAAAATGACTCAGAAAAGGAGTTAATGGTGGCACAGTCTCAACAGACATGGGGGCACTACTAGATTTTGCTGTTTTAATAAATAGCTTTTCCTATGTACAATTTTCTCCTGAAGAACAACTTCACAAAATCGTCCTAAATGTACTTTATTCATAATTATTTTAATGTTCATGTAATAGAGAGGCATGCAATTCATAATGCTGAACTGAACCGCACTTAAAATATGTATCTCTAAAGTCAGAATATCTTGACTGTTGTGGGAGGACAGGATCTACGCAGACTGTCTGCGATTTAGGAGAGGCTCGGAAATAGTAACTTCTTTATCTCTTAGTATTCTGAGTTTTAATATTCATAAGTACTATCCTCCCTAAAAACCGCTGATGCAACAAGTTCTCTGTAGGGCTGGAACCCTCTGGGAAGTCTCAGCTGGGGAGCAGGATATTCCTGGAGCCAATAAATACGACTGTTACAAGATGTATGGTTGGCCTCGGAAAAGAGTCTTGTGCCAGGATCAGCAGCGCTGCTGTGCCAGGACACCATCCGTTCCCAAATCCTAATTCATAGTCCTGTATGGTTGACCCTAACTCCTCATTCTGTAAATGCTAAGCTATATTTCATTTACAAAATCATAGAATCACAGAATGGTTTGGGTTGGAAGGGACCTTAAGGATCATCTAGTTCCAACCCCCCTGCCATGGGCAGGGACACCCCCCACTAGACCAGGCTGCTCAAAGCCCCATCCAGCCTGGCCTTGAACACTTCCAGGGATGGGGCATCCACAACTTCCCTGGGCAATCTGTTCCAGTGCCTCACCACCCTTACCGTAAAGAATTTCTTCCTGATATCCAATCTAAATCTGCCCTTTTTCAGTTTGAGGCCATTACCCTGTGTCCTATCATAACATTCCCTGATAAAGAGTCCCTCCCCATCCTTCCTGTAGGCCCCCTTTAGGTGCTGGAAGGCTGGTCTCCCTGGATCCTTCTCTTCTCCAGGCTGAACAACCCCAACTCTCTCAGCCTGTCCTCGTAGCATAGGTGCTCCAGCCCTCTGATCATCTTTGTGGCCCTCCGCTGGACTCATTCCAACAGGTCCGTGTCCTTCTTGCGTTGAGGACTCCAGAGCTGCACGCAGTACTCCAGGTGGGGTCTCACCAGAGCAGAGTAGAGGGGCAGAATCACCTTCCTCGACCTGCTGGCCACGCTTCTTTAGATGCAGCCCAGGATGCGGTTGGCATTCTGGGCTGCAAGTGCGCATTGCCTGCTCATGTTGAGCTTCTCGTCCACCAGCACCCCCAAGTCCTTCTCCTCATGGCTGCTCCCAAGCCATTTTCTGCCCAACATGTATTTGTGCCCAGGATTGCCATGACCCAGGTGCAGGACCTTGCACTTGGCCTGGTTGAACTTCATGAGGTTCACACAGGCCCACCTCTCAAGCCTGTCAGGGTCCCTCTGGATGGCATCCCTTCCCTCCAGTGTGTCGACCGTGCCACACAGCGTGGTGTCGTTGACAAACTTGCTGAGGGTGCACTCAATCCCACTGTCCATGTCACCGACAAAGATGTTAAACAGCACTGGTCCCAGTACTGACCCCTGAGGAACGCCACTCGTCACTGGTTTCCATGTGGACATTGAGCCATTGACTGCAACCCTTTGAGTGCAGCCATCTAGCCAGTTCCTTATCCACCAAGTGGTCCATTTAACCCATCGTACCACATTAACTTCTAACCAATGTGACCTCAGTTTAGTAAATGGAGGCTAATTGTTAGGTCTCATGACTTCTCTCTTATTTTCCAACAGATTTTGTTCTCAGAGCAACTTAGAAAATTTCTCAATTTTCAGCTCTTTTTCTTGATAGTGTTGAAAGGTCTGTTAATTCCCTTTCAGACTTGACTCTTGCTAACATGGTTGATGTAGCAAATGCCTCTGCTCACACTAATTACATTTTATACAAATGGTCAGTTTTGCTAATTTCTGTAATCAGTCACTAAGTCAGAGATGCCAGGATGCTGGCAGATTTTATAAAAGTTGGGGTAGATCTGCTTGCCTCTTCACTGCCGAGGTGGAATGAGGGAAGATCATGACACTGTTTTCTGTGGCTCTAGTGAATGATCCTTTTCAGCTTCAATATATTATTGAAATAATAAAGTGAATTCTTACCTACTTGGTATTTGAGGTTAAAAGGAACAAAAAGATAACATTATGGAAAAATGGAAAGTTTAGTTGCCCATGATGGGGAGTTAAAACATTGTCGTGATGACTATCAATTTGAAGCAAATAAAGATAGATATCACAGCGTCGTGTAAGTAGCCTCAATCCTGAAGAAGAGATAAAGTGCAACATAACCAACTGATGTGGAAAAGAAGGGATCTGATTATACCATTTAAAAATTCTGCAAACCAGGATGGAAAAATACTGAATGGTATAAGAAAACTGTAAAAAGCAAAACTTAGCTGGAGTTTTAGAAAGTGTTTCATGACAACCTGATAGATTGGGTTATGAAATAATATTTCTGGGGAAGAAGTAAAAACCTGTCCTTTGAGACTTTTAATACCAGGCTAGTCAGAATCTGAGAACATACTGATTGGAGCTGATGTGAATGAATGAGCTTCTGCAACAATATCAAAAAAAGAGACAGGATCCGTGTAAAAATTACGCATTTTAAAATTATAAACCAGTGTATGTGTATGTATGGTATATGATTATTCTAATTGAATATTTTGGTTTTACTGGAAGAAGAATATTATTTCCATCTTACAAATGCATGAAGGTGCACGTGTGATCCTGAAACCAGAACAGATTTTGTGCTCTGGTAAATGTTGGCATATCCATAGATGGTCAGTGGTTAAGGAAGAATTCCCCTCATATTTTACTTACATAATTTCTCAGTCTAAAATCCTAAGCAGCTTCATTCTGTTTTCACATATTTAATGTAATACAGCATGTAAAAATATTGCTTAAATTTTTAGCATCAACAAAAAGTCTTTGCCTCTCCATTTTTTGAAGTGTTTCACCGTAAAGAAACAGAAGACAAGATGACATAAAGAAGGAAAGGAGAATTGCATAGAAAATGAATGGATTTAACTGTCACTCTTACTGCAAAAGAGTTTACAATTACAGTGAAACGCTGCAATGTTTTAAATTAAATACCAGCAATTTGTGAACTTTTTCATTTTGCTTTTCAATAAAGCAACGTAGAATATTGTAATGCTATAAGATCTGAAATAAATTACAGTTCTTTTGAAGAGCTCATAAAGTTATATTGTTGTATCTTTAAAAGTTTGTATTTTAGTTAAATATAACTCTATTAACTCACGCTGGGTTTTTTTTGTTGTTTTGTCAGGTCGAACTTACAATGATTTAAATCAGTACCCTGTCTTCCCTTGGGTTATCACCAACTATGAATCAGAGGAGTTGGACCTCACACTTCCTAGCAACTTCAGGGATTTGTCAAAGGTATTTGTCATCAGATACATCTTTTTTCCTCTGAAGTGTTTATCACAGTAGCTTTGAGTCTTGTTAATGTTTTCTGCTGCGTTTGATACGTTAATGTTAAATGCACAACCATTAACAGCGTTTCATTTCTGTATGCATATACTGATAATAGGGATCAAATTGTGGAAAAATGCATTTTTGATTTTGAATTCAGAAAGATGCTTCTGATTGTATTGATTTAATAATTGTTAATGGAAAGTGCTCTTAGTTGGAGCATATGCGTTACATTTAATTTCAAATTTTAATGATGTTAGGAATGCTGAGGCTGCTAACGATTGAAAATTAGCCAAATACTTTTCTGGTTTTCTGATGAGAATTGTGTTTTTTTAGTAGCAAAGCCTGTGATACTGTGATATGTTTTAAGTACTTTTAAATCATTGCCCTTGTTCCTGTAAGTAGAAACTTTATTTTTTCATTTCGTCTGTGCATCCCCTTCAGGTACACTCAAGTAATACAGTTGTCATTTGTCAGATAAACATTGTCAGTTTTTAACAATTTTTTCCAAACAGCTTCTTTCTGTCAGAGTAGTCTTGTTTTTCTAAGATTCTTTCCCGAGCAAATATATGGAGGCAATATTATACAACCTGTTTAAAGCTTTATAGAATGTGATTATTTTCTTTCAATCTTTTCCAAGAGAGGAATATTTCATTTTACAAAGTAGAAGCATGTCTTATTTTCTTTACAAAGACTAGGCGCACTGATCATCAAACAGGATCTTTTTTCTTAAAGCTGGCTGTTATGGAAAATGATTGGCACATGGAGCAATAGTTAATTTATGGAAAAGGTAAAGAAAATATTTTAATTATAGCTTGTTTTTTACAAAAGTCTTCCATACAAATTGATAATCCCCAAAGAATTAAGGCAGTTTTTAAAAGTTCTTGCTTTCAATTTGCAATTGATTAAGCTAAGCACAGGTCTGTGAAAATCTCCAGAAAAGTGATTTTTTTTTTTTTTTTTTACTACAGATTTAGTTTTTTAACCTTAGAAAAGGTACTGTATAGTCATCAAATATATATGCATGTATATATATGGATATGAATGTGTATATATATACATGTATGTATATGTATTTGAAGACTATACCGTACCTTTTGTGTATATGTATGTACAAATAAAAATAATGTTTTTAAGTCCAAAGCAGAGATATACTGAGGTACTGTCATTGTAACATTTTCTAATAGTCCTATTTAATTTGAATAAGTCATGAACTCTATGCTTTCTCAGAATATCTGACTGACACAAATCCATATTCATCGGTAAACCTACACATATTTTATATTTTAACAAATCTTTCGAAGGTAAATAATATTTTAAAATAATTTCTGGTTGTGGAATTTAATAAAGGCTTTCTTAATAATCCCCAGGCCAAAAAATATCTGAAGGTAGTTTACAACTGAAAATACCTATCACCAACCTAGACTACACTTGTGAATTACACTTAAGTGAAAATGGAAAACTTATGAGTAACATCAGCTCTGTGTAGCTTGAATTAGTACATAAATTAAATGTATTAGTCATTAATAACGTTCTTGATTATGACATGATTTTTGCAACCTTATTTTCCATTAACCTTTGTTAAATGCCACTTCTGCATATATCATGTCATTGCTAAAAGAATTCAAGACAAAAAAAAGGATTATCCAGCTGCTATACTTCTGTGGCATCTCCTTTTAATTGTATTTTAATTTGTAAGCGCTACAGTCAGCGCTATAGTCCTAGTCTTTCTTTCTCCACCACTGCAACTAAGTGCAGCGTAGAGCAATTTTTCCTCA
This sequence comes from Dromas ardeola, assembly GCA_013398915.1. Lineage (NCBI taxonomy): Eukaryota > Metazoa > Chordata > Aves > Charadriiformes > Dromadidae > Dromas > Dromas ardeola. The sequence continues at coordinate 162,387 of VYZM01014607.1, read as the reverse complement.
TTTTAGGTTAGGTACCAATCTTGCCTCCATTAAGAAATTGGATAGCAAACCCACTCTTTTTCTATGCGTTTCTTTATCAACAGTGACTGGTCATATGGATTTCTCTATTCATGAAAGTAGTCTTTGAGGATTACTAAGTTCTGAGGGAATCTTTCCATTGCTATTGCTGAGAGAGGACATTACTTAGGAATATTACCAAGTGGACATTACTTAGGTTTTGTCTATATCTATGCTTAACCTTCTCAATCATGTGTTTGAAAACTATGACCTTAATACAGGAAATAATTATTACAATATTAGATGTCAGTCATACTGTATTATGCATAGAAGGAGTTTCATTAATATTATTTAAGCCTGTAACGTGATATTCTTGGGAGCTTTTAATCTTCAACAGGTGATTGGTAGAGATTTCCCCTGTTGTTAGGGAATAGTGAATATTTATATATATATATGTATATTTAAAATGCATTTCCCTTATGTTCTGTTAAATGTAATTCATCAGACAGTGTGTCTTGATCTCGGAAAATGTACCTGCTGTTCTGGATGGTTGCCAGTCCTTCCCACATACACAATGAAAGTCTCTATGCCATACCTGTCTCAGATACAGCAGTTCAAGTTTTGGTTACTGTTTAGGCATTTCTAACAGTATGAACTCTATGTAGCTTAGATGTTAAACTTTGTGTGGGATGATGAATTAATGGCAAATATATGAAAAACCTTGATAATATTCAACTATGAAAGTGTTTGAATGTCATGTATATTGTGACATTTTCGGTGTAGTACTGTTATCTTGGGGGTAGTGCTTCAAAATTAGTGCTAAATATGTATTGTAGCATGTCTATATTTTTGCACTGCTAAAGGTTTTAAAAATATTTAAAGATATTTCATTTAACTTTTTACATGGTTTTAGCAGTCTTTTAACAATTTTTTACTTTATTCCTTTTCCTTATCCACCTCCAGAAATGCATCACAATTTAGTGTTCCCACTGAGTAAAGAAAAAGAAAACTTTGATTTTGGTCTAGCAGAAAGGATGTCAGGTCAATATTTTGCCTCTTCTTGGTACCTGAGAAAATTAAAAATGAAGGTTTTTTTATTTTTTTTTTTTTAAAGATAATGCAAGTTAAGGTTAGGTATTTTAAAGTGTCAAATATGAATAACAGTTTTGTTAATATATTAGCTAGAAGTCCACAGTTAGTACAGATTTAAACAACTGCAGTGTATAGGTTAAACCAACACTTTATTTAAGCAGCTTCTTATGGCATTGTTTTGAACATCAGTCACACAATGATAAACCAAAGCAACTGAAATGGATTGTGGTTAATATTACTGTCAGCCTGACGAATGCTCCTGACAAATGCCAGGAGTGTACTGCCACTCTGTTACCCTGCTTTGACTCGAGTGTTTATTTCTTAAGAGGTGACTATGGTTTGGAATGAGTATTACATATTATATTTATAGCTGCATATATTTTATTTATACAACAGACACAGTTTCCCACCAGAATGTGTCCCATTTTCTGCATTACTTATGCTATTCAAAAGCACATTTTTTCTTTTTCTTTATTCAGTGGAAGCAATAAATTGCATTGTGTTTCTGGACTTGGATAAGAAAAAAAAAAAAAAAAGAAGTAAAAATACATGGAAAATACTGAAATACCAAAGCATGATTTTATACTCTCAAAAGTTTGTTACAAGATTTTGCGGTATGCAAGTAGCTGTTGATTATTTTTCTTCCATAAGACACAAAATTTCTGTAAGATCATAAACTGACACTACTAGAAGAAGAAAATTATGCCATCCTTAAATCTTCTTTTGTCTTCACTATAGCTACATGTGTACATAATAATATTTTTATTCTCATTTTCATGCAATATTTGCTAAATCATCATCAATTTTATAGTGGCTGTTATGTATGTAATGACTTCTTTTCCAGTCAAGTGTACAAAAGCAACAAATAGCTCTCACTCTCAGTGAAGTGTTGTGTTTAATTGGTATGTGGGAGCCACTGATATCAAATACACTTTGACAGAAGAGACATAATAGATTTTTTTACTATGACAAATTAGACTAGTTTTGTTGTTCTAATGTAAACGTCACTTTGACTGTTCTTCAGTATGCCAGCCTGAATTCTGTTGCAGGGTGACCATTTCAGGAGCACCAATTCACTGAACATACAACTTGTATTGCATTTGCCCCTGCGAGGAAACAGAGTGGGATGGGCATGACATTTGCTTAGTTATCTCTTGTTACCCCTCGGCAAAGAGAAAGAAAGTAACAAATCTTTTGATGTGCATCTGTTATACTTTTGCAATTTTTTAAATTTTTTTTTTTTTTTGTTTAGATAGGCATTAAAACTTGTACAGGCATTCTGTGAACCAGTGCTTTTCATGTAGGAAATGAAAATTATGTTTTATTCAGCTCATGCGCCAACACAAAATCAATGCAGGTTACCACCGGTTAAAACTGATAAACCCACCAGTAGGACTCAGTGTCCTTCTAAGCATAAAGCATGTTCTGAAATTGGACACTAAAAGAAGATGAGAGGAACAGTGTGAGAACTAACAATAGTGGGTGCAGTGGTGGTGACTTACTTTGATAGGCAATTACATCTGGAATTTAGGCACTGAAACCTATGGTGCTTCACACTGCTGGGCTCAGCATCTGACCTGGTTGCCTTGTCACTGGAATTTCAGGCAGTAAATTTGTCATCTGTACCTGTGACAAAAAATACCACTTAATTAAAAAGCATTGCAAAGCCAGACAGGATAAGCTGGAAAGGAAGATACAAATATTTTTCCTTTCAGGGCAGTTCACGTCAATCCCTGCTTAAAACAAGACAGTACAGGAAATAAAATATTTCAAACTTTCTATCAGAATCCCTGGCAGTTAAGAAAAGATCCAGTATATTTTCTAGAATTTTGGATCATCTCAGGAAACAGGGGTAGAGATATCAAGACTAGTCCCCTTCTGCAGTCAGCCTGAAGCAGTGATATCTGAAAAGAAGACATGTTTTTCATTATTCATTTGTTGGTCTGTTATGGATTTTGATATTTTTAGTATAAAGTATATTTATCAGATTCTCTTCATTATCAGATAACATTATCATGCTTTCTTTGTGAAATGCAACCTCCTTCTTTAAGGAGAGGGACACTCCTCTCTAAAATTATATGCAGAATAGGGAACACTTCAGAGAAATTATTATGGAAACTGGTTTATCACCTTGCTGTAGATGTACATTTGATCTCCAGACCTGTTTTGTGCAAAGGGATGGACAGATCTAGACATTAGAAATAATCATGTTAAAAGCAGCTTTTAGGACAAAGGAAGCATTCAAACAGGAGGCGATATTCTGAGCAGTACCTTGATTTTTAGGGATGCATATGTAGATACCATTGAGGAAACCATAAAAAAGCAAGATCTAGCTGAGAGAACAAAGACCCTTTCTTCCCAATCTCTCCTCTGAATATAAAGAGAGGCAGCTAAAAAGGGATGGGAGGGGAGGTAATTGTAATTGTGATTGGTGTCCTTGCTTGTGATATGAGAACTCAAAAGTCGAGTCCCTCTTTGAAGAAAGCTGTGCAAGAGTTTGAAGGTCTCTTGTTCACATCCCAGGACAGTGCTATAATTTTAGGACTATTATGGACTTTGTTTGGACTAGAGCATGTACTGTGGAATTACAAATTGTACCAGCTAAAGTGCTGAGTAGACTGTTTTATTCCCATGAAAAGTTTTGGTTTGAGAACGTAAGTTTTTCTGAATGGGGGGGAAGTGATTTTGTGAGTCTCAAATGCCAGGAACCCTCAGACACATTCTGTCAGAGACTTTTGTGAGTGATAAAATTGGTCTGACAGTGAGTCGATCTGTTAAATAATTTCCTTTAGCACATTTGCCAAAATTAGGAGACAAAGCTGCAAATGGTCCCATGTGTCTGTGACTGATCTGCAACAGTCTCCGTTTTCCAGGTCCCACGCTTGTTTTTGCAGTACCATGGTCAGGTACCCGCCCTGAGAGAGTCCTCCCGCCTGCCAGCCTGGGCTCGGGTGGATCAGGACCATGGTCAGGGTCCTCCCCAGCCAAGTTCGAACGGTTCTGTTGAAAAGCCAGAACATAGCCACGGGGAAAACTTATTTAAATGAAGTAGTTATTGGATTGTCAAGCCCGACTTAGACATGATCCTTAGAGACACTAAAATGCTGTGTCTGAAAGAATTCTATGCTCTATTGGGTTTTAGTATCAGTCTCTGCTTGATACCCAATTGTTTCACTTTCAAAGACAGAGATTTTTGTGCTGCTGTGTGGGCTTGAGCTTCATGCAGCATCTATCCCAGGACCTTTTTCAGAATAAACATGTGATTTCCATGTATATTTAGCTGCCTTTTCCTCTACAACTCTTATAGAGACCTGCTGAGGCTGAAACTTCACCCAAATATATCTCCGAGATGATTTATCAAAACATACTTTCTGAAATCCTGCTTTTAGTCTAGATAGAATTTTTAAAATATTCTGGGAATTTCCGTTGCTCTATTAGAGTGACATAACCACCCTTTTATATCTTTGTCTTTTTTTCCTTGTCATTAGTTGGTTATTCTCTGTGTCAACCCATCTTCTCTGAAGAACATATAAGTGGATGATAGAGCGCATCTTGCTACCATTCTTAGATTCTCTTGTCTGTTCTCTTCTTTTCCCACCAGAGGCTTATTTTTTGAAGTCACAAGAAGCATACTCTTTGCACTTCAGGTGCAATAGCAGTTTCTAGGATCACTTAATTCTTTTCAAGCAATCTTTTTTTTTTATTTTTTTTTTATTTTTTTTTAATTTAGGTATTAGAGCAAAAGCCAAGTTTACAGGATCAATAAGAATCATTTCGGTAATGAGCCTAATAATCTTAATCTTCCCCTACCTCCAGGAGGAGTATTGTTTGGAATGCAGAAATACTCAAAGACAAGAAAAACAATAAGTCGGAATTAACAGTGAATGTTCAAAATGCTATTCTTACTTTGTATCTGATGTTATTGTCCATCCTGCTCTTGTTTCAGTTTGAGTTGCTCTGAACATATGTCATCTCCTAATTGGAAATGAACTCAGGGAGGTTCATGACCTTTTAAATGATCACAAGAAACCATGGGGCGCATGTCTGGTCATAAAATGTACTAGCAATCAAAATAAAGTAATTTCACACACATGTCTTGGGCCATAGACATTTTAAATGTGTGTTTTCTGTCTTCGTAATGTAAAGTGGATGTTATTCTCTTGATACAGTCTCTGTTTCTGTTTATATTCATACATTTGAACTCCAGCAGCTTATGAGCTGCTACAGCACACATCTGTGTAATTCAGGTTTCTGAACAGGCGTGATGGTGGCTAAGCTGAAAATTGCACTTGTACTGGAAATGAGGATGCAATTTATCTCACCTAACGGGAGCTTTCTAAAACTGAGTTGATCAAACTCCTAGGAGCAGGAAGCGTGTTGGGGTCAAAGGACAAGCCAGGTATAAAAATAGTGGTCAGAGAAAATAAGAGCATGGTAAAATAATAATAACTATAATCTTTGTTTAAGGAGGAGTTTAAGGTAGTTCTCAGGCTGTGGCTTTACTTTGATGGACACATCAGATGATCTGTCTCAAACTCAAATATCAGCAGATGAAAGTGTGGATCAAATGAAGGAAGTCAATAGAAAAAGATCACTAGGAGAAGATGGTATGAGACTAAGAAAAAATAATTTACATATAATATCCAGCCAATCACTTGAAACTGCCCCAGTATCAGAAACACAAGGTTAGTTTCCAAAGTGGGGTGATCACAGGCATTCCAAAGATTTTTTCTATACTTTATGCAGTTGAGCATATATGGTAATTTGAAAAAGAAGATGAAAACGGATCGGATAAAACTTTCTGACAGCACTAATCTGTTGATGGTATTGAAGATGATGGTTGACTAATCAGGAGACCTTATGAAATAGGTAATAAAATGATGGATGAATTCACCTTAGATAGGAGTGAAGCATGTGTGAAAAAATATACGTAGATGGGCTCTTAGCTGACTGTTCATATTCAGGATTGGTATAATCCGATTGCGATAGTTCTGTGAAACACTACAGATTACAGTAAAAAACTCTTTATAATTTCCCAAGTGCACCTTTCTAGCCTGCTGCTGCTCCTTTTGTTGGACTTGGTGCTTACACATGATACACAATAATGTATATTTTGTGTGCCCTGACAGTGTGTAACCTGCAGAAAATGCAAGTTTGTGTCAGCTTTTAGCTTGAGGTCCAGTGCTGTTATACAAACTGATAGGATTATGGTTTTAGTTCTGATTGTCTTGTATAGATCTGGTGTTAGGTATAATGGCTGCTCTTTTCTGTGACAGGGGCTTGTGTTGACAGAGGAGCATGGTCTGTGAAAGGAGGGCAGAGAGAGAATGTTTTCGTCTCCTGCTCTGATTCAAGCGCATGTAGTTTCTCCCTAAATCCTGTTTCTCGAAATCCAGAAAAGGAATTTTTTGAATTATTATTATTTTTTAAATAAGTGAATGTTGAAGCAGGGTTTTCTTTCACTTGACAGATTATGTCATGGATAGTATATGCAAATGGTTGCTTTTGGCTGGCAGGGTTATTTTCTAAGTAAGGTAACTACAATGCCATACCCTCCTCACCATCTGCAAGCAGCTTGATTTCTCCTCAAGACTCCCAGGGACATGCACCTTTCTTTCTCTCTGGCCTTTTGGAAGTGTACAACACATAGCAGTGCTCTTCAGGTTGCCTTTCCAGTAGGATTAAGCTGTAGTAATACCTCAAATACATAGTGTGTGACATATTCAGATGTGCTGAACACTTGATTAAACCTTATGTAAAAGTGTATGTGTGCTTAATTGGTTTGAAAGTTTGCAGTTCAGCAGTGCATTGTTTTGGAATCTACTATGGATGGTTGTAATAGCATTTGATACTACTGTTAGTACTATGAAGGCATGGAGATTTTTCCTCTAAATTCAAATTCTTCCAAGATTTTAGGTGAGCTGAGCATTATCCTGTCACTAATATATTGCTAAAACATCTCTAATATTGCTAAACGTAGTTTTTCTTCATTCTTTATGCTTAAGTTTAGTTTATGAGCCATTTTTGAACTGTGGACTTTGGGAATCTTCTGTGTTTTCCACCATTAATTACTATTTATATGGACGTATTCAGACATTCTAGTTATTAGACCACCTTTAAATCAGTTTTTTCTGACTGTTCTTACTGTCTCAAAGGAATGTGTGAGCTCTTAAAAAAATCTTAATAATAAACCATATGTACAAATAATATTGATTTAATTTGCATGGACATAACTATTGTCTGCTTTTATTTCAACCCTTTATTGAATTCTTGGTTTCCCTAGAATAGAAAGTTGAGCTTTTAAAAATCTTTTATAGCATAATGTGATCTTGTAAATTTCATTACATGATTTCTGGTAAATGGGGTCTTTTCAAAGAAAGCTTGTAAGGACTGAAAACTATTTAAAAAAGCATTTTTACACAAAAAAAGCTCAGTGGTTTTAGTATGTATAGATTATATTAAATTTATTTTAGAAAACATTTAGATAAGAGGATTATGGAATTTCATCCCATATGCAGTGCATTGGGAAATGCCCAGGGATCCTATATTTGATAAAAATGCTGATCACAGTCAGCTGGTTATACTTGTCGCCTAGTTAAAGGAGCTGCTGGGAAGTAATTGTCTGCACCCTAAACTGTGCATGCAAGTATTAAATGAGGTGGCTGGTAGCCATTTATTTGTGTTTCTTCACTATTGTAAATAAAAAGATATATCTAAGCAAAGAAATCACTTGCATGTAAAAGTGCAACAAACTGCAAGTTTGTTGTAATGGAATGCTCTTGACTGGCTGTTATTGTATCAGGTGCACCAGGCAGTATATGTGGGAAGATGCTGAGTCATTTAATATGAAGTTGTAAAAGAGGAGCCAGTCCAGAAGCTCATCTAGCTCAATATCTTGCCTCTGTGAACAGCCAGTGGCATGAGCCTAGTGAAAAAAGAAAAGAAAGAGGGCGTGTAAGGCATCGTCCCTCCCTTCAGATAACCTCCCAGGTATGGCAACCTGAAGTTTAACTACTTTGTGAACTGGAGAAATAATTTAGGCAGTCATGTTTAGTGGCCACTGATGGACGGGTGGTCTAGTTGTCTTTTCATTATTTTTTTTGAACCTATTCATATTTGTTCTTCATTGCTCCCTGAAGCAATGTATCTAGCAACTTAATTATATGAGAAGGTATAATTTTCTTTGCTTTGTAGCTAGGGTAATTATGGCACTTTTTTTGGTTTGTTTGTTCTCTGTGGACCATATGAAGTCTTGTTTGCTTGCAACTCTTATCTATACTGGAAAATTATTTTAGTTTTAGGTTAACATAAAAAGAACAGGAAGTATTCTTCAGAACTTGCTTTACATTATTGTCCCATTTGTTTCCCTTCTCCATACAAATTTTCAAGTATCATAATTATTTGAAATACTTATATTCAGAATAATGGATTAGAATTATAACTATGAGCATAATGACCTGCCAATTCTAAAGGGGAAAAAGCTTAAATAGATGGAACATTAACAAATATCCAGAGGATGTCTACTCAACAAATTCACCAGAGATGTGTGTTGGCTATGTATATATTTTCATATATATGTTTATGTAAATATATATTTATATATAGCTATGTGAATTTTTCTGATGTCATATCTTGATATAAAAATCGGTAGAGTACACTCACTAGTATTCATAATTATTGCAGAGTTTTGACATTGCATATACAAAAAGTGTTTGACCATAGGATTCCTTATTTACTAAGAAATCACATGAAATTCAAGTAGCTGCTTGTGCTGAAGTTCCCAAAAACAGTGTGTTATAAATGACTAAAATATGATTTACAATTAATAGTAAAAAATAGCAAATCAGTTTAGAATCGGAGCATAAATTATTGTGTATCACCTAAATGCTCACTGGGTAAGAATACAAAAGTTCTGTCCCTTTGGCTTCAGCCAGTTTTTGATATTCAAATTCATAGTTCCCCCCCATAGCCTAGTCTTTGATGTAGGATTTGGGCATCTGCTGTGAAACCAGTGCTTTTGGGAATGAATTGGTAAGGATTGTTTTTCTTCTTGGTAGATTGTTTCCATTTTTTGAATCTTTCCCGGAGCAGCTCAAGGACCAGTTTAGTTGATCAATGAGGGCAGTTCAAACAGTTCAGCAGATAATTGCATTTGTTGTTTTCTTTGGGTTACAGTTCTTTAATGAATTTGAGTTGAATTTGATTAAAGGTAAGATGCCCTCTGAAGAAGGTGGGGAGTTGCGGGACCTAATTTTTAAGACAGCAGTACTCAGTTGTTTGGGTGGAAGAATGGTGAGTTCTAATAGTGAGTGAGACTACGTTCAGAAGAGTGTATGGCATTTTGTGGCTGTTCTCAAACACAAAAATGACAGATGAAAGAGTAGTGACCTACATTATATGAGTTTATTCCCAGATATTTCCCAGTCGACCTAACGTTAATAAAGTTTGGGTATAATTAAACCCTTGCATCTTGTCTTTATATCTCTGTCTGGGAAAAAGAAGTTTTATTCAGAAGTCCCACTGACAATATTACAAGTATTGGCTAGTTTGGGAGTTAATTATGTGTTAGTTATACATAAAGGAATTAGACAAGCAATCCTCAAAAAATGCAGTTGTGGTTAGATTGCAGCAGAGTATATAGCATTCAGCATATTTACGAGAGTGAAAAGACTAACACTGGAACAGTGACCACATTTCAGATATCTGTATATTAGAATACATTGGTAAGTGGGCAGACTGCAGAGAAATCTTATGGCTGGAAGAAATGCCTTAAAATGGAAGACCTGAATTTCTTTTGTTTATTAAAAAGTCTAATTATAGTCTGTGAGTATCTTTATATGCAGAAAGTACTGGCTAAGTAGAGACTCTGTGATATGTCAGAGAGAAGGATAGTAAGATTTCTTTGGTAACACACCGGTAAATTCATAACCAAACTGAAGTATGTATTTTTTAGAATGAGGATCACAATTATCAGTAGAAAAACCTTCCAAGAAAAATAGCAGATTGTCCATGTACTCAAGAGTTAGATGCCTTTCTGGAAAGCAGATGGGCCAAATACAGCTCATGCTATAATCAAGTATAAACAGTTGGGCTCAAAATCATGTAATGGAAAGGCATTTAATAGCTTGTCATACAAACACAAGGCTAGATGAGATGACCTAATGGTCCCCCTGGTCCTTTAAGCCCAATGAATATATGAAAAATATCAGTAATGAAAACCAGATAGTCATCTTGAAAATAAAACGTATGAAAAACAAACTTCATACTTGGCAAGGATGCTACAAAACATAATTCAATGATGCAGACAATTGTATACACGGGAATCGAAATACCTGGTTAGATGTGGGTAACAAAACAGTGTAAGAAATTACAAGGAAAAGCATTTTTTTCCCCCATTTTTTTGGGTCTTTTTTTCTTTTTTTATGTATTTTCTTTCTTTCCTTTTTTTCTTTTTTTCATGGTGAAGAAGTTTTGGATATGAATTTCAAAGAATAGTATTTTCATTAAGTTTTAAATCTTTCTGTTTGCACTGGTCAGCATGGACTTAGTTTCTGGAACTGCCTGCTTTTCAGAACTTACAGGCACTGGCACAGATCTCCTGATTTACAGTAGTAATTGTTAAGATTGCCGTCTTCACCAGAAGAGGTAACAGTTAATGGTGAAGACGAAACTATGGTATCCTGACTATTTATTTTTTGCATTTATTAAATGCACTTTACTGCCATAATACTGTAGTCTTTCATGGATTTTGAATATTAATGAGTTAAAAACTCTTCCTAGTATTACAATGGATAAGAGACAGTAAAAGTGGCAATGTTTGTTTTAATAGTGGAAGCCTGTGTAAAAGCCAGTAACAAAAGGCAGCGTAGGTAAGAACAGGGTATGTTTGTTTATTATATTTAAAAAATGAAAACGCATTAGATAGGAATAAAAAGCACCTCTTTTTCTTCTTAAATGTGTAACTATAAATAAACATATTGTAATTCTTTCTTTATAAGACTTTGGTCTGCTTATGTTAGGTCATTAGCAATTTTCCAAAATGTGTATGTATTCCTGAACATGAGCACCAGAATCCAGGAGAGATTCTGCCCTATGTAGAGGAGCAGGGACCATTCTGCTTTCTTCTGTTGGGTGCAACAGGGCCTCTTCTGAAAATGGAGGCAAGATGGACCACTGTTCCAATGTCTGGCACAAAGTAAGATTAAGAACCAACAATTAGAACTGTACACCACAGTGTCTGGACATATTTAACAGCAGGAGATGGTAAGAGTTAGTGTGTTTCCTCAGTTATTTTTCAACAAACCATTTTTCTTTGTTGTGTCTCAACAGCAAGCAAGCTTGGTCCAAAGACTGAGATTTACTATATTCAGTTCTTGGTCAAAATGTGAGGTTTATTTATTTTGAGGTATTCCTAGATTTGCGAGCGCTTGAAAAATTCATATCAAAAGAGTTTTGGTTTTTGTAAGAATAGCTTGTAACTTTCATATTTGTACCACATGTTGTTATAACAACCACTTCGGGTGAAAAAACAGGTGATCATGCCTTTGGAAAAGAGAAAACAAAAACGTACTTACTCTTCATTCGTCCTCCAGTTTGGACCCTTTTTTGAATGAACTCTGACTTGAAGACCATATGCATCATTAATTTTTCAATACAGTTTGAAAACTTAGGAGCCATAAGTGATTTCTTTTTTCATCTTGACTCCTGTAATCCCATCCATTGTTTTTACTTCTTGGAATTTTTCTATCTCTACTTTTCTCCCCTCTCCTCCCCCCCATCTAAATAAGTATTTTTAATTGGTGAACTAATACCTAATTTTCTTCTCTGAAAAGGTACTGCAAAGAAAATATATTCTGGATTTTCTGGATATGAAAGGTTTTCAGCTTGTTCTTCCTCAGCGGTCTGTAGCCATAGGGAAACCATGTTGAGTAGTGTAAATTTGTGGTCTCACAGCTACATCTAGCATAGCTTAGTTTGGAGTTACTCCTTTTCCCCTGGCGTTTACCCACACGGGAGGCAATCCAATATGTAATCATGTTTCCCTGTTAATTTTGAAATACGAAATAACTACAAAATTTCAATTAATTTGTTTACTAAACTGAAAGTCAGAGGGTATTTGAATATTCCTTGTATGTGCTCTATTCTGTAGCTCAAGCTTAGTTAACTGTTCACAGTGCAGTGTAACACAGTAGAATCACCTCATCCTTAGATGCAGTTGTCAGAAAAATATGGGCCTGCCTGGTAGAATGTATTAGCCCAATACATTGTCTCCATTTTATTATGAAGCTGCTGGGGAAGCTGTGATATACAGCACTGTCATTACAGATCTATTGTTAGAAGGGTTCTACAGTCTTCTGTGCGCTGCCATTAATTTATAGCAGTAAACAATATGTAGCCCTCCAACTGCAGCAAAGCAGAATCTTTTAATGAGGTGGATGTTATTACCACAATAAATCAGTGCATTCGTGTAATGTATAATTCAATGTGTGTATTCCCACTGTAACTTCTCTGAGTAAGCTGATAGTGTATCATTGTCAGTGCACAGCTCCACGGTTCTTTTTTTTTTCCCTAAGCTTTCTTTCATTTGTGGACTTTTTTTATTTGCTTGCAAATAAATGTNTATTTGCTTGCAAATAAATGTGACATGCCTTGATAGTTGTCCTGTTGCAGGCTTCAGAAACCAACTGTAACAATAACAGCCAAAATCAATACTGTGGATTCTGGCTATATGGATCTCTGCATGATACCATATTTTTTTTTTCTTTTGAAAAGAGAATGAAATCAATTCTAATTGGGTTTAGCTTTATATTCAAGGAATGTAATTCTATAACTATTGATTTGGGCTATACTCATTTGGAGAGTAATAAAAATAGGGACAGATAAAGATAATACGTAAAATGGCACAGAACCATGCAGCACAACACTGTTTCTATTTTTAATTTATATAATTTGTCTACCAATGACCTTCTTTCTTCTTTTTTTCCCTCAAGCATAGCTGAGTCTTTAGGGAAAATCAGTACAGATGGAGATTCCAAAATGGTTCTTGCAACAAAGAGACGACTTGGAGTCAGTTTCATTCTTCCCTGGAATAAATTTGCTAAGTCAGATAAAAATCCTTTTATACAGGAACCACTTCTTTTAAAGGGTTATATTTCAAGTTAGTTAACTGCAAAAATAGTAATTAACCTAAAATGTTTTTTTATCCTACTGCAATGTGAAAGCTGCTCTAAGTAAAAAATGTAAGATGAGATCCTAGGTCATTCATAGATCTAATCTAGAAGAGAAAATACTTTGAAGCTTGTATGCCAAATTTCACGTGAGCTGCAAAGAAGCAGTTATTTGAATACTAATAATCTGAATAGCAGACATACTTTTTCACTTGAACTGTTCTTGAATTAATGACTAGGTTACTGATACTTTTGTTCAAGGAATTTTCTTTTAAAGTGTTTCTTTACCTTGTAGTGTATTCTGAAGTATGTTTATTCTTGCAGAACAGAAAGAAGAAAATATTTTTTGCATGTTTGTTCTTCAGTTATACTTGAATGCATCCATTGTCTGTACAGATGGGCATCATTTACATTAGTAACATGCAAACAGTGTGCTCAATATATATAGAAAATTGTACTGCGTATATGTTTTGCATGTATATACGAAGATGTTTTAGACCTCCTACAGCATTTTACATGTGGAATGGCTAAATTCACTTTTGTGTTTCTCAGTGATTTATGTGACCTATATTCATTTTTTGAAATCCTTTATGTAAAAGTCTGCTGAAAATATAGATATACAACTATACATACATACAGCTATAGATAACAAAATATTATATTTCTTACATTTAAATAAGTCCCTGTGTGGTTATGTCCTAGGTAAGCACTGAACAGAGAATAACAATATTGGTGAAAGTGTGACAGGCTTTTTTAGTCATACATACGTTATTTATTTCTTTTATATCAGTGTTTTTATATAGGAATTCTGCTATTTTATTTGTCTATTTCAGAGTTTCAGGTTTTATCCATTAAGTAAACTTGTGTTTGAAAGCACAGAAACAACAATAGTAATATCAAAATTCCAAGTGTGCTGTTCATATTCTTCCACCCTATTGATCACTGTTTTTTCCCCCCAAAATATCCAAAGATGGTTCTCATTGTTGCCTACCATTTGCTTAATAGTGTATTCAACATGCACACATATCCACAGGCACACAAGTAACAACTCTTTCTCCAAGACATTCCACTGGGAAGTGTTTTTCAGTCATTTCAGTTTTGAATCAGTAGTAAATAGAAATGAAGCCTGTATGAATGCAGAAGAGACTTTTTTTCCAACCAGACGTGGGTGTGTACATGGAATCCTGGTTTGAAATACACATATCTGTTCAGGTGCTTACAGAATCCAACATCTGCTTTTGCGAAACACCAAACCCAGTCTTCTCCAGGCATGCCAATAATTCTGGTTACCCAAAAGAGCAAGGGGAGTATGATGTGATAATAGGTCATGTTGTCTTTATTTACTTAATACATTTTTTTTTTACAAACCATATAGCCTATTGGAGCTTTGAACCCAAAGAGAGCAGCATTCTTTGCCGAGAGATACGAATCATGGGAAGATGATCAGGTTCCAAAATTTCACTATGGCACACATTATTCAACTGCAAGTTTTGCACTCACGTGGTTATTAAGAATTGTAAGTATATCTTTTAAAAATGCTTTTCCTTTAAATAGCTAGGAATACATAAACTAAAACTCAATGGCATAGCGGAGTACTCAAAAATTTCTAGTAATTGTAATCAGTAGCATAGGATAAATTGGTCCAAAGTTTGAGCAGAAGGTTTTAATTTTTATGGTACGGCCTTTTCAAATCAGTAAAGCTTTTTCTCCTTATGAATTGCTTTTTAGTGTACGTTCTTATATGACTTTAAACGTGGTTAACTTTCCTTCCTTGCGTATTTTGGCTGGACCATGTACTGAACATTTGTGGTTCTTACTGAATGTATTCAATTTTCACCTCCTAATGAGTGTAAATGAGTTGATTTCTGATGATCTTGAAATTCTGTGATGTAAATAATTAATTTTTAGAAATCTGCTGCAATTTATATGGAAGTAACTTTTGAGATGCTACATATTGATAACATATTGGTTAAACAATGCATTTTTCTATAAAACTGAAAGGCCATTTATCTCATAGAAGGTAATTTCTTTGGGAAAGCCTTAGCAGCACATCATTAATTAAAGCTTGTTAGAATGTACAAGCATACATAAATCCTTGAAGT